>JAOTAY010000008.1:15595927-15625936 GCA_025629805.1 Erythroxylum baracoense
ACCAAACTCAAAATCATAATGTAGAGAGAGATGAGACAAAATTTACCTAAACTTTCCTTTCGCGATATCTTAAAATCCTTAGATGATTTTTTTAAATCTAATGATAGATTTGAGTTTCTTGATCCCAAATTAACTTAGAACACCTTGGTTTGGATTAGAGAATTAGAAACTTGGTGGAGACTAAGTAATGGCTGAAACTTCCTCTTCTACTCCTCTCTTCTCCTTTCTTTTAATTAAAACAAAGTGTTTTAATGCCAAATAATGGGGTGCACGGCCACACACAAGAAAAAGGGTCTAGAATTTTGACTTTTCTTTGACCAAACATGGTGAATTTGCCTTTTTGCCTTTAGCTTATGTGAAATTACCATTATACCCTTCAAACTTTTCCTAAATTTACAATTAAGCCCAAAATTTAAGAATGACCAAAACTTTTATTTTCATTTTGGTTCTAAACTTTTGAAAAGTATAACTAAGCCCTTAACTTTATAAATTTACATATTGGTCCTCTAAAAATTAAAAAATTACTTTTAAATCCCTTATGTACATCAACTTTTAAGCTTTCTAAATGTCCAATAAGTCTATAAATCATATCTAATCACCTCTAAGACATTAGAACACATTTAACTCGGCCACCATAGTCATATCCATCCAATGGACTCGGTCTTACACACTTAGAAGCTTATATGTCAGAAATCTCCAAGATTTCGTATACCAATAAACTCTAAGTCCATGTAAAGGCATATAACATTATATATCACTGGCATATATACCAAAAGGATTCAAATATATTTTTGAACTCATATACAACCATGTATATATAAATATACAGTAATATCTCCAAGTAAAAACCAATACAAAAAGGCTCAAAGAGTTCGAAGTTACAATATTAATAATGATTCTCTTATATTAGGTATGTTTAGAGTAGTTCACATTTTTTTTAAATATGATATTATGTAATTCATAATTTTCTAAAAGTAATTTGGTGTGAGATTTATGTCAAATACACATTTTAACAATTACTTATATAATAAATAGTTTTAAAAACAATTATAAATTCAACTATTGTAACATAATAATAACATTTAATTTGCAATTATGGGATAAAGAAGTAACTATTTCCATTATTATTTAATGTAGAAGAGCAAGGATAAAAGGAAAAAGAAAAGCTTGACCACAGGCCTTTCACACCCAAATTAGGGTATTTACTATTTAACAGCATAAATGTTCGTTGTTACGATTGAAAATTCAAATTGAAAAAAATGAGAAATAATGTATAGTTGTACTCCTACAACTATGTTAATAAATATTAATCGCTCCTCGCCTGATTCGCGTAATTATCTGTGGAGGCCAATCTGATTATAAATGCTTATAAGTATCAAAATTGGAATTAGAGTTGGAAGCCACCAAGGTAATCTCACAAGGTAATCATCAATAACAGACAACTAACTGTATATCAATCTTCAAGTCCAAAAAACCAAAGGTCGAAGTCGTCGGACCTAGCGGAAGCTACAAAAACTAATAGATATGAACCCAATTGTGTGAGACACAGTAGTTTGTTAAATCACACAACAGAGCCAACGGGTCTCCAATGTCCAGCATCTCCAATGTCCTAACAACTACCACCCCAACGAATCTCAGGTTGTTGACCCGACAACAATGGTACTTGTCCAATCTTCCAAACTCTCAATCCCTCCTCTTCTTCCTCATGCCACCTCTTTACTCTTTGAACCAAACTCTCTCTCTCTAGCCCTTTTACACTCTGATTCTTCCATCTCTCTCTTCCCTTCCTTTTCCTCTTCCCCTCTCCCTCTTCAACCCCAAATCCTCATTCCTTCACCTTCCTCTTCTTCAACTTTCCTCCTCCTCCAATCCCACAAAAACCCTAACCCAACCGTCGTTTTTCTTGTTACTGGTCCTCATAAGGGTGGGTCGCAGGTCCTGTTTAGATTCTACATCCTTCAGAAAAGCAATCTTTTTTCGAAGGCTCAAGTTGTTTGCAATCAGAAGGGGCTTTGTTTTGATCCAAAGTTTGGAGCTTTGGTTGATATTAATCATGGGGTTTCAGTAAGGATGGTTGGGTCTACCAACTTCTTTGTGATGTATTCTGTTTCAAGTAAGAAACTTTGTGTCTTTGCGGTCAAACTGATTGGTGACGGCGACGGTGATGTGGTGAAATTGATGAGGTGTGCTGTGGTTGAATGCTGCGTGCCGGTTTCGACAATGAGTTTGTCGTATGGGTTCTTGATTCTTGGGGAGGATAATGGGGTTAGGATTTTCAGTTTGAAGCAATTGGTGAAAGGCAAGGCTAAAGTTAAGAATTTAAAGTTGAATAGGAACTTGGATTTGAATGGGAAATTGGACACTAAGGGAATTAGATTGCCAAATGGGGTGATTGGCAATGATACTCGTTGTCGTTTGACTTCAGAGAATGATTTGACTGTTGCCTCAGATGGAAAGAATGAGAAGGATTGTCCATCCGGTAAGTAACTTGTCTGGTGTGTTCTTTTTTAAGGGTGCTTATGTTTATAATTAGTTTAATTTGGACGTTGGAAGTTGAGTAAGTAATAGCCATTCGATGTGTTTGTTTTAGGAAATATATTAATTTAGTCTCCTGGTATCAGTTATAAGAACACCTTTAAGAATATCATGGTAGATTATCTCCAGGCATTTGAATCTGGATCTATTTCTACAAACATTACTGAAGTTGAAGGAGGTTTCTCCTAAAGTAGAATCACGTTAGTGTTTTACTTTTCTTTTTTACCAAAAGGAAGTTAGTTATATTTGGTAGTTGTAACTTTGGAGAGGGATCACTGAATTCCGTACAGAAATATGTCTTACCTTCAAAATCAAGAAAATTTATTGCAACACATGTTCTCATGCCGCCTTCTGCAAAACATAAATGTGCTCTGCTGGATTAATTATCCTTGTGAATTTGAATTTTGTGATTCGCAAGTTGTCTTTCGAGATAATATAGAAACAGTTCACCCTTCTACTTTCTTAGTTGTCTGTTCTTCCCATTTGTTATTGAACCAGTAGCTTGTCCGCTTCATCTATGTTGGTCATACACTATTTTTTGTCATATCTTGAGAGCTTCAAGAGCTGAACTTATAAAAGTTATTCAAGTAATTGAATGTGATTGTCATGAACTTGATCTTTAACATGCCGCTGCTTTAGCAAAGAAAGCAATCATCAGAATTTAATAGGCATTTTGCTTGGACTATGTATTGGCAATTATTGTACTGATATCCTTTTACACTATATTTCTTCTTCCACTATTTAGATTTGATTGTCTAGGTTAGGGAAATTAATATGTTTGATGGATGGAAGGAGGCAAAAGGGTATAAATGCTCTTCACTGTTATGGTAACTTGTGTTTTTGCTCAGGAGAGTTGCCAAGTCTTTTAGGATAATGTTGTGGAGTGGCAGTTATCAATATGGAAAGGGTGTTTTCTTCATATTATCTTACTAGACGATGGGAGGCGTGTTAATTTCATGAACCAACTTGATTTGATACTTTCAATTTCTACTTTTCTTTTTGTCAAAAAATCTTTTCCTGTGCCAGATACCTAATCCTTCTTTCTTTTTTCTTTTTTTGGTTACTAAATTATGTTTTCTTGCCAAAAAGAGAGAGAGAGAGCTAAAAATTAAAAGGGAAATCAGGCAACTGTGTAGCTGATGAGTAGATAGATTTGCTTCATCACTTTGTGCAATTAGTCTAGACAGTATGGTTAGCTTGTTTCTTCCTTTTGTTGACAGACTCTCCATTTGATGAGCTAATCTTTTGTTTCTTGCTCATTTTAGTGACAATGGATCACTTATTAATAATGTTCTTATTGTGCCATCAAATAAATAGGAGAGGTTATCTATTGCTGAGGTAAATCAGTAGTAAATAACATAGGGAACAAGGTTCATCCTGGATTTGATGATTGAATCTTAATGATGAGAAAATATCTTTATGCCCTTTTCCTTTTTTTGTTTCTTTTCTTGCATGAGGTTCAATGGTACTCTTCCTACCTGTGAAAAGGTTTTGTTCCTTTGAAAAGAACGGTGTACTTATTTCTTATGTATTTGTTTCAGAACATGGGTCTGGTAACTCCATGTATAAAGACCACATATATGCATTTTATGTGCTCTATGTATGGAGATCATTCTTTCATGTGCAGTTGCTCTGACACATTGTTTGAAGGAATTTCTTTTGTCCAGGAATGGATGCAAGTCATATTAAGGGAGGTGCTCTCCTTTGCTTAAATCATAAGGATGCCTCTAGATGGTAAATTGCTGATTAATAGAAATGTCTTTGATTGGGGACAGTCTCTTGTGTTCTCTCTAACCAATGGAGGTTGCTAAAACTTTTCTTCTTTCTTTGGATTTGTTCCAAATAATTCTGAGGCTTTGTACAATTTGATCCTGTTTCTAAAAACAATTATCATATTCTGTGATTTTCATGGCATTGAGACGCTCATGAACAGTTTAAGTAACCACTGGCTTTTGGAGCTAATTATGCATATTCACTTGTAGTAAAGCAGAGATCTCTCAAATGCAGACAAGACTCTGTTGAAGGAGGTGCTTGTTTTGTAGCATTTCAGAGAAAGGAAGCGGAAAGCTTGAAATCTACAAATATCAAGACTATTTCTATCCAGGCCCTATCCTCCAAAAAGTTTATAATACTGGACTCAAATGGGGACTTGCATATCTTGAGTGTTTCTATTCCCATAGGTGGATCAAACATTGCCTCTAACATGATGCAATTGCATCATAGTATGAGTGTTCAGAAGATGGCTGTCATCCCTGATGCTCCTTCAAGTATGTATCTCATAGTTCCTTATTCAACTTTTATATTGCTTACATTTCAAACAATAGTTGGACCACATTGATAATGTGGTAACAACCAGTTTTTTGTTATCGTTAGTTTCATGTTCATGAGGAATGGATGACAACATTTGGCCTTTACTAAAGAAAATCGAGATGTTGTCTTGTTTATTCAAGTGGTTAATACCTTTTGGCCTCTAATTTTGGTGGAAGTAGTAAAACGACTGAAGATGCTAATATGAATTTGTAGGTAAAACCTTTTGGATATCAGATGGATTTTATTCTGTGCATGTTATGAATGCACCTGACACAGATGCTGCTGTTAACAATACTGATGAAGATGGGAATCAGGAGAATTTAACAGATATCTCAGGTTTTGTTATAATCTAAATTCTAATTTGGCTGTTTTCTAATTATGACTGCATTCCCTTCGACATATATACACTTTGACAATTCCTACATGCTTTTTGTTGTTAACATAAAGTTTGTTCCAGTTTTTTGCTTTTATCTTGTCATATGCAAATCCTCCCAGTAACATGTATTGGGTTTTTTTAATATATCATGATCCCGTATTGTAGTATCTCTTCTAACTTCTGTTTTCTACTTCACTTTCTCCACTTCTGTAGATGTCTTTGCTTTCAGTTGCTGAAGGTATCTCAACATTTGTATTTTGTCTTTTAGTTATTGGAGCAATTTTTACTGCTGAAAAGATACAAGATCTTGTACCTTTGGCTGCAAATAGTATTTTAATTCTTGGAAAAGGTAATCTTTGCCTCTCTTTTTCATAAATTACTGTCATCCTATTAAAATTTAAATGTAGGAACTTACATAATGGCCTACCAAAATAGATGCTAGCTTTGAAGAGATTTGCCTTCAAACCATGCCCATCAAAACTATAGAAAACATTAAAAGAATGGTCATCTCTTAATAATGTTTGTTATTTCCAGCTTTTCATCAATGAGCATATTTTGACTAGAGTAAATTTTGCAGCGATTTATGTCATTACAACAATATTTGCAACATAATTAGTTTTATAGAATTGCTGATCAAATTTGCATTTATTTGTTGTTTCGGGATAAACTGTGCATTTTGGGTATCCAAGTTTCTGTATAGATGAATATGAATGGCTGGAGATTTTGATTGTTTTGACCTAAGTAGCTAATAAGTAAGTTGTTTCTCTACTGATCTGATTATTTGGATTCTAACATCCTTGGCAATTCTTTATCTCCTAATCAGGAACTCTCTATTCATATGCAATTTTGTGAAGTTATTCAACTGTTATCTCCTATTACTGGTGAGAATTGCTGTTCTGTATCTGTCATCTGTTGGAACCTTGCTACATACTTCTGTGGCATGATACAAGTTGTAATTCTGGTAGGATATCAATGTTCCAGGACATGTTATTTATCAACATCCCAGTGCTGTTGGATTCCAAATCCAAGTTCTTAAAAGGTGATTACTATTGAACAATTCCATAAAATACATTCCTGCATATTACCTGATTATTCAATTTTTTCATTGCTGTTGAGTTATCTAACTCAATACTTCAATTACAGCTGGGCCACCATGCTTTTTGATTTCTCCATGGTTTCATCTGTCCTTGTGTTGTGAAATGAAGAAATGCAGTTATTTCTAATGCAAGACCTGGAGTGCACTGAGCTTGAAGGTATGTCATGGGAAATTCTCTTATTTGTGGTTATGGAATTCGAGCTATGAGCAAAGGTTGATTGTACACACATTATTGGAAAAAGAAAACATATATATAGTTTGATATGCTAAACTGGGATTGTTTTTTGGTAAGAGCATTAAAGCTTTTTGCTCAACACAATGATAACTTAAACAAGACCATGATTATACTAGCTATTATTTGGCCACCTCATTCCATGTTTTTATGCTCCCTCGATTTTCTTTTTGCCTCCCACTTGCATTTGCTAATGATTCTTCATCGGAAAATAAATTTATGTGTCTTTGGCCTGTCCAAAACCCATAAACATCTTGAAGTGTTATTTTTAGAAATTTGTTGTTTGGTCAATTAGCTGCCATGACAGTGGGGTTGAATTACATAATATCACCTTAAAAATGCTTCTACTTAAATTGAATTGTATTTCTTGTACCATTTATGTATCAAGATGGATATAGTAATTCTCTCCCAACCTTTCCTAAACATTTTATGTTCTTTAAAAGGTGAAATCGGAACAAATCGGATACTTGTGTGGAGTTCTAATCTTGAAAGTCGAGTTTTATGGCTCTGCTGCTCGGGCAGCTTCTGTATTTGCAAACGGCCTTTGCTGCAGAAGCAATGATTATACTTGCCTTTGCAAAGTTTGCACTAAAAGTTGCAATATTGCCAGAGGGGTCGAACCAGTAACCAGAGAACAATTAAGATGATGTGGACAGCTGGAGTTTCTATTCCGTCCAAGGACTCGATTTTTTTTCTATATTTTGAGATTTTATATGGGCAGTGTAGAAAGACAGCTTACGTTATGTTTTTATCTCTTTCTTTTGTTTTTTAATGCAGTTTCTGTCTGTTACTTTTAGTAATTCCTGGGATTAACCCCACAGTACTATGTAATTACAATCTTGTTTGTTCAAGGATGGTTCGGTACTTGTTTAGATCATTGGATGATTGGTGGAAATATTGTACCATGTTTTAATTCTTGTGGTGTCTTGATCTCTTTCTTTCTTCTCTTCACGAATTGGACTCATTCCTCTTGAAACTTTATTTTGTTTCCCTGCTTGTCCTTGAGCTTTGTAACTCGCCAATCAAAAGGGAAAAGAAAATGAAGAGTGCCAAAATGGAGGTGATCTGCCATAAATAAATATTTGATTACCGGTAAAGAAACTTTGAGATTGTAAGTGGTAGTACTATGTTTACATCATATGAAATTGCCAGTATGGGATGGTTGGTGTCTGTTAAGGTTGTTCTGTAGCCACCAAACAATCCACATACATAGCTTCTGCATGATTGACTCTGTTTTACCAAAATTTGCTAGGGAAGTTTATATTGTGCTTTCTGCATGTTCGTCTTCAAAACGTGTTATCCAATTCAAAGAAGGGAAAACATAGGAGACCTTATTGTTTTAGTTTAAGTCAGCAGGTATTGCACAGAGCATATCTGTGGCCGATTCCCCTGTATTATTGCAATTAACAGTTAAAGGAGACATTATGTGGTGAGGATGTGAAAGACATTTCTTTGATGGCTACCCGGCTACTTTGGAAGTGTCATGGACTCTGTTGCATTTCTGTGCTGAAACCTGGCGCTCTATTGCTTGAGATTAGGAGTTTCAGCTACTTTGAAGAATTAGGAAGGAGATTTGGAGTTTGGTCACTTTTGTGTTGATCTTGCGCAGGGTTCCAAGTAGCACATTACTTCAATTAGTTAGTTATAAGTATATTACTAAATAGGAGTGATTTAAACTTGATTTTTCGTTTGCCTTGAGGTTAATTTTAACTTCTTTCACCAATAAATAATCGACTGGTGACCCATACTTGGCAGCCCCGAGACAAAAGAAAGCTCAGAAAAAGACCACAGGGATAAAATAAATAGGAAACTTTAGAGATTAAATGAAGCAGAAGGGCCTAAATTCTATTGGCAACAACACAAGAACTCGTCCCTATCAACGAAACCTACCTTGCATGCACACGAGACAAAAACCTGATGTAGTGGCCATGAATATGATGAGCCCTCGGGTTGGAGGGAGGGACCCATCTGATCCCCCCCAATACCGTTCACTCATTTTCACGAAGATGATGACAGGCACGTGACAATGCAACTACACATTCACATGCAGGACTCTCCTTATGGACCCTCCCTATTCTAGCAAGCAGTAGGTCCACGTCCATCCTCCTGCTTCACTGTGTCCTAAGAAACAACCCAACACTCGTGTCTACTTATCCTAAAACATGGTCAATCCTCAACCACTTCATCTCTAGTTAATGAATCAAACAGGTCGTAGAGCTCTGCAACTCTTATGCTTTCCAATTAAATAACAAAGGTTGGTAGAAGCTTCAGAAGAAATATGCCCCGTCTCATCATTTATTAAATTACATAGCAGGCATAAAGAGCTTCAACACAAGCTATCTTATAATGTTTGTACATTAAGTGGCTCCTTGGAACCTGTAACATTGATACCCTATGTTCACTCGGGTCGATAAAGTATAGAAATCTCTTACAACTTGGAAAACTTATTTTGCTTACCCAAGTCCGTACTGTTGAAAACTGCCTAAATATTTGTATAGGATGACATTATCATATCTATAGATTGGATTATGATAACTTTATCTTTTAGATTATTTTTCTGTGTTTATTTTTAGGATGATTTTATCTTCTTTTTTTTTAAGATTAGGAAATTCTTACCCATGCCTAAGAATGAGGCATGTATTTAAGTTTTTCATAAACTCTAGCTCTATTTAACGAGCTCTACAATGGAAGTTTATGATCATCCTCCATATAACTTCTTGTCTCCAAATTTCTGCTTTAATAACAACAAATTGATATCAGAGCTTTCTTCTTGAGGGATCTGTGAGTTGAATGAAACCATAATAAAGGTTGACACTGGTGGAAAGTTAACTAGGATTGCCTAAATTAGTGGGATCTAAAATTAATTTCCAAATTTTTTAGTGATTTTCATATTTAAATTTATTTACTTCTAGATTTCTAGGCTAATTTTTCTATATTTTTTGTTAATGTAATCCCTTGATATTTCCTACTCCGATTGTATATATTTGTAGAGAATGATTAATGATGAGGTGAAAAAAATTATTCACATAATCCTTTATTTCATAGTATTAGAGCAAAGTTTTCAGCCACTTAAAATCTGTCAGCTACCAAAAATTTTCCTAGCCACCTGAAATTTTTTTTTCCTCTGCTATCACAGCTATGTTTTAAGGTAACCTACCATCATCAACTGAAGAATATTTCAGTGTTATTTCAAGAAATACCAATGATGTAACCTTCCCTCTTCCACCAGATGTGAATCACTCACTATAGATAACCCATCACAAATTGAATGGGTCAAATTTTCATGAATGGCTCCAATCTGTGTTGTTAGTTGTTCGAGGGAAAGGGAAAGAAAGTTATCTTACGAGTGAACTCCCTTCTCCAGCCAAGAATGATGCTAGTTTTAAGATATGGGAAGCTTAAAACTTTATTGTCATGGCCTGGTTGATAAATTCAATGCAGCCTCAAATAGGACGCGCTTACCTATACTACAAGACAGCAAAAAAAATCTGGAGAGCAGCATAGGAGATGTATTCAGATTTTAGAAATACTTCTCAATGTTTTGAAATTCGATCAACTCTTCAAAACACAAAGCAAAGAACAAAATCTGTTACAGAATACTACAATAGATTAATTGAACTTTGGCAAGAGATGGATTTATTTTACACAATTCCATGGAAGTGTGCAGATGATGGAGTACTCTATAATCAAGCAGTTGAAAAGGACCAAGTCGTTGATTTCCTTCATGGTTTAAACAAAGATTTAGATGAAGTACGTGGGAGAATTCTGGGAACAAAACCCTTGCCATCACTCTAAGAAGCCTTCTCAGAACTAAGGTGGGAAGAAAGCAGGAAAAAGGTGATGCCGAGCACAAACCTACTCCCAGCCATCAAAGAACATACACAAGGTTCTGCCCTTGCCACAAATCATTCAAGCTCTTCTAATACCCAAGATCAGAAGCCAAATGAGAGCAAACCATGGTGTGAATATTGTAACAAGCCTTTTCATACAAAAGAGACTTATTGGGATCTCCATGGAAAACCAACAGTTGGAAATCACGGAGTAACAGAAGAAGCAAACTTGTTGCCCATGTAGTTGAATATGTTGCAAAGACCAAGAAAATTGCACTGCAACATTTACACCAGAACAAATGGAGATCTTAAGGACCCTTCTCAATCAACAGAAAAACCTAGATCCCTCATCCACAACACCCAAGGTAGCCATGATTTAACGAGGTATTATCTCTTTTTTATCACAGAAGGATGTCTTGAATGGATGGATTATTGACACTGATGCATCAGATCATATGATGGATTTACTCACTATTTTTTCTGGTTATAAAAAATGTACTGAAAATTTGCAAGTCTTTGTGGCAAATGGAAGTACTTCCTTAGTAGCTGGAATTAGAGATGTCTGTAGTGGTTTTGTCTTAAAAAACGTGCTTCATATTCCTAATTTAAGATATAATCTTCTTTCTGTTAGCAAGTTAACTAAAGATCTAAATTGTGCAGTAACCTTTGTGCGTGATCATTGTATTTTTTAGGATCTGTCTTCAGGGAAGATGATTGGCAATGCTAAAGAACAAAATGGTCTCTATTACCTAACTGGTTCTCCTATACCAAAAACACCTACATCTCTTTCTATGTCTAGTTTATCTAACTCTGTGTGATTTTATGGCCTATTGTTTCATATATGAAACAATTGTTTCCCAAGTTGTTCATTAATAAAGATCTTTTCTCTTTTTTTTTGTGAATCATGCATTCTTGCAAAACAACCTAGAAAAAATTAACTTGTTCATGATTCCAAAATGTCAAAACCTTTTCACCTTTTTCATAGTGATATTTGGGGGGCATCATGTGTTAATGATTTAATCAAAAAAAGATGGTTCATTACTTTCACAGATAACCACACAAGGGTTTGCTGGGTCTACCTTCTAAAAGAAAAATCTGATGTTGGGTCTGTTTTTCAACAATTCCACAAGATGATAAAAAATGTTTTCCAGTTAGATGTCTATATTTTTCACACAAATAATGGAGGAGAGTATTTCTCACATATTTTGGGAAATTATTTAGTTGATAATGGAATTTTTCATCAAAGTTTGTGTACCTATGCACCTCAACAAAATGGGATAGCTGAGAGAGAAAACCGTCACCTGTTGGAAGTTGCCCAATCAATTATGTTTGAAATTTTGTTCCACACCATTATTGGGGTGATTCTGTATTAAACACTTCCTATCTGATTAATAGGCTTCCTTCTAAAACTTTAAATTTTCGAACTCCTATAAGTTGTCTCAAAAACTACTTTCCTCATGTAAGATTGTTTAATTTTCTTACTCCTAAAGTATTCGGTTGTTCTGTTTTTGTTCATAATACTCTCTTTACACGAGGAAAACTTAATCCAAAAGTTGTTAAGTGTGTTTTCCTAGGATATTCTCTTTCTCAAAAGGGTTACCAATGCTATAATCCACACTTAAAAAAATTCTATGTGTCATATGATGTGACCTTTCTTGAAAATCGACCTTTCTATTCATATGCTTCTCTTCAAGGGAAGAATCTAACTGAAGAAAATCATTGGGACCCTTCTATATCTAGAACTGTTTCATTGCCAATACCATCAATTTTGTCTTCATTTTTACAACACACATCCATAGGTGACTCAAGTCAAGGGGAGAATCACCTCAACAAACCTAAAAATAGAGGGAACTACTTATGTATTCAAGGAGACCATGAGTTACTTAGCAAGGCAAAGCTTCTGAACTAGAAGAGGATCTCATATCACAAGTTTTACCTCAAAGTACTATTACAATTGATGACCTTGATGTTCCCATTGCTATTAGAAAAGGGGTAAGATCTTGTACTAAACATCTAATTTCAAACCATTTGCCATATTTCACTTATCTAACAAATACAAGGCATTCATCTCTCAACTCGATAATGTGAAAATTCCTACCAACATATATAAGGCATTGAGAGATTCAAGATGGAAAGCTGAAGTAATGGAAAAAATGAAGGCCTTGAAAGAAAATGACACATGGGAAATAGTTGACATACCCGAAGTGAAGAAATTGGTAGGGGGCAAATGGATCTTTACTATAAAAGTTGGTTCAGATGGGAGAATAGAGAGGTATAAGGCTCGTTTGGTTGCTCAACGATATACACAAACATATGGCCTTGATTATGAAGAAACCTTTACACCTGTTGCAAAATTGAATTCTATTTGGGTTCTTTTATCTATGGTGACAAATCTAGACTAGGAACTACACCAAATGGATGTATCTAATGTATTCTTAAATGGAACTCTCGGAGAAGAAGTTTACATGAAGCCTCCACCTAGTTTTGAAGAACAACTATTTTTGTGTGTAAACTGAAAAAATCTCTCTATGGGTTAAAACAGTCTCTTAGAGCTTGGTTTACGCGGTTTGGCACTGCTATGAAGCAATTTGGTTATACACAAGGGCAAGTTAACCATACTTTATTCACAAAACAATCTATAGATGGGAAGAAATCCATCTTGATCGTATATGTTGACGATATGGTGATCACAAGTGAAGATACTGAAGAAATAGCAAATCTCAACAAACTGTTGAAATTTGAATTCAAAATTAAAGATCTTGGGAAGCTTCAATATTTCCTTAGAATGGAAATAGCCAGAAGTAAGTCAGGCATTTTCATTTCTTAAAGAAAATACACCTTAAATCTATTGAAGGAAATAGGAAAATTAGGTTGTCGACCTGCAAGCACACCACAAGAAAAGAATTGGAAGCATAAGGTTCCTAAAGATGACACTCCAACAAACAAAGAAAAATATCAGCGTTTGGTGGGAAAATTGATCTACCTATCACTTACTAGGCCCTACATTGCCTATAGTGTTGGTGTTGTTAGTCAATTTATGCATGCTCCTACCAAGAGACACCGAGATGTAATAGATCAGATTCTTAGGTACTTGAAAGAAATACCTGGAAAGGGTCTTTTGTTTAAAAAGAGTGAAATCCGAGAAATAGAACGGTTTTTAGATGCAGATTGGGTAGGATCAGTTGAAGATGCTAAGTCCACTACAGGCTATTATACAAAATTTTGGCGAAATCTTGTTACATGGCATAGTAAGAAACAAACTGTTGTATCTAGAAGTAGTGCTGAAGTAGAATATAGGGCAATTGCACAAGGTATTTGTAAGTGAATTTGGCTAGAGAGATTGCTATCAGCTTTAAATTTTCCATTGGAGCGTCTTATGAAGTTATATAGCGATAGTAAATCAGCTATTGCAATTGTTCATAACCCTATACAATATGATCGTATAAAGCATGTTCAGATTGATAGAAATTTCATCAACACAGAGATTAAAAGTGGGAAGATCAGTTTGTCTTACATTCCAACTGAATCACAAGAAGCTAATATTCTCACTAAAGCATTACTTAAAGGTGGTTTTGAATCAAATGTATGCAAGTTAGGAATGTTTGATATACATTCACCAGCTTGAGGGGGAGTGTTGGAAAGTTTATTAGGATTGCCTAAATTAGTGGGATCCAAAATCAATTTCCAGATTTTTTAGTGATTTCCATATTTAAATTTATTTACTTCCAAATTTCTAGGCTGATTTTTCTAGATTTTTTGTTAATGTAATCCCTTAATTATTTCCTACTTCGATTGTATTTATTTGTAGAGAATGATTAATGAAGAGGTTAAACTTTTTATTCACATAATCCTTTGTTTCAGACACAACATCCACAACTGTTGCACCACCAGTTTTTATGGTGACGACTATGAAGCGTGGGATATTAGGATTACTATTCATCTTGAAGCTCTGGATCTTTGGGAGGCTGTAGAAGAAGACTATGAAGAGTTCTAATTATTTGAAAATCCTACAATGGTGCAGCTAAACAATCATAAAGAAAAAAAGATAAACAAGTCTCAGGCGAAAGCTTATCTTTTTTCAACTATGTCAAGTGTGATTTTTACAAGAATTATGAACCTACAACCTACTAAAGATATTTGGAATTATCTCAAATTTGAATATCAAGGCAGTGAAAAAACCAAAGGTATACAAGTACTCAACTTGATTAGAGAATTTGAGATGCAGAGCATAAAGGAGATAGAAAATATTAAAAGCTATACTGACAGGTTGCTAAGCATTATTGATAAGGTATGATTTCTTGGTAAGAATTTCCTGATGAAAAAAGTGTACAGAAAATTCTTGTCACTGTATCTGAAAAATATGAATCCGAAATATCTTCATTGGAAAAATTTAAAGATTTGTCGAGCATTTCTTTGGGAGAAATAGTAAATGCTTTGCAGGCACTAGAGCAGAGAAGAATGATGAGACAAGAGGAGGCAATATAAGGTGCTTTTTGCATAAAAACACAAAACCCAGGAGGAGGCAAAGATAAGAATAATAACAGGAGGAAAAACAACAAAAAATTAAAGGCTTTAACGAATAACAAGATAAGGTTTTCCACTTTGTCCACACTACAAAAAGACAAATCACCCTCAAAGAAAATATTAATGGAGGCTTGATGTCAAATGCAAAAAGTATGGTAATATGGGACATATGGAATGGATCTGCAAGTCCCAACATGAAGAGGCAAAGGTGTCCATAGAGCAAAACCTAGAGGTCCAATTATTTGTTGCTACATGCTTTACTACAAACAACAGTTCCAATGATTATTGGCTAATAGACAACGACTACACAAACCATATGACTAATGACCAGAACCTCTTTAAAGAGGTTGATAAATCCACTATTTCCAAGATGAAAATAAGAAATGGTGATTTTATGTCAGTCAGATAAAAAGGAACTGTAACTATTGAGAGTATGATAGGTTATACCTGACATTGACCAAAATCTGCTTAGTGTTGCATAGCTAGTTAAAAAAGGTTTCAAATTCATATTTGAAAACAAATGTTGCTTGATCAAAGGTGCGAAAGGTAGAGATGTATTTAAGATGAAAATGAGAGTTAAAAGTTATATTCTAAATCTGATGGAGGAGGAGTAAATAGTTTTTTGAAGCACTGTAAGCAATGTTAAATTATGGCACAAAAGGCTTGGACATTTCTATCATGCTGGACTTCTCTATATGCAGAAACATGCCTTAGTGAAAGGTGTCTCGTTACTCGAAGACAAGTTAGTTGATTCTGTGGCTATATGGAAAGCAAATCAGACAACCATTCCCTCAAACAATATGGAAAGCAACACACAAGTTACAACTGGTACACAGATATTATAGGACCTCAAAAAACATCATCTTTAAATGGTAATAAATACTATATTACATTTATTGATGACTTCACCAGATTTTGCTAGATTTATTTCTTTAAATCCAAATCTGAGGTTGTTAATATATTCTAGAATTGCAATGCCTTTGTGGAAAATCAAAGTGGTTCCAAGTTATATATAATAAGATCAGATAATGGGAAAGAATACACAAATGAAGTCTTTGACAAATTTTGCGAAGAAATTGGTATTTAACACCAACTTATTACACCTTACACCTATCATAGAATGGTGTAAGTGAGAGAAAAAATCAAAGTATTCTAGATATGACAAGGTAAACTCCATTTGAAGCCTTGTTTGGTTACAATCCAGATTTACAAAACCTTAAAATTTTTGTTTGTATTTGTTTTTCTTATGAGCCTCATGTTAAGAGACACAAACTTGATAAAAAAGGTTGAACTAGATTTTTTCATTTGATATAGCAACACTGACAAAACTTATAAAATTTTTCAACCATAAAATAGGAAATTTCTTATAAATAGAGATGCCAAATTCATGGAGGACAAACAATAAAGTTGGGAGCAGCAAATGAAAAAGCAATTTCTAAAAGTTGTAGAACACTTTGATGATGCTGTAGATGACATAACAGTCAGAGATATAAGGCCCTTATCTGAAATTTATGAAAGAAACAATTTTGTTGTCTAATTACCTATAGAATTCAAAGAAGCTGAGAAGGATAATAAGTGGTTAGACGCTATGAAAGAATAGCTTTGGATTATTGAAAAAATGACACATAGGAGTTGGTGGATAGACCACAACATAAATAACTCATAGAAGTTAAATGGGTCTATAGAACCAAACTTAATGCAGATGGTTCTATAAATAAATACAAGGCCATATTAGTAGTGAAGGGATATGCTCAAGTATTTGGAGTAGATTTTTCATAAACATTTGCTCTAGTTGCATGCCTTAATACGATTAGAATGTTGCCAACCTTAACTGTGTATAAAGGATGACAAGTTTACCATTTAGATGTAAAATCTACTTTTCTAAATGGTTATTTACAGGAGAGATAATTGTGGCGCAATCAGAAGGATTCCAAGTCAAGAGATAGGAGGAGAAGATCTATAATCTAAAAAAGGCCTTGTACAATCTTAAGCAGACCCCTAGAGCCTGGTTCAACAGAATTAATGATCATCTTCAAAACCTTGGATTCATTAAAAATCTAAGTGAAGCCACATTATACGTGAAGCAAATAGAAGTTAAATTAATTATAGTTTCTGTTTATGTTAACGATTTGCTTATAACAGGAAATGATGAGAAGCTAATAAAGAAGTTTAAAGTTTAAATGCTCCAACTATTTGAGGTGACTGATCCTGGCTTATTGACCTTTTTTTGAGAATGGAGGTGAAGTAAGACAAAGATAGAATCTTCATATGCCAAAGGAAGTGTGTAAAGCAAATACTTAAAAAATTTCATATGAAGGATTGCAAAAGCATTACTATTTCAATGAACTAGAAGGAAAAGTTCAGCAAAGATCATACAGCTGATAAGGTAGATGAACATCATTATAGAAGCCTAATTGGTTGCTTAATTTATCTTACTACAACTAGAACTAATATTGTGTTTGTAGTAAGTATGCTTTCAAGATTTATTTGTGTTAGTGAAGTGCATCTTCAAGTTGCCAAAAGAATTATGAGATGTGTCACAAAGGTATCATAGATTATGGAATTAAGTACACTTACTGTTAGAATTTCAAACTTCATGGATATTCTGATAGTAATTGGGGAGGTTTGGTTGATGATATGAAGATTACAACAAGTCACTGTTTCAGCTTTGGCTCAAAGGTATTTTTATGGTGTTCAAAGAAACAAAATGTTATGGCTCAAAGCAAAACTGAGATAGAAAATGTGGCAATCATTGTTGCTGTAAATCAAGCAATTTAGCTCAGAATATCTTTGCAGATTTACAAATGGAGCAAACTGAGCCAACTCAAATTTTTGTTGATTATCAAGCTGTCATTTCATTCTCAAACAATCTTATTTTTCATAGCAAGACTAAGCATTTTAAGATTAAGTTTTTTTTTTAAAGGAAGTGAAAAGAAGAGGTGAAATATGTCTACTTTATTGTAGGACCGATGCCTCAAAGTACAAATATCCTAACAAAGGCACTTTTAAAAGCCAGATTTGAAGAATTGATAAGTAAACTAGGAGTCTGTAGCTATTAAGGCAAAGAGGAATGTTGAATAATGCCTAAATATTTGTTTATTGGATTAGGACGACATTATCATATCCATAAATTGGATTAAGAATATTTTATCTTTTGGATTATTTTTCTGTGTTTATCTTTAGGACAGCTTTATCTATTTTTTTAAGATTAGAGAGTTCTTATTCATGCCTAAGGATAAGGAATGTATTTAAGTTTTTGTTAAACTTTAGATCTAGACTCTAGCTCTATTTAAAGACCTCTACAATGGAAGTTTAAGATCATCCACCGTATAACTTCTCGTCTCCAAATTTCTGCTCTAATAACAATACCTACTTTGAAGTGGTGGCCATGCAATTGCAAATTACGGTTGAACGATCTCCTTGTGCCACCAACTTCAACTTGAAGTCCTAGTCCATGTACTCACTGCAGGAGATAAATCTCGTAATCCGAACAAGGGTTCTCACTGCAGGAGTTAAATCTCGTAATCCGAACAAGGGTTAACTCACCACCTCTGAGCAGGGAAATTTTCTTGATTCCAAGGTAAGGCACTAGTAGACATGCACCTGCAGCACCATTTCTCTACCGATGGGTTGTAGGCCATTTGTTTGTACGGTTTCAACTTTAGTGCAATGTCTCATTTTAATCACTGGAAGGACCCCCAATTTACGGTAGCAGTCATTGGGACAGCGAGTGACAGACATATACATGGGAATATATTGCACCACTCCACTTTAATGTCGTTTTACCCTGCAACTGAAAATCAGATACGTAAACCATGTAAAAGCCATTTCAACTTAAAACCTTGAAATTGCTTGCAGTCATGACTTTCACGTTCTTTCCCTGGTTCAACATAAGCAAAAGAGTTATTGTTTTGTATCAAAACAATCGTCTTCAATTGTAACTTTGTGCACAAAGAATAAAGGGGTTGATTTTTACTATATCTACCAAAGTTGGCTGTAAGATTTTTGGTCTAAGGAGAGAGAGTTCTTGACATCTTGAAATGAGACAGACATGTTGAACCTTAGCTCAACTGTTTTGTGGCTTAAACCTCCATATATATATTGAAAAAAAACAAAATTTCTGACATAATCTCTATAACTTCATATTCACATACATGGCCTTAGCGATGAAAGTAAATTGCAAAAGAAAACACTGGAGCCAACAGGTTTTAGTCCATACCACGAACTTCCATAATAGAACTGTGACGCTTCTCTACATGAAAACTGGTTCATAAGTATCAGTTAACAGTTTTGTCTCTTCCCAAGCAATCCAAATAGAGACACCAAGAACTTATTTTTGGCTAACTAGAGACATAGGAACTTGATTAATAAACCAAGTGTATCTGATAATTTTCCATTTGAATAGAAAATGCTTTGAAGTGTTAATACACAGGGGTATTATGCGTCAACATTGCAAGCCTCGTGCACCTATAAAAGACTTGAACAAACTTTGGGAGTTGAGACTTGAAAATCAATACAACTTTGAACGTATTGTAACGCATTTATAGCGTCCACGATGGAACAGCCTCCATATACTTCTCGACGACGAGAGGAACCAGAATTCAGTCTCAGGGAGTGGACTTTGAGGGCTCAAATCAGTCGCGAGAACACCAAATCAAGAAGGTTTTCAGGGTCGAATATCAGAAGCTTTAGAGAAGATGCAAGGTCTTTTAGATCAAATGTAACCATTTCTAGTACTGCTTCGTCTCCTGGCTACTCACTGAGAGGTACATAACTACTTCACTCCACTGCAAAGAAGCAAGTTTTGATTCTATAATTATGACTTAACTCGCACTTTCCCACCTCACTTTCAGAAGAAATTGACCCATCAACGTACTCGTTCACCAGTGCTCTTAAAGGTAACTAAGCATCGAAGTCCACTGATTTTAATAGTTTACGTATAAAGAGTGATAATGTATTGAATGGTTCATTGCTTTAATTTTCTTGCAGCATTGCAGGCAAGGTCAGTGTATAACAGTTGGGAATGCTTATCTCCAGATGGGTTTGCTCTAAATTCCAAGTGGAATGAAGCAGAGAAGTACATATGCAATCCACTGTCAGGAGAGGTCCCAATGGAATGTTTATCTGCAAAAACGCTTAGTGGAAGATCATTTCGTAACTTAACCTCCAGAATTACAATGTCTGTGCCTCTTGTTAACTACTCTTCCCATTCTCGGTCACAACTCCACACAAAACCCTTGCTTTCCGTTGCTAACCAAGAAGACATTCTTCATTTGGCCATCCAAGGTTGTGTGAACTCTGAACACTTACATTTTCTGATACTGCAGTTGCTTTTTGGAAATGCCTGCTTAAATTGACTCAAGCTGTTGTTTCGTTTCGCGCTTTTTCTATGTAGAAGAAAAATCGGAAGGCTCAACAAGAGATGTTGGAACTCAAAGCACAGCTCCTGAACATAGCTCGAGTAGGGCAAGCCCAGCTTCAACACCTCCAACGTTAAAGAGATGCGAAACAGAAGGTGGAGATTCTCCTAATTCTGATAATGCAAAGCTGAAAGCTGAAGACAAGGTAAGTGTTACTAAAGAAATTTTCTTAAGACCAGTCATTTCAAGCCATGAACTTGATCCATCTGCAAATTTTCTTGGTGAAAAAGATTCATAAGTGGGTGTTTTTTCTTCCTTTTATTTTTCCATTTTCTGCTTGTAGAGTGTCTGTTAATTTGTTTTTCTTTTCTGCTTTTGTTAGTTTCAATAGAAGACCTAAATGCAACATACTCTGTCTCAATAGAAGACCAAAAATTTCCTCCTGTAGAATTCAATTGTCTCAAACACCTAAACACTTTCCTGTTGAGTGTACATATGGAGTGACTAAAATTGATTCCAAGTGCTCTGAAGACACAAAACTGAACTGCATCATAAACCAGCGGCACCTTTTAGTTATAATTTGGTGAGGATCAGTGTTTAATATTTTTTACCATTTACTAAATTTGTTATATTAGTAAAATAAAGAGTGGTCCGTTCCTCAATTTGTTTTGTTTTGTGGTGCATACATGTTCCAAAACTGGCAAAAAGACTTTAGGCCAGAAAAATGTAGGCAATGCATCGGCAATAGCTACGTAGGAGATAACATGGTCCTTCGTCAATCACGCTTACCTGTGGCCCAAGTTTGCAGGTCTACATCTACTCACCTCCTATCCTAAGTTGGCCTCTAGACTTCATTTCCTAATCTATCAACTCGTATTAAAGTTATCAATATTATGTTCTTTGTTTTTATTAGACGTGACTGAAGATGCTTCAATCTTTCCCCTTTAGATGTTTGATAATGGGGAATCTCATTGAAAGTGGCGTATCAGTATCATCACTCTTTTTTTTCTTCTTTTTGGAAATAATCTGGGCTGGTCATGATACAGTGCAGCATGGTGATCATAACATCACATAACATTGGGCATAGCTTTATCCAATTCTAACCCTCTACCATCGCTTTTTAGCCACAAATTTCAGTAGGGCATGCTGTCTCTGAAAAGCCACCATCTGCCCTGCTTGTTCCGAAATTATACAACCTAGTTTCCTAAGTCAAAAGCGGAACTTCAAAATCCTCACCTATTTGTCCTAAGTTAGCGTATGAATTTGAAATTACTGAATAAGGATGTCTATCATATTGCAATATATTCATTGACAAAATATATTATTGATTGTTGTGTAAGAAGAAATGGGATTAGATGGTCTGTACCAATTAATCTGCTTCCATATGTTCCATTAGTTTTCAACCATCTAACTTCTCTTGTCTTACTTATTGAATGGCTAGAAATTGATAAAATAAAATAAAAGGTGAATAGACTCCTATTAAATTTTTTGTTCTAGTTATTATGTTCTAACTCTATTTTTCTACGTAAGTATATCAATGAGATTTAATATGATATGATAGGAATAATAAAACCGATATAAAAAATCTGATACTAAATACGCTACAATCCTAAGAAGATCTTTCATCTTTCTAACAGAATCCCTTCAAGCTCTTAAAATTAAAGGTTACCGGGGTAGTAGGTCCACCCTGTAGTGCAGATACAGAATTAACATCCATCAGGACCCCACTTTTCAGCATTTCACAAAGATTCTGTATTTTTTACTCGCCCATTCTTATTTGTATCTAATTAAATCTACATTTAGTAATAAATTATACAGAAATTACAAATTATATCTAAAATTCTAGACAATTAATTATGTCAAGGCCTTAGGGCTTTTATTATTCAAACCCTTTATAGTTTAAATTCAAACTTTACATTTTTCATAATTAATTTAATCGTCTTTTATAATATTTTCCAAGTAATTAAATTTGAATTTAATAAATTATGCTAGAATAAAATCAATCCGTGGTTAGAATTTATATTGAACAATGAGGTCATAGAAATAAATTAACAAAGTCATATTATAAATATCTGAAAAGTACCAATTTGATTAATTATCAAAATATAAAAACATTTCTTAAATACAACATACATGAAAAGAATATAAAATTACTAAATTTCATTATTTTATGAAATTTTCTTATTTAAAATTAAGCTCCATAATATTCAAGAAAAAATTCCAATTGTTTAAAATCAATAATTTACTGAACCATATGCATTTATTGAGAGCATAATGTGATTACCTGAATAATAGCTATGTTTTGTACCTTATATAACACAAGGCAGCGAAAGTTGCTCATCTCATCTCATATGTACTAGTCATCTCATGCATTTTATTTCCTGGAGCTCCTTCTAAAAATGACAAGAGTCACAAGTCAAAACTATTGTCAATACTTTAATCTGATCCTATCTGACATCCATGGGGAGAAATTATGTTGGCTTAATTATACTTTTCGTAAGTTAATCAGAGAGAAAAAAAGATTGTGAGAATTTTGTTCGTATGCAGGTGATGATTGAAGGAAAAGAAACAAAAGAAGAAATTGATACAACAAAGGAAAGGGAAGTGAGTGACAATGGTGAACGAAAGTGGTGGTGTAGCAGCAGGAGGCAAAGTGGGTGCTTGCCAATGATGAGAAGGCCGCAAAGAGAGAAGCACAAACCATTAAGGAAGAAGAAGAACAGCATCTTTCTTCTCAATCACCTTCAAGGATGCTGGCAAGATAGCAATAATTTATGACTTTTGAGTATGGTGTTGCTCATGCTGATGGTGGTGGTGTGATAGTAGATTACTTTTTGTTTAAGTTTCATGTGATTCCGATATGTAATGAAAAGCGTGAGCGACAATGAAAGGTTCCTCAGAATCCAAAATCTCTCTTGGCGTCCCCAAATGCCGCCATTTTCATCCAGAACACGAGCTCGGATGCTGATCCATCACCCTCTCCCCACATTAATAAATAGTGATCCTAAAACTAGTCAATACAGTATTTTATTTGAAGATATGAGCTCGCGGAACCTACCTCCTTGACTTCCAGGATAAAAATAAGTTTCATGTCGTAAACTTTATCTCATCTTATACCATTACGTATTAAATTAACGATAAAGAAATAGCTGACTGGAAATATTTTCCTGCATCCAGGTTATTTTTTATTTCAGGTTTTACAATTTCCAACTGTACCAACTAAGCTATTGAAGTCGTGGCCTAACACAATTGAGTATTAGTGAATGAAATTGCAAGTCCGTGCTTGAAAGATGCAATCCAGTTCCAAGACCAACTATGTCAAGAGCTGATCAATCTCTTGGAATTTATAGACCGGAAATAGTAATGACAAAACAAGCTCCATATTGATTTTTCCTAACAAAACATAGGTCCTAGGCAAATTCAAAGTCTCAGTCACATTGACATACTACCGAGATAGTGAAAAATCAACATATAAATAGAGATATCAGAACCAATATCATTCCTACTCATATTAAGCCCAGATCTTAAAGCATGGGTAAAAAATATATAACTTATTTTTAGTTTAAAAAATTTTGAAAAAACTTCTTAACCTTTAAATTTTTCAAAAAAAATTATAGTTTATAATTTTCTTTAAAAATAATTACCATAAATTATTTGTTTATATCAAATCTAATTATTATAATTTAAGTTTAAAAGTTATATTAAGTCCTTATATAAATGACATTTGATTTAAATAATATTTATACAACATATATTTCGTTGTTACTTTTTATCTAAAATCTAAAAAAACAACACATGGCAACTATATAATCAGCGAGGATACAACAAAATATTGAGCATCCACTGGATGCAAAAGGATTCATCAAATATTTTTACAATTTCACTACATTGTCAATGGCTCAATGCAATAGTAAATTCCACAGCAAAGAACTGGAACCTTTTACCTTAACCCCCTCGCACTATTCTATAGGTATACGCATTTTCAGGATCCCTACAGACAACAAACGAGATCGTGTCAAACAGGCTTTCTGTAGTAGCTGATTGCATTCCTCCTCAAATAAGGAATGCAATCAGCTAGAAGGACCACCCAAGGCTTTCTACGTTAAGTTTAGCTCCTCTTTTTCTCATTTCTTTTCACAACCTAAGACTGATACATTGTGGTTAGCTTTCAGCAACGTATAATTCATTAGCTATCTTGCTTGTGATGTCATCAGAATAATGTGACCCAAGATATGTAAATCGTGAGAAATTCATTGCATACTTTTTCATATTTCAAATTCTCCACTGAAAGCCACAACTTCATACCTCGATTGTAAACATTACAGATGCATCATTAATGAAGTTAGCAATCTGTTTCAACTCCCACTGAGGGTCCTATTAAGCCTGCTCCTCTTCAATCTGAAAAAAAAATAGAAAATAAAAAAATTTATAAAAGCTGCTAGGTGAAATAGTAAAAGAAGGAAGGCTGCACGTAACAAGTGTAACATGCATTTTTTCCAGAACTGTTCTTAATGTAACAAAACATGACCTTCCAACCGCCTATATATGTAACTAAAGTCCATGACAGCAAATACTTGTAGAAGTGCCAAATTCAGCAAAAAAGGAGGGAGTTTTAGTAGCGGCTGCTTTCCCAAAATTATTTAATGTTTAGTGTGTAAGTTATAAGGCTAATATAAGTGATCAAGATACAAAATCACACTAACAGGTACAAACATATTATAGGCTGAAGTACACCTGCAACTAAATCCCAATTATATTATTGTAGTTCAAAAGCTAAAATACTAATCTCACTTTATCGCACAACAAGTGCCCAAGATTTCACAATTAGGGTGAAATTATGCATTGACATGTGTTGAAGGACTTGTCCTGATATGTCAATTTCTTAGTAGAGATCCAAAGCTAAACGATCTGACAATTGCTCTTGATTATAATTTTTCTATCATAGATAAATTCAGAGCTAAAATAAATTTGAGGAAACAAGAAAAATTTTTGTTGTGTGCGAATAAAAAACTGTGTAGTTACCTTGAGAAAGAGAAGTATTTCTCAATTTCCTTTTCGTGCTCTTCAGCATCATAGACAAACCATTTCTCACAAAACTTATCAGCATCAGAAGTTCCCATGTCTGTCCAAGAAAATCATTTGATGACAAACTGTTAATGATTGATGTATGGTTGAAAATCACCAAATACCCAAAGAAGAGAAGCAACTCAACCTTGAAGCAAGATGCTAGACTGACCATCATAGCCTGCTAATCTCCAGAAGGCATGACCATCAACATCCAAAAGAATATGATCTGTTCTAACAGCATCAGATCTTTGAAT
Organism: Erythroxylum baracoense; assembly: GCA_025629805.1. Taxonomy (NCBI): domain Eukaryota; kingdom Viridiplantae; phylum Streptophyta; class Magnoliopsida; order Malpighiales; family Erythroxylaceae; genus Erythroxylum; species Erythroxylum baracoense. The sequence continues at coordinate 15,621,512 of JAOTAY010000008.1, forward strand.
CTCTGTGCACATTGCATGCAACTGATGGTGAGATGCATATCATAAAATATCATAGAGTTCGCCATTCTATAATTGCAGGTAAAGTGAAGTAAACTAAAAAAGTAGGGACATATAACTTGTAGCCACAGGCAATCGTACCCGCAGGCATCTTAAATTAGTGTTGTCAAACAACATTTCCAATCCTGCCCTCACAAGTTCAATAATTTTGTAACACCTTGTAAAAATATAAAGTTCAATTGTCTTAAACGAGTAGGACTCTGAATATTACAATTTAGAACTAAATCGAGTTTATCAAACACTATATTGCAAACGTGTTCCTTGCCCAACTTGATATATGCGCCACCTAATACAGGAATCCTATTAATTAAATTTTGAATTTGGTTAAGCAAGATGCAAATTACTAGAAAACTCCCCAAAGTTCACAAGGAATCCGTCCATTTTAGGCAATGCAACATTTTTCCTCCACAAAAAATAAAAACATTTCTATACATTAGGAGTTGAAAGTCAAATCATACTCTTTGACATCATGTCCATGGCCTCAATCCTTTCTGCATGAGCTTGAGTTGCTGCACTCTTTATTTGTGAAACAATTGCTTCATACTCAGAGACAGATAAGGGACCCTCAGTTTTTGCAATAATAGCTTTGGCCACCTCATCTTGCATCTTCTGTTTCAAATGTTTTTCCTGCATCAGAAACCAAAAGGCAAAACATTTCATTTACCATCAACTTGAGATCATTACTCAACTCAAAGCACAAATATGCGCTTTAAGTTCTCTACCTTCCGCTTTGCAGCAAGAATCTTTTCCCTGGATTCCTTCTTTTCCTTCTTGTATTTGGACTGCTGATCGTCAATCCAACTTCGCAAGTTTCTAGGGAAGTGGATGGGAGACAAAAACAAAAACAAAACAAAAGGTCATGACTACTATGTTAATATCAGAGAAATGAATGGAAAAAGTGGATTGCTCTGAAGGAATAGGTTTCCATTTCCATTCTGTCTTTGTTACTTACGAGGTGTTAAGAGCTTCATCGCACAGAAATATCAAGAGTTTAAGCTTTTTTGATGCACTCAAGTCATCATATCCTTGGTTACCCTTGACAAAACAATCAGAGGGATATTCGTTAGACATGAACCCACAGTCAGAGACACATTCTCCAAGAGCTTGCAACCATGACTTTTGATCTTTCGTCGGACTTAGACTTGGAGGCCTGGAAAAGAAAGTTATAAATTAACACTCTTCCATCACACAGAAAAAAAGGCAAAAGGAAACTCATATAACTGTATTAGAGCAGAAATCATACTCGTCTCCAATTTCCTGATGTATCAAAGACAACAAAAGGATATTGAAACGTGCTACCAAAGAGTATTGTGATCGACGAAGTTTTCGGCCACTTATTATCTCTTGAAGTACAGCTTCAGCCTGCCCTTTCTTCAGATCAAGAGCCTGACGACACAAAAGGAAAGCAAAACTGTGACAGGTGTAAAAATGAATTTTTTCTAATAAAAAGAATTGAAGGTACAATGAAGTCATTAAGCTCACTATGCAAGCACTGAACATATATGAGAAAAAAATGCATACAAGTCACTAATGCAGGAACATAGTTCATAATAAAAAATGAGAAAAAGAATTTCACTATTGCCATACCTATATATGAATAGATCTAAATATGAGAAAATAATATGAACACACAACTTCACTCAAGAAAATTCTATACAACTTCACAATACTGAACCCGCCTCTTGTATGCCATCTTCAGTAGTAATTTATTATTACCTTACCAAAACAGGTACAAAATTCCAAAAATTGTAATGCATCTCCAACATCTTCAGCAGAAAAATCAATGCCAGCTACAGTTGTTAAGCAAGTGCCAGGAGGCAATTGAATTTCGGGCTCAATTTTTTTGCTTTGAACTTCTGCAGTGCACGCATTGGTTTTGCATGATTCTATAGCGAAGGTAATCTCTGTACCCGGGTCATTAGGATTAACCATATTTGAAACTCCGTTTATACAATTTGAGGCATTTGGAATTCCATCGAACAGCACAGGTGTCTTATCATTTCCCAGGCCACCAGGGATTTCATTCCCTTCTTGAATCTTTAGTTCTTCCTTAGAAGCAGTGTTTTGAACGCTAGGTCCTTCCTTTCTCTTTCTCTTCTTATCTGAAACTTTCCCAACATTTCCAAGCTTCTTGGAGCCAACGTCCTCTGGATTCCCATCCTCTACAATTGATCCAAAATCTGAAATATTCAGGTTCAAATCGTTTTTTCCATGTATAGAATTTTCCTTGCCAGTTTTTCTTCCTGAAACGACCTTTATAGAAGATGCCAGCTTTATTGGTGAAGCACCCTCATTCGCAAGAATCTTATCACGATCCAAATTTTGAGGACCTCTGACACTTAGAAGTTCTGAGACAGAAGAAAATCCTTTTTCCTTGGCTGTGTGCACTAGTATACCAGTGGGTTTATGACCTTTTCTCTTCCTAGAGAAAAATTATTGTGTTAGGTTCACCGTAAAGACTTTCCATGAGAACAACAACGTTAAATTCAAAACATCATGCACTTACATGCAGAAGCTGCAATTGCAAACGTCCCTACACTTGGGGCATATCCAGTCACTTTTCAATGATACCTCTTCTGCATTTTCTCCATATCTAAAAGATTTCTAGCATTTCCAGTTTGAGAGAAATTTTGCGCAGAACTTACTAAAAGTACAACAATCATGTAAACAAAAATCTAACCTGTTCATTAGGCATTTGCGGCAATAGTTAATAGGACATGGCTTGTTCACTTTCTGATTCTTGCACGCGGCCATAAAATCCATCGTCTTTTGTCGGCACTGGGATAATTAATGCATATGATAAGATTCCAAGCAAAAGAGTACATGTTAAGCAAATTACCTATAACAATAATAGATGCGATCCTGATATTAAATAAATAAATCCTTCACACAAGCAATCTAGAAATTACAATCATTCCCTGAAGGGTAACAAAGATCCATACAACAACCCCGACAAAATATACTGGGATCAGTTAAATCATTGAATGGAACTCTCAGTTAATCATCATTGTTTCTAATACAATGATCCCAATAAAACCAAAAGTGTTAAACATCATAAAACCAAGACCTAACTTCTTTATCTCAATTTCTATAAAGATCCTGTCTATGAGACAAACTAAAGATGTTACAGAACATATCAGCGCAATGCCGTCATAGAAACAGTCTAAACAAAATGTTTTATTTCTCGGAGGATTGACGCCCTTCCTAAGTAAACCTCAGCTAACAGCAGTGCAACAAAAACCTTGTACAAGTCCCACCTCAGCTTTCAAATAGCAACACAAAGTAAATATAAGCACATTCATATGTGTCAAATATCGAAGGCCAATACAAGTTGAACCAAATTTGACAGCTGAAGAGCATGAAGAAGCAAACAAAGATAAAAGAAAAAGGTACAAGCTTGACCACGAAAGAAACAAATATATCTCAAATAGGAACTTCAAGAATCCACAAGAAAAGAGATCGGGCATGCTTATAATATGACACTCGCTTCCCCGTGAACGAAATAGAAAACAAGAAGAGGGGCAATCAAGGTTTCGCGTATAAAATTTACTTGGTGACAAGTTTTCCCCTTTTCAGAATCATAGATTTTTCCGTGAACGACGCGAACACCGGGGCACTTGGACCGGCTCTTCTTCACTGTTTGGACAGAAACCTCCACAGAATCTGAAGTAACAGCCATGTTCGCAGCTGCTCCTAAAGACAAAACTAAAAACCCAAAACCAGATTTACAAGATAGATTGATGGAAAACACAAAGAAGAGAGCTTTCTTTTATTACGACCAAGTGTTTCAGCGGGACAATTGTTTTCAAATTTGGCTCCCTCTGTTGGCATGGCGGGAGAGTTTTGAGAAGAAATGGGCGTCCATTAATTTATTGGCTTTTGTAACGCTTGGTGGACATGGACATTTAAAACAGATAGATCTTGAATTCATGCATGTTTCAATAAATAATCAACCTCAAACATATATGATTAGATTAGAATAAAAACTTACTGAAAGAGCTACGGTTATTTAAATTTTGATTTCAGAAGTAGATCATGTCCAACTTGATCTTGAACGTTCTATATATTTTTATATTAACAAAAAAAGTTGATGCTCGATTTCTCCTTTGAAACTACTAGTTGATAAAGTTGGATACAAAAGATAGAATGGAATGCGACAACTTGGTATGCATCATAAGCTTGGACCTCACGTTGGCAACAATTTTGATATTTTCCACATTTAAAATCAACATTCATGTTGTGTTTGATATATGTAAATCCATTTATTTAGTTCAGCGCCATCTCCCCAATAATCCATCCTCACAAAGCAAAGTTGGAAGCACTGTATTGCATTTCGTACCGTACCGGCCGGTACCGGACGGTATGTAC
>JAOTAY010000008.1:15627480-15639855 GCA_025629805.1 Erythroxylum baracoense
TGTTCGCCTTCTTTAGTATCCAATCTTCGATACATCTCTTCATAGGCCTTTGTTTTTGCCTCTGAGACTGCTTTTTTGCTTCTATTTTGGCATATCAGTATTCCTCCCTTCTTTTGGCTCTCTCTTGCTCATCAGTAGTTGCCATCAATCTTTTGAGATGTTCCTGCTTTGCCTTAACCTTTATCTGTACCTCGTCGTTCCACCACCACGATTCCCTATCCATTCTCCTTTTGCCAGAGGTAACTCCTAACATCTCCTTTGCCTGTTCTCGAATAGTTGTAGACATGACCGTCCATAAACGGTCTGCCTCCCCTACTCGTTCTACCGCTCAAACTGGAGCAATGGTATTTTGAAAGTTTAACATCGTAGCTTCCTTGAGATTTGTCCAGAGTATCCTTTCTCGCTGTGCTCGAATAGGTTCTCTATTCTAATTTCTCCATGCAACATCTGTAACTAATAATAGATGTTGCAAAACCGCTTTTTCTTTTGGGAGCACCCTACAGTTTCTACAATTGCTTCTGTCCCCTTGACGTACAAGAGCGTAATCAATTTGTGTATTGCGTCCTCCACTCTGGAAAGTGATTAAGTGATCATCTTTCTTCTTAAAGAAAGTATTAACCACCATCAGGTCATATGCTGATGCAAAGTCTAGCAGCTCCCTGCCGCCGTCATTCCTTACACCAAAGCCAAAACCTCCGTGTACCCTGTGGTATCCGTCGACCCCTACTCCGACGTGGCCATTGAAATCTCCACCGATGAAGATTTTTTGGTCTCTAGGAATGGTAGTTACTACATTGTCTAACTTATCCCAAAATTCCTTTTTCTCATTATCCTCCAACCTGACATGGGGTGCATAACCACAAACTATATTCACCGACTCTAGTCCGACAACTAAGGTTGCACCAGGAAAAAAATGGGCTTTATTACTAGGAAAAAGGTTGCACCAGCAGACGATGATCCTAGCTATGATGAGTGGAAGGCTGAAGATGCACTCGTCAAATCTTGGCTCATTAATTCAATGAGCAATAATCTGATGTCACATTTTATGCAATGTGGCACAGTAAAAGAAGTCTGGGATGTTGTGAAAAGGAGTTATCTTAATGTTATCGACTCTTCTCAAGTTTATTAATTGATGAAGAAGTCCTTCCAAAGGTGTTAGGCCTTTAGCAGAATATTATAATGAGTTGAATTTAATTTTTAAGGAGCTTGATTACCGGAGACCAAATGATATGATATGTGTTGCTGATCTTGAAAAATACTGAGAGTGTATTGCACAAGATAGGATGTATATCTTTCTTGCTGTCCTTAATCATAATTTAGATCAAGTTAGTAGCTGTGTTCTAACTACTTCTCCTCTACCAAGGCTAGAAGAAGCCCATTCGTTAGTTTATTGAGAAGTACAACGATAGGTTACCATAGGGGTAGAAACTCTGAGGTTTCAGCTCTTGCTGTCCAAAAGAGCACTCCTACTTTGGATCTTAGATATTGAACAACTCTTCAATCTAGTTTTTGTACCCATTGTCACAAGAATGCACACACAATTGACATTTTTTGGAAGAAGCATGGGTATCTGGAATGGTATAAGCTCAAGTAGGCTAAAAGGAAAAGCAAAAAATCTGTTTAGAATGCTAATACCACCAATAACACTCCATCTTCTGCTTCTCATGTATCTCAGCTATCTTCTGAAGAAGGTAAAATTGATTTATCTATCATTTCAACTGCCCATAACACTAGGGTTATTGATTCAAGGGCCACTAGTCATATGACTAGTAATTCTACCATTATTGACTCCCTAACATCTCCATTTGTTAAGTCTATTCAGGTTGTTAATAGGAACTCTATGCTAATCACAGGGCTGGAAATGTGTACGTTTCTCCCACATTCTCCATGTCTTCTGTTTTACTTGCACCTCATCTTTCAAATAACCTCCTCTCTATTAGCAAGATTATAAAGAATCTCAATTGTTATGTCATTTTTTATTCAACTCATTGAGTTTTCAAGGACAATCTCATAAAGATGACAATTGGTTTTTGTAAGGAGAGAGACGGTCTATATTATTTGGAGGATAATCGAGAAATAGCACTGACCCATGGCTACCAAACAAAAAGAGAGACATCTGATAAAGGGAAAATTTACCTGTGGCATTGTCGAATGGGTCATCCATCCTTTTCTTATTTAGAACATTTGTTTCCTAGATTATTTTCCAATGTTTCTGTTTCTAGTTTAAGATGTGAACAATGCATTTATGCTAAAAACCATCGTGTTTCTTTTAAAATTAGTTTTAATAAAAGTATTGTTACTTTTTCATGTGTTCATACTGATGTGTGGGGTCCTTTTTCTACTCCTTCAGTTTCCGATCATAAGTATTTCTTATCTTTTATTGATGACTGTACTATAATCAGCCGGCTATACTTAATGAAATGTAAGAGTGATGTTATACATAATATTCCTCAATTTTACAAAATGATTCTTACTCAATTTAACACTAAAATTAAAGTTTTTCATTTTGACAATGGTCGTGAGTTTGTAAATCAATCTCTTATCGAGTTCATGATACAACATGGCATTTTTCACAAAAACAACTTTACACACCACAACAAAATGGAATAGTAGAACGAGAACTGTCACCTCCTTAAAGTGGCTCAAGCCTTATGCTTTACTATGAATGTTCCAAAACGTTTTTGGGCTGAAGTTGTCTTCTTATTAATCAAACTCCTTTATGGATGTTATCCAAATTTCATTATATTCCTTTTGCTCTAAATATTTTTCCTAAAGTTTTTGGCTGTGTATGCTATGTTCATGTTCAATCTCTTTATAGAGATAAACTTGATCCCCGTGCTATCAAATGTATTTTTCTTGGTTATTCTAATTCCCAAAAAGGATACAAATGTTTTCATCCTCCTACAGGAACATATTATGTGTCAATGGATGTTCAATTCAATAAACATGAGTCCTACTTCTCTAGAGAGCTTTCTATGGTTCCTCTTTAGCGGGAGATTGGTAGTAAAGAAGAGTAACAATTATGGTCGGGAGAGAAGAAGATATGACTTTCAGGTATAGATAGAGAATCAATTGTCAATAATGAGGAAAATGGGGAATCCTTAATTTTAGATAATCTAATGAACCAAATCTTGCTAATTTAGATGTTCCTAACCTAGCTGAAAATCGAATTGAACTTAATGGTGAGCGATCTTAGAGACCAGCCTGGCTTTTTGAGAAAGATTATTTAAGAAGAAAAGATATTACTATTCCTTCTAATTCTAGTAACTCTCTCGATGATATTACCATGCCATCGAATGAATCTTCTAAAACTGAGGTATATACTTACTCTCCTGAAATTTCAGATTCAAATGTTAATTAAAGTAGGAGACACCCTCTTCGTGAACGAAAAGAACCTGATAGATTTGGTTTTTCCATATCATCTAATGTTATTTATCCAATATCAGGTTTTATATCTTACCATTGTTTGTCAAAGGCTCACTTAGCATTTGCTCTTCAACTATCTTCTATATCTATTCCTATTCACTTTCAGGAAGCCCTTGAAGAACTTAAGTGGAAGGATGCAATGGTAGACGAAATGATGGCTCTCCAAAAGAACTCTAGTTAGGAAATAGTTGAGTTACCAATGGAAAAGAAGACTGTGGGGTGTAAATGGGTATTCACAATCAAGTACAAGTTAGATGGGACAATTGAATGATACAAGGCTAGGTTGGTTGCAAAAGGTTTGACTATCAAGAGACTTTTACACCTGTTGATAAGATGAATACTATCTGAGTTATACTGTCATTTGCAGCTAATTTGGAGTGGCCTTTACGACAATTTCATGTAAATAATGCCTTTCTTTATGGTGATATCACAGAGGAAGTGTTTATGATCCACCTCCAAGGTTTACACTAGAAAAAGGTAAGGTATGCAAACTGAAAAAGGCATTGCATAGATTAAAGCAATCACCAAGGGCATGGTTTAATAGGTTGAGTCATGCAATGAAGGAGTATGGATTCAAGTAAGCTTTAGCAAACCATACCTTGTTCTATAACAAAGTTCATGATGATATCACCTTGCTTATTGTCTATGATGATGATATGATTGTAACAGGTAATAACATAGATGAAATTGAGAAACTTCAGAGCTATTTGGCCAAGGAATTTGAGATAAGGGGTTTGGGAACTCTCAAATACTTCCTAGGCATGGAAGTCTCTCGGTCTAAACAAGGGATCTTTCTTTCCCAAAGGAAGTGTACTTTGGATCTCTTGGCTGAAATTGGTAATTACGCTTGCGAGCCCATAGATACTCTTATTGAGGTGAATCATGGCCTATCTATCTCTCCTGATCAAGTTCTAACAAATAAGGAGAGATATCAAAGATTAGTGGGGAAGTTGATTTACTTAACTCACACTAGACTAGATTTAACATAGGCAGTTAGTATTGTAAGTCAGTTTATGCATAATCCAAGTGATCAACACATGAATGTTGTGAATCGTATTTTGGCTTATCTAAAGTCAGCTCCTGGTCAAGGTGTCTTGTTCTCCAAACAAGGACATTTGGATGTTGCGGGTTACACCAATTTTGACTTCGTTGGAAATAGATTGGATAGAAAATCTACTTCAGGATATTTGTTGTTTGTTGGAGGCAACTAAGTGACTTGGAGAAGTAAGAAATAAAACATGGTTTCATTGTCTAGTGCAAAAGCTGAATATCGTGCATACATCATGCAATCATAGAGCTTTCTTAGTTGAATATTCTCTTGAAGGAACTTGGGTTTGGTACTTTGGTCCAACAAAACCTATAGCGTTGTTTTGTAATAATATGGCAGCCATTAAGATTGCCAATAATCTAGTACAACATGATCAAACTAAGCATATTGAGCTTGATATAAACTATATTAAAGATAATCTTGATTATGGTGCAATAGAAATTCCTTATACTAGAAGTTCAGATCAATTGGCTAACATAATGACTCATGATATCACTAGTGGACCGTTCCATACATTGCTATCCAAGTTGGGCATGTATGATTTCTATGCCTCAACTTGAGGGGGAGAATTAGCGTGAATAAGCTGTATAATTTCCCATTATGTTCTACTTAGATATTTCCTGTATAGGATTCTTCCTTTTTTAGGAATATAGACAATTATATACAACAGTAGTTGACCTTCCATATATATAAGTCTTTTAAATTTTATATATAAATTGAAATATATGGCATAATTATTCCACCAACTTACAATTATTATTCTTTTTCTTATGTCTTCATCCTTAAATATTATTTATTTTCATTTTTCCAATGCAGTATACAAGTGATGTCCATGTAAAATCTTCTAATATTAATCCTTTAAGTTGACCACCTATTTCAAAGCTAAATAAAAGAAAGAGACCAGTCCATGGATATAGGACACTGTAGGGTGAAGAACCTCAACCACCAACTACAAGACGAGTTATAACTTGAAAAAGGTTACATGTATAGAGTTATATATCTTAAATCAATTTTTATAATTGGGTTATCCTTGGATTATATATTCCCATTTTTGTTAGGACGAAACAAATGTAAGGATGAAGAGAACATGATCAAAATCTTCAGGAAGTACTATGTAAAGACACATCTTACCCATATACCTTATCCTATAAGATGAGAATAAAGATACGACTTTGTAAAAAGAAATACTTTTGGAAAATACAATGCGCATGTGCCTTGTCCTATAAGATATGAACAAAGAAATGCTTATTATTGAAAATGATCAATAAAATCTTGAAGGAGATGTTGATGCCATATTTGAGTTCTTTAATTCTTTAAAAGGTTGTTGCACCCTCTCTATGTGTTGGGTCTATCTATCACTGTGTGGTGGGGATATGTGGATGATGATGAGTTGAAGATTTTGGTATAATTAATGTATTTATAAGGCCCAGGATTGGTATTGCATGCTTAAGATGCAAGGAAACATTGTTCATTGTGATATTTGTTCAGCCGAACCATACCTTTTTTTACCTTTTCTCTCGAAGAAAAAATAACACCATTAGAGTGATGCATGAGTTGAATCATTTGAGAGGTAAGGTATTATAATTAACTTAAAGAGAGTTAAATAATTTTGGAAGATACAATACGTATGTGCCTTGTCCTATAAGATATGAACAAAGAAATGCTTATTATTGAAAATGATCTATAAAATCTCGAAGGAGATGTTGATGCCATATTTGAGTTCTTTAATTCTTTAAACGGTTGTTGCACCCTCTATGTGTTGGGTCTATCTATCACTGTACGGTGGGTATATGTAGATGATGATAAGTTGAAGATTTTGGTATAATTCATGTATTTATAAGGCCCAGGATTGGTATTGCATGCTTAAGATGCAAGGAAACATTGTTCAATGTGATATTTGTTCAGCTGAACCATACCTTTTTTACCTTTTCTCTCGAAGAAAAAATAACACCATTAGAGTGATGCATGTTTTGAATCATTTGAGAGATAAGGTATTATAAGTAACTTAAAGAGAGTTCATTGCTCATTTGGAAATTCGATGATGCGTTTAACCTCAACTAGTTTTGTTAATGTATTTAGTAATTGTATAATTTATGAGTAACCTAACAACTTTATTTACGTGTTCCTTTAGAAACCTATCTAACATCTAATGAAAAATTGAAAGGAAGTAATTCTAATACGGAGTCATGGAATTAACACCTGGAGACCTAATGTTTGATTCTTTGAATTTGATTCATGTTAATATAGGCTTGTCTACTAGCTAATCCTTCACTTATTTTTTTAGTTTTAATATCGAGTTTTGTGACCATTGATCCTTATATCTAACATCGTGCTCTTAAACATATTCAAATCTCTAGGATATATAATATTATTAGTTACAATCTTCTGCTTGGTTTACAAAGTAAGTTTCACAATTATCAAAAAACATGGAAAGTTTCATTTCTACATCCACTCATAGCAATTTTAATTGCAACCACTAATAATACTATACTCAATATTTTAATTTTCATTTTCAGCATTATTTTTCTTCTTCTAACCTTTTTATCTTCTTCATTAATCCAAGTATGATACTCAAAGCCCTTCCACACGTTGAAGGATCAATTGACTTGAAAAATTGACAACTTCATGTTGAAATTAATCGAATAATAAAAAACGTTAACAACAAAATCCAAATTAAAAAGTCAACTAACTAACGAAACTATAAAATGAAGAAATAACAACCCCATATCGATCATAAGAAATAAAGTATTTTCTAGGATTTTTGTCCATTCATGAAGTCCGCTTAACAACCATTAACCCATAAAAACAAGAAAAATCTTCGTCTAACTTAGCCACCAAACTTGCATTTATTCTTTGACTTATAATTCTTAATCTTAACTTACTGCACAAAATCAAAGGCAAAGGATAAACAATAAAATAAAACATGAATTAACATCTCCTTTAAGAGCTTTTCGTAATATAATATGTTTAACTTACAAAATTTTTAACTTCTATAAAGTTCGATTCAAAATATCATACCATTTTCATTCAGGGAACAAACATATACAAGATAAGATCAAAACATGCAGACCAATAAATTTAGGATTTCACTGTTGGAAATATGTGGATTAATATAATCACAAAATTAATTCCATATGTACAACTATTAATCGAATTGCCTAATGTATGTTTTAATAACCATAATGGAATGATTAATAATTTACTAATTACATTTAAGGTACATGATAGTACCCTAATAATTATATGTTAGCCCATCAAACTATACTTCATAACATCCTCTAAATGACACAATTATCCTATTCTACCTCTTAAGGTAGAACATATTATAAGATATAACATACGGTGAAATTGTGTATATACATATAATGTGTGTAGATGTGAAAAGAACAATGGGTCTTCTACCATTAGCTCTCTATTGCACAAAGTGTTCTTACTGGTTTTTTGATAGGTTGTGCTAAAGGATGGAGAGAATCTAAGACCATATGCCAAGCTTCGGAGGTATGTCTTTTCTTTGTGTTGTTATGCTCTAAATGAAATGAGATCTTGGTTGTTTGATGTTAATGAAGGCATCTGTGATTATAGCAATTGATATCAGAGCTATGGTCATTTGATTTTAGGGCTCGTTTTTTCACAAAATTGTTTTTCATTTTTTCTAGTAAATAACTTTGAAATGATGCGTTGTTAGTTCAAAAAATGTTGTAGGTTGTTGTTGTTGCCTTTTTATCTTTGTTTTGGACAAAGAATCATGATTTTTGGGTGAGTTTTTTGAAAAACTTCGTGTTTTCTTCCATGGCCGAAATGGGTTTGTTATTTTCGAATTTTGGAGCATTTTTGGCTTAAATGGATATGGGAAATCTATATTGCATGAAAAGTGGAAGAAAATGCCTCCAAAATTGTCGAAAACAGAGGTCAGGAGAGGAATTTGTAGGCGGGTCAGACTCACGCACCCATGAGTCGACCCGCCCACCCAGTTAAAAGACAAGGATGACGCATAGGTCAACCCGCCTGAATAATTTTTTATTTTTATTTTTAAAATTTTTAAAAAAATTCTGCACAGTGTGTGTGGAGGCCCGTGCAAGATCCTTTTCAGACCATTTTTCATTTTTTTGCTCCATTTTTTAATTCTATTTTCCCCATATGTTTATGCACAAGATTAATTAGTAATTTTATTTGATAATTCTAGTTATTTTAAGCTTATTATGGCATAAACTTGAATATTTGTTGACAATAGTGAATGCTTATTTTTACCTATCGTAGAATTGAGCATGTGAAATTATTTATGATGAGGAACTTTTAAATATTAATGTATATTTAAAATTTTGTATTTTTCGTCTAAAATAACATTAAGATCCATACAGATAATAAATTATCCTGTCGATAATTACTATTTAGTAGGATGCTTAATATGGAGAAGAAATTTTATTAAAATATTATGAACCGTACAATTTTTCTATCCTTTCAATAATATATTGATGATTTGGTTATAATATTTAATAAATTGTTCTTACCTGTGAATGAGTCCTATATTTATTTAAGGAACTCTAGCATGAATAATATAATTAATTTTGAGAAAAAGAGCACGAATTGTATGATTATGTTTTAATATGCTTATCATAGTTATTGCTCTTAGTTCTCATTCAACTTTAAGCAATCTGAGAGTCTTTGCTATCTTGACGCTGAGTGGAACTAACCATAAGCAATAGGTTGAATCTCTCATGATCAATTTGACTATCATTTTAATGGACTTGGCCTTGAGAATTGATCCATCACTAAAACCCGCTGATGATGCTACTGAGAAGGAAAGGAAATCCTATGAGGAGTGGGAATACTCTAACTGATGATGTTTGATGACTATGAGATATCATATGGATAAATCCATTCGTGATAGTATTCCCGAAGCTGATAATGCAAAGGATTTTCTTGCTACCATTAAGAAGAAATATATGAAGTTCTTAAAGAATGAGAAGAATGAGCACTTAAACATACTTCATCACATCATTTATGATAGTGCAAGTGATATTAGGGTTTACATCGACAAGCTTATAAGTTGCTACCATAACCTTAAGGCTATGGATATGGACCTTGGTGAGGATTAAATGGTATGGTTTGTGATGGGGACTCTTCCTTCTAAATTTGATTCGATCAGATCAAGCTATAATGCTCAGAAAGAGCAATGGACGGTTGAGGAGATGACTGTTATTCTTACTAAGGAAGAGGATGACATGAAAAAAGGAAGGGCAAGAAGGATCTCCATAATGACAAACCACAACAATTCTCAAAAGAGGAAGTTCATTCCTAATAGCTCAAGTGACCAAAAGCTTTTCAAGAAAAAAGTTGTTGGTCCTAAAGAAATGGATAGGCAGGCACATCTTCTATTAGCCAGAAGAATAAGTTTTTTAAAAAGAAGTGCAACTTTTGTCAGAGTTTTGGGCACAAGAAAGCTAATTGCTGAAAACTGAAAGCTCATTTAGAGAAGAAAGAAAATTGTCTTGTGATGGTTTGTTTAGAGTCCAATTTTATGAATGTACCCTTAAATACTGGAGCAACAATTCATATTACGAATTCCTTGCAAAAACTGACAAGTCGAAGAAGGCTATCTAGTTCTGAGCAATATGTATACATGGAAGGCGATATCAAAGTCAAAGTTGAATTTTTTGAGATAGTTGAACTATAGTTCAATACAAGACATCTTTTGGTGTTACATGATGTCTCTTATTTACCCTTTATTATGAGGAATTTGACTTTTATATCTATTTTGGATAAACTAGGTTATAGTCTTCTTTTTAGAACTGAAAAACTGACTTTGTATCGTGACTCTGTTTTAGTGAGAAATGAAATTTTATGTGAAAATTTAGACAAACTTGAGTTGAATTATGTTGTTACTATTGCTTCTTCCTCTTCTCTTAATACTATTGTTGGTTCCAAACGTATGATGTTGGATTTAAGATGTTCTATGTTATGACACAAACATTTAGGCCATATTTCTAGAGACAGAATAGAGAGGTTGGTAAAAGATGGTATACTTCAGGATCTTGATTTTTCAGATTTCACTGCCTGTGTTAATTGTATTAAAGGAAAGTTGATTGCCAAGGTTAGAAAAAGCAAAACAGACAGGAGCTCAAAATTGTTGAAGTTGATTCATACTAATATATATGGAACATTTATTCCACCTACTATAGGCGGTTATAAATACTTTATCACTTTTATTAATGATTTTTCCAGGTATGGTCATGTGGAGCTAATTTGTGAAAATTTTGAATCTTTGGAAGTATTTAAGATTTTTAAGACAAATGTTGAACTTCAAAAGGGGAAGAAAATCAAGGTGGTTAATTATAACAGAAGTAGAATAGGCGTTATGATGAGAGTGGAAGGAATCTAGGGCCTTTTACTAAATACTTGCAAGAATGTGGTATTGAAGCAAAATATATAATGCCAGAAACACCTTAATAGAATGGAATCGACGAAAGAAAAAACCGCACACTTCTTGATATATTGCGATGTATGTTGATTCATTTTAGTTTGCCTAAAATTTTTTGGGATGAGGCGTTAAAAACAACTGCTTATATCTTAAATCAAGTAACTAGCAAATCAGTCTCAAATACTCCATATAAGTTATGGTCAAGTAAGAAACCAAGCTTACATCGTTTTCATGTTTGGGGATACAAAGTAGAAATGGGCCCTATAATCCACAATCTAAGAAGCTTGATCTGAAAACTATTAGTGGCTACTTTGTAGGATACACTGTTGGATCAAGGGTTCTTGATTCTATTGCCCATCTCACACGACCAGAATTAGAGAATTAGATAGAGTTGTCTATTTTGAAGATGAATTTGGTTCAAGTCAAGGGTCAAGAGAAATTGTATTCAGGGAAGAGCGCATTCTAGTCCTTGTACCCGTCGCTTCCACTCCTACTAATGACCCTATGATTGAACAGATTCCAGTAGAATCTTATGATGACCTCAGAATCAAGCACAGGGTGAAGTCATTGATATTGGGGATGATGAAGTTGTTGTCAGGAGGTCACAAAGAACACGTAGACCTGCCATTCCTGATGACTATATTGTCTATTTGTAGGAACATGAGTTCGATGTGGGAGATAATACTGAACCTGTCAATTTTCAAGAAGCCATGAATAGTCCTAAATCTGCGTATAGATGAATGAACTGGAAGATGAGTTGAGTTCCATGTCACAAAATAGAGTTTACGAGTTGGTTGAATTACCTAAAGGTTGCAAACCTATTGGGTGCAAATGGGTTTACAAATTCAAACATGACTCGAGTAGACAAGTAAAAAGGTATAAGGCTAGACTTGTAGCTAAAGGTTATAGCCAGAGAGAAATGATTGATTTCAAAGAAACCTTCTCATCAGTTTCTACCAAAGATTCACTGCGAATCATTGTGGCTATAGTTGCTCATTTTGACTTAGAACTCAATCAAATGAATGTGAGAACCACCGTCTTAAATGGAGATTTGTATTAAGATGTTTATATGACACAACTAGTTATTTTTTAGATAACTGGTCAAGAAAACATAGTTTGCAAGCTCAAGAAGTCTATCTATGAGTTAAAACAAGCATCAAGGCAATGGTATCTCAATTTTGATATGGTCGTCATTGCAAATGGCTTTAATGGGAATGTAGTTGATCAATGTATATATATGAAGTTCAGTGGGAGCAGTTTCATTTTTCTGGTACTGTATGTTGATGACATCCTACTTGCTTCTAATGACACTGGTCTATTATTTGAGACAAAACAACTGTTATTTAGTCATTTTGATATGAAGGATCTTGGTGAGGCTTCTTATGTACTTGGAATTCAGATTCTTCGAGATAGAGCTAATGGGATTCTTCGATTGTCTCAAAAGACTTACATTGATCGAATCTTGAAAAGATTCAACATGCAT
>JAOTAY010000008.1:15639955-15656771 GCA_025629805.1 Erythroxylum baracoense
ATTTCTATTGAATTTTATGTGTGAATTTTGGAATAAAAATATGTGTTTCTTGTTGAGAATGATAATGTTATAAATGTCTTGTGCCATACATGGCTGTGTTTTTTAGTTTTGTTCTTTGTTTAATAGGGGGTAGTTTATAAAAATAGAGAAAACTCTACCAAAAATTTTATAAATTCTAATTACTTATAACATTTTTATTCTTATGTAGGAAAAAACTATGGGCATGAAGCCTACACCCTATCAACTCTTTTTGCATACTCACACTAAGAAGCATGATGGTGTGACATTCGTCAACAACCGTTGTAGAGAACTCAATGTATGTGAAATTTATGGTTTAGTATTAATGCTTAATAATTATCACTAACTAATATAAACATTGTCTTCTGATATGATCAAATTCAAGAAACCATTCAATGACAGTCTCAGTAGTCTGAAGATGTTGATGAGACTCAAACCTATCTTCATGCAGTGGGTGGTAGGGATCGTCGTGGAAGGATATTCGGCTTAGGTTCATTTGCAAACACATGTTATTCGCAATCCTCCACGTTTAATACAGCAGCATCTAGTAGGCAGTCCACAATTAATGAAGTCCAAAAGCTTCAGAACACAGTGCAGACATTGATGGAGTACATAGCTCAGCTCTGTAATGAGGTGGATGAGTTGAATGGTAGGGGTAGCACTTCATCGCACCAATCAAAGCATCCGTCGTCACCAAAATAATAGTGTACTTGTAGTCATTTCATTTGAGTTATAAATACTTATTAAATTACGGATGCAACACAAAAATAAAATTTTTACAACTTTGGATTAGAGTTCAATAATTGAACAATTTGAAAGGATGAATTATAAAATAAAGGGATTATACCTAATTCGAAGTTCCTAGTGAAACCTTTTCGAAACTTTTTCAAAGTATCAACTAAGAGTTTTCACATGTTCAACCTCTAATAATATCCATAAAATAACTAAAAAAGAATTCAACTCTTTGAGAGGAAATAAATAAGAGTTTTAGCTCCTTTAGGCTAATTTCTTCTATATAGAAAATTAAATATTCTAATTATAGTCAAATTCTAATTCTAATTCTAATTCTAATTTAGTTTAATTTTAATAAAATTAAATGTCTCGTATTTGAACTCTAAAGTTTCTCAAATTTAAATTGAATTTTCTCTTTTTAACTGCGCTTTATGTGTAACTTATTAGGTTCCTAGTATGTTAGCAATAATTATAAATTCTAATTCTAATTCTAATTCATAATTAGAATTAGATAAATTAAAACATTTTAATTTACCTTTAATTCTTTAATTAAACAATTTATTATCATAAATTAGGATTAACGTATAGTAACATGTCATGATCACCCAAATATTAGAAATATCAAAGTGGTTTGACTTAACTTATCTATAAATGGTTATGATGTATGATTTAATCACTTCATCTTCTAATATTCTAATTGGACATGGAGTATATATGTAGTGTCTACTCTTATCAAATCCTATCATGCTCCTTCTTGTTAATTACTTAGATAGTTTACTATTCATATTTTCATTTTTTCTCGAGTATGCATCTAAATGCTTTTAAGCCTCTTTAAGTTTAGAAAATAGCTTCTTCTTTTTTATACTCATATTTTCACGGCTCTTAACTAGTTCATCATATTATAATTTAACATCACTATCACTATCACTATCGTAAGATTTAGAGTTGGAGAGTGCCTTATCATTATATTTAGTCATAAAGTATATGTAAGCTACTTATTTTTCCAAGTACCCACCTTTTGAAATTACCTGTTTCAGTCTAATTGGAGACTTTAGGTACCTTTTCTTTATTTTTGTGCCTCTTCTCCTTTATGTCATTTTTATCATATTTTAATTGTCCTTGATCAAAGGGCATTAAGATTTTTTGTGCTCGAGTTTCCTATAATTAAAATAAATTATGTTATTTAATTTACATTTTGAATCTACCTTAATACCCCTGAAGTCCATTCTTTTAGGGAATTTCTTTCTCCTAAAAAATTTCTTGAATTTTTTGGTGATAAAGATAATGTCTTCCTTATCAATTTCACTAGTTAGTGTCTCTTCTTCTTTACTTGATTCCTTCTTTTAGGCCTTGAAAGCTAAGTTCTTCCTTCCTGGAGCCATTGTCTCCTCTTGTTAACTCTCCTTGAGCCTTATTTCTTAGGTGAGTAGTGATCAAATAAGTCCCTCTAAGGGTAGCATATTAAGGTATTTTAATTCTATCACCTTGGCTTTCTAAGACTAAGAAACATACTTAAACAATTTCCTCACCATTTCAACATTAGTATATATCTTGCCTAAGCCTTTAAGGGGATTAATAATGTTAATAAATCTAGTGTGCATGCTATATATGCTTTCATCATATTTATTTGAAACAATTTATATTATTGTATTAGTTTGTTCACTTTGATATCCTTTAATTGATTTATTCCCTCATATGTAACTTTTAAACCATGTCAAATTTTATAAGACATTTCATACAAAGAAACTTTATTGAATTCATTTTTTCTCAATGAACAAAAAGATATGCGAATAGCGTTGTTATTCAAGTAAATTATTCTCCTATCTTGAAGGTCTCAAACTTCTTTTAGTTTGAGAATTTTTTATCATCTATCACTTAATTAGGAATGTGTTGACCACTTGAAACAATTTTCTAGAATTGAACATTTTCAGCCATAAAGAATAATTTTTATTCAAGTTCTTTCAATAAATGTAATACTTTTTAGGGTTAATTACTAAAAAAACCATAAACTTACACAATTTTACAATTTCAGGTTGAACTTTAAAAAGTGACAATTAAATACCTAAACTTTCAATTTTTTCCAAATATATATTGGAGCATATTTGGTCCTTTTTTGTGCTTTTGTTTTTCGATTCTTATAATTGGTAAACTCTGTTATATTGAATCAACAAACCTGTAGCCTAGTGGTTGATAATTTCATGTTTAGTTTAATATGATCATACATTAAAGTTGGCACTGCTTATTGCAAGATTGGAATGAGTTAGCAAAAAATTATGCTATTTCTTTTTTTTATTCATAACTTGATCTTGAATTCCCAACTTCTAAAGGAAAATTTAGAATCACTTTGCTTCCACAGAGCCTAAAAGTTGCATTATCATAATAGCAGCTTCTATGGCGGTGTTAAATGTGCAAACCCGAATGCCTTTTCAGTTTAGGTCACGAATCTCTACCTTATACTTGCCCATGGTCGTCGAAGAACACCTCTGTAAGGCTTCTCTTGGTTCGCAGTCTCAATTATGTTGTTAACTGTTGCTATGTTAGGAGGAGGTATGGTTATGTTTGTTATCGTGGGTTTTCGCTAGCTTAAAGTTGAACCCTTTGAGGGCCTTGATTGCTTAGAATTAAAGGTGTACAGTTCGTTTGTTGATGAACATGAAACTGTCCACATAAATGAAGTCTGTTAACAAGTGTTGTCTGATAAGTTCTAGGGTTGAATATTCATCCGGAGAACCCACTGAAAACTTAGCTAGTGATAGTATGGAAATTTGAGTTCAAAGAGAGAAGAAGAAGAAGAAGAAGAAGAAGAAGAAGAAGAAGAAGAAGAAGAGAAAAATGAGACTTTTGTTGTTGTTGAGTGAAAATTAAAGAGTGAGAGGTATATAAAAGGTAGAACAATAAGGAAGCCATTGAAGAGGGAGGAGGTTTCTTAGGAGGTTCCATAGGTGGTGTGAGGAAGCATTCTCAGCAAAATTCAAAGGTTTCTTACATGTCATTAACCATATCTGATGTGACTTATCACGTCAGCTTCATTAATGGAGACACTAATGTTGGGCTATATTTGAGAAAAATTAAAATTTTGGGTATTTAATTGTAATTTTTTTTAAAGTTTGGACTATAATTAAAAAAGTAAACAAAATTTAGGTGTTTTTTCTAATTAACCCTACTTTTTAGCAAAGAAACGAGTCCTACTAATATTTTGGCAATCTTCTTAGGTGAAGATGTAGATGCTCGTAAATATGCTATGAGTATCTTTTTCTAAAAAATTTATTTGAAATTACAATAAAAAACCCATTTTGATTCCACTTATTAATTTCTAAAGGCACCAAGAGGAGGTGAATTGAATGATAAAATATTATTACAATTTCAGTTGATAATGAACCTTATTTAATTTCAAATTGATGATAAAAATACAATGAAAAATCATTTTAACTCAATCAATCAACCAAGAATAAATTAAAAAGTATAAGGAAAAGGAGCCACCAATTGATTTTATAGCAGTTCGACAAATAAATATTGTTATGTCCACTCCTTAAGTCTCTCTTGGAATTCCACTAATCTCTTCTTCATTTCAACTAGATGAAGAGAAATCTTCTTACAATAATCTTTATTCGAAAAAGAGGAACCCTTGTGCCATCTTCATTAAAAGGTGAAAAGAAACCTCAATGCTTCTTAAAATAATCAAATATAAGAAAACCAACCTTAATTGACGTTTACAATTCAAATGAACCTTACTTGCTCACTTTAATGCTCAAAGACTATCAATCACTTCCAACTAATGAATAAATGCTTATGAATGCTCAAAAAGTCTTCTACATGTGTTATTATAACCCCTAAATTTCATAAAGATATTTAACAAATGAATTTCCAAGCATTTATACTAATGTTAGTTCCAAAATGTTGTTAGACACAAGAACTAACTGTTGTAATGACTAGTAATATTGACATTGGTCGACCAATAGCACATTGGTCGACTAATATGACACATTGATCGACCAATATATCAACTAATATCATATACATACTCTCAATAGATAATTTTTCAAAACTCCTGATATATTGGTTGACTGATGTCTTTAGAAAGATTACATTGAACCTACACCTTCAATGTGTCTAATAACATATTTTCAACGAATTTTCAAGTTTCTTTTAAAGATTAAACCTCAACTCTTCATCCAAAACTTGATCTAAAATGTTTAATTTTTTTCAAAGAATATTATAAAGATTAAGCGAGTTTTTAAAAATCAATACATTGATTTCTCCTAATAAGAATAAAAGATTTATGCATTAAGGTAAAACACATAATATGTTTACACATGAAAAATCCCTAAAGAACTAAAATGACTAAGTAAGAGCTACACAAAAGATTACAAGTAATTTGTAAACTTTGTCTTAATCATCTTTAGTCTTGGGGGGTATATGGTTAATGGGTTTGGGAAGGGTTCAATAGGTAAGGAATGAATAATGCGTGGTTGGTTGATTATTATGATTATAGGAACAATACTTTGATATCAGACTTTCGGGGATTACTCGATACCCCCCAAACATTAGAGGAATGAAAATCATTCATGAGTAATGAGCCAGTGTTACAGGCGTGACAGTGGTTGGCACGTTTATGGCACTCCCTTCTTCTTCTTTTTTTAAAATATTTTTAACAATTATATATAATTAAAATATAATTAATTAAAATAATATTATAATATAATTAATTAAAATATAATTAATTTACAACATAATTAATTAAAATAATATTATAATATAATTAATTAATTATATCTTTTTCTCTTTTTTAGTAATTAAATATAACTAATTAAAATATATTAAAATTTGATGTAAAACAAAAATTTCACAAACTTTTATTTCTCAATATTTTTAACAAATCAACCACTATTAATATTAATAGTAATCATTCATTTGTTCTAACTAACCATCATATTTATAATGATTATATCTATTCATTCCTCACTATATTCATTTTCATTCTTATTACCATCACCCTATTTTTATTCCTCACTTATTTTTTTGATGTAGTTTTTTGTTTTTGTTTTTTAAAAAAACCTGTTTAGTTGAGATTTGTAATAAAAAACTGAAAATAAAAATATATTTAGTTTTATCCTCCTATTTTTAATTTTGTAATAATACTTTATATTAATAATTTTTAATAAAATATATTATGTTTGTAAATCAATTAATTCTCATTATAGTATTATCTACATATAGGAATATTTTTATCTACATATACAACAACATATTCCACTCCTTAAACCATTATAAGATAGTTTGATCTACATATAAAACAACATAAAGATTAAAGAGTCCTTATGAAAAAACATTAAGGTGGAACCATCCACCAGGCTCAGGAATATTTTCCTTTATTGCATAAAAATATTCCAAAATTTTTTTGTAATTTCCTTCTAATTTTATCCGTACAATCATGTGTTGAGAAATGATGAATAAAATATTATTTTTTGTACAATTTGGTACTTTCTTATTCTATTTTCCAATATTTGCTTTAGGGCATCACAAGAACAAAAGACAAAAGCCAGCCAAAAAGTGTTCGAGAAAGAAAAGAAAAGGAAAAAAACAATCTCAGGTTTGAATGTTTTGAATCAGTGTGCCAAAGGAGGAATTAGAAGCCAAGTGACTTGGTATGAATCTATATATCAACTCCATCTTCAGTCAAAAGATCCCCACTTTCACCAAGGATAAGATGAGGTATTCCACTCACTGTGAATAACTCATCTAAATGCTTACGTGCTTTAGAGTTGGAGAATGGAATTGCAAGCTATGACATCTTTGAGAAATATTTATTAAACGATTCATGATCCTCATCAGTTGTAACAAAAACAATCTCCCAGTCCCCTTTTGAAGCACGTTCATTGTAGACTTCCACCAGAACCGGGTAAACTTTTGACACAAACTGCACCACGATGCTAAAAAATACATCCCAATTTTCTTACCCTTCAAACTGTCGATCTTAACCTATAAAAAATCCCTAAGGGATACTCAATTACTATTGAATTGAACTCCTACAATTTATGTATCTTTCAACTAGTAAAGTAAGAGCTAGCCTTACATCTACATTTGGTTCTACTATTCATTTTAGTTTCACTTCCAAAATGTGCAAAACATCTTTCCATAGTAGTTATTCCCCATTCACCCTTCTCCAAGTTCAACCAATCAATTCTTTAATATGTCCCATCTCTTATAATAATGATCCACCAATTTTGATAACATAATTTTTGGAATTGTGGAATCGTAGTTGAATCCTTGTCTAGACTTAGAAGACTACAAAATATACTCTCCATACCCTTTTTTTTGTTATTGTGAACATTAGATCTCAAAAGCTCACAAATTAGTACTCAAGAAGATATCGCAAGTGAAAAACCTTGAAAACCCAAAAGACGAAGAACAAGAAATGACTAGATCATGATATTATCAGCAAGCAGAGGATAAAGAGACAATAAAATTGTTTGCTTTGTTGCTGATTCTGAATATTAGATCTCAAAACCACACAGATTAGTGCTCTAGAGTATCCTAAGCGAACAACCTTGAAAACCCAAAAGATCCCTTTGTTGTCGTTGTTTTCATAAAAGGAGCAACACACAAATCAACAACAAGAAGCATTTTGTATACTAATCAAAGTTACAACGAAGTCTAACCTCAGAAGTCGGATGAAGCATGAGGAGAACATCACCACTAGTTACTGTCGCCACACAATCATCGGTGACAGTATAAGCCTTGAGTCCCTTGCAAACAGATCGAAACTTGTGCAAAGCATCGTGCTCCATCAAAGTGACGGCTCCGAGAACAGTAGTATGTAGCTCAAACAAACTTCTCATCAAAGAACTCCAAAAGCAAGTTCGCCGTGAATTGACCTTGTGTGTGTTTGTAAAAAAATAGATGTAAAAAAGATGAGTAGTATTATTCAAGATGTGTTTGCTAGAGATGATACTAGAGAAATAGGGATATGTTGTTTTTCTGTCCAAGAAAAGCTGTTGTGAAAAATTAGGGAAACGCTAGTTTTTGGTTTTTGTAAAACTGTTGCGGTTTTTTATTTCAAAAACAAGAAGTTGCAACATAGTTAAATAAATATTTTTTACTTATTTGTTTATCTTTTTACAAAAACATCAATAAAAATATAAGGAAAACGGAAACAAACAACCCTTAGTCTTCTTCTTAAAATAGTTGGTTTTTAGGAATTGTTTTTTTATAATTTTTATCTTTTATCATTATATATCGATGACACGACGGTCTAAAATTACTTAAATTTTAAAACACCAATTTGTTTTTACTTGTTCGATATTCGATTGCATGTTTAGACTTTTAAGTATGTCAACTTTTGTCTTTTCACAAATCATATTTTTAATGTTATCTGATTTTTATGCAAACAAGTTCTTTGTCCAATTTAAGATTAATATCTTGTGTTTTTTCATGGATTGGAAGTAGCGAACAAAATTTTAATTAAAACAGAAACATTATACAAACATAGGTAGACCCTAAAACTGTAAAGAACTAAAAAGCAAATATGGCGGAAGAAAATGGGAGCTAACATTTTTTTCTCCTTCAAATTCAAGTCTAACCGATTGGACCCGGAAACTGAAATAACACACGAACCGGACCATGGGCCATATCGCCGATTCTAAAATCTGCTTGTTTCAAGACTTAGTCGTGTATCGACTCTTTTCTACACTCAACTGCAATCTGAGTGACTATTAAATCCAGTAACTTTCTTAAACTTATTGGAGCCGGATCGTTTCGATCCCGTTCGTTTGTCCAACCCTGGGAACATTGTTGATGTAACCCAAAAATTTGAGTTCATAACTAGCCCAATATCGAAGCCTAAGCAGCATAAGGTGTGTGTGTGTCTCTAGTCTCAAGAGGAGCGCCTCTTTGTTGTCACAATTCGACTGAAGCAGGGCACATAGAGCTCTTGAACATGGGATACGTACAGGAAGCACGTGAGAATCACGTGAAAAAGAAGGTGGAAGAAGGTCTTTTTCAACATTTTTCTCTTCCTTTTCTTCTCGTATAATTGGGTGATTGAGATTTTGACAAATTCGAATGTCAAATGTGTATCTGATGTGAAGCTTTGAGAAGTAAAATGAAGCAAAGGGCGTTAAAAGAATGTGATCATTATACTTCCAAGTATGCACAGTGCGCCTCCGGAAGAACCATTTCTGTTGTCTGGCAGTGCCGAAAACAGGCTAAAGAGTTAAACAAATGCCTGCACCAGTTGTAAGTTCATCAATTTTCTACCTTCTTATTGCCCACTTGGGTTTTGCTTCTATTTTGTTTTCTCTAATTTTGATTGGATTTCGTACGTACTTAGTGTCTGTGTTGGTATTTTTATGGTCAGGCATGCTTTATTCTGTTTTTTCCTTGTTCATTTTCCCCTTGTTGCTTGTTTCTGTAATCAAGTTAATGAACTGTCCTATGCTGGCTTTAAGGCGCTTGGTTGACTGTCTTGTTGAGTAGTGGAAAGACAGTTCAGTGGACTATTGAAATGGTTGGTGGTATGTATTTTATTTGATTGAAATTGTCTTGGGTGTTGTTCTCCACACATGTTTTCCATTAGAAGATTGGATTTTGTTATTTGGGGAATTTTTTTCTGTTTGGAGTGTTAATGTTATGAACGTTTTTGTACTCTCTCTCCCGGCTTTGATTACAAGTTGGGAGGGTGGAGCTTTTCCAACAAGGTCAACACTGCTAATTGTGAATACAAGATGTTCCATTTTGAAGGTTTCTTTTGTTTGAAAATTTGAATGGGATAGCAGACCTAGTGTTATGGAGCTTGGATATCAATCTTACGCAGAAGTATGATATTTATCAACCTTTTGAAACTTTTTTGTCATTTTTTATCGGAAATAACCTCTCTACTATGTAAGGGTAATGCTTTATACTATTAAACCTCTCTAGATCTCGAGTTCGGTGGGACTCTCGTTGGGTGTTGTTGTAGTTTATGGTTTCCACTTCCAAAACTATTCATCCTTGGTTTCATGAAGATGTGTATATCAAATATATGAAATATTTCACAGTTTGTCTGAGATTCTTACATTTGCTATTGTATTCTAGTTTCCTTTGATATTTATAGCATATTTCAAAAGATTCTTCAAGAGTTTGGGGTCCCAACTGTGCATGATAAACCCAATACTGCAGAGGAAATTAAGTTAAGAGTTTAACAGTTTAATGAATCTTCTACTTATTTGATGGCAAAAAAGAGACAGAGGAATGAAGAAGACTCATGTGCCTTTATTGAAACTATTTTACTGAAATTTAATAACCAGGTGACCTTATTTTGAAACCTTAGTCTCCCTTTCAAAGAAAAGAATGATGAAGGGTGGAAAGGACTCAAATATCCTCCAAAACGAGTCCTAGTTGTTCTGCTTCTTTTATTATCGTTTTCTTGTCTTATAACTTTAATTCTTACATGGAAGAGACTGCCAAAAATGGATAGCTTGAGATTGCTCCTATTCTTAATATTCTTTCAGCTGGGAAGCAATCTTGTTAGCTTCTTAGGATTATTCTCTAGTTGTTTGAAAGGGAAGCTTAGAGTTTATGAACAGAAGTACATTTTTAGCAGGAGTTTATAAAGGTGCTATGCTGGCTAATGATATTGCCCATGGTGAAGTTGTTCATATTCAGTATTTGTTTTTTGTGCTTATACTATGAGTCACTATTGAGAATTGCTTAGGACCTGTTTCTCTAATACATCTCCTTTGGTTTCTGTAGTCAATTTTTATGGAAGGGTAAATCTATTCATTAACATCAAAATATCTATGGTCAGTTTATTACTAGATTTCACAGAAAGATACAAAGATGAGTGGGGACACGGAGGCATCATTTTATCTATTTCACAGAAAGACTCTTCTAGATGATTTTTGGCTGCCAACATACAAGTGTTTGGGTGTATTATCCTTATATTGACTTGGAATAGTTAATCTGTTCGTTAGCAGAAACTTCTTGAAAAAACCTGGCTTTCTTTGTGTAAGAAAAACAAATAGGAAGACGACTATGCTTGCTGGCGTAATGCATGACAAGGCGATTGTTTCACACTAGAAGGCTTTATATTCCCTCTTTCAGTGCAGATTTTGCCTGGAACTGACATGATTGCCACTTAAAGTTAATAATATTAGATACATTTAGTACTTATAGAAACCAAAAACCAGGCTTGGGACTTGTTTAGGAACCCTAAACTGTCGGAGTTAATGAATCACGATTGAGGCTTTGACCATGTTAACTTGATTCCATTTCACTTCATATCATGTCTTTTTGCAGCACGAATGATGCTGTGTTGGAAGAAATGAAGAAGGAATACATGCTTCAAGAAAAAGGAAAGTAATCTGTGAGAACCCAACCACAAGGGCATTGACAAATTCTGATTGTTGGGTGAATAGATTTCAATCTTTAAGTTGGGACTGATTCCTGTGAACTTGTTTAATTTGTCCGGAAATTTTGTTCACCTAAATTGAGCAATTCAGTGTTCAGTTATCAGTTATGTATTGTACATTTAGATTTAGTGTAGTTTCTAATAATGATCTCAAACTGACTATGGAAGCAGGCTTGTTCTTGTGAGATTGTGGTAGTTCTGGTAATGTAATGCTTATAATAACTTTCAGCTAGGGAGTGCTGGCTTCAGGTAAATTTGAGTCGTAAAGCTTTTTAAATGGCTGTGAATTCTAGTCATTTGTTGACTTTCTGAATAAAGCTGTTCCTTCGAAAGTTTCGAGTTAGCTGTCATCTGCATATAGACCATATGGTATTCGAACCAGATCACTATGGGGTTTTCAATAGAACCAGGACCATCCTGAGTTTTATCAATATGGCTACACTCCGATGTGAATTTGAAGCGGACATTCAAACGAAGGACGAAAGAAGCTTACCAAGTTGTTTAAGTTTGTTTCTTGTGGAAATAAACTCGACCTCCCACCTTAGGGGGCATAAAGCTTCCTTTAGGTTAGACATGATCTTAGGGTTATAGGATTTGTTGTAGTAGTTTACTTAATCTCAAGATTTGAAAACAAAGTTCACATTCTTTTCCTTCACATAAAATACATTTAGGTGTAATCTATCAAGAGGTTGGCTTCACGCTTGCTAAGTCTCAAATCCAACTTACTAACTAACCTCTTAATAGATTTTGGTGTGATCTAACTGAACTTAAACTGAAAAATCATAACTTCAAATTCATCACATTTTAAATAAATCGCAAACTTTGTAAGAATCATATTGAGGAAAATAACATAATAATTTCAATTCAGGCATTCCCCTCAATTAATAAAATCAAACACTAAATTGTATTTTCTATAACTTGGACTCGATTTAGCATAAAGTTAAGTATAGGGATGACAATTTTTAATCCAAGAGCTTAAATTTAGTCCAGCTCATAGGTTAGGTCTAAGTCTAAGTTTATAGTGACTCAAAACTCAATTATTCTAAACAAACAATATCATTTTACTTAGAGAAGTTAAGCTTTAAATAGGCTCAATGTTTTAAAAATCGAACCGAACATCGAACTAATTGAAGAAGTTTAAGATTTAAAGGTTTAACCGGTGATGAACCGTTATAAAATCAGTATGTAATGAATGAGAAATAAAACTTACAAAAATAAGTAAAAATAAAATATTTTATTGATTCCATATTTTCCATTAAGACTGTCAATTGTAATAAAAAAGATCAACAATATCAAAATGGATATACAAAAGACCAATAGATATTACTTACTTATTAAACTTTGTCTATCCGACATATTGCTAGTTTTTAATTTTGGTGTTTTAAATCGACAAATTATATAGCTAAAAGAATATACAACCCACCTATCAAAACTAAAAATTGATATGAAATAAAATTCTAAATATTATAGAAATTTATAAAGAAAAAAAGTTGGGAGTTCTTATTTCTTGTCAATAAAATTTGTAGATATTCATTCTTTTCCATCGAATAAAAATATTTAAAGAGTTCTGCCCATGAAATCGATCATCTAAGTGGGACTGTTCAGCAACTGTATCCATATACCGCAACTTGTTTCTGTCATCTTTGTTTCTATCATCTTTTCCTTTTTCATTTGGCCTCTCAAAGTTCCTTTCAGTAGCTCTCTCTTGCCCTCTCTCAACAGAACGATCTCTTACATATCTTTCCATTGACCTGTCTCTTGATCTTTCTGTTATAATATCATCCATGCGAGATTTATCAGGACGGTCTGACCGATGAAAATAGTAGCATTGCAGCACCTGAGCAAATCGATAAAGGCCAGGTATGGACATAACATCTCCCCCCAGTATTTTCAATCCAAAATCAACATGTGGTTGCACATAGATCAATAACAATCATTGATTAGAAGGATAGATCATAAACTTTCTACCTTCAAGTCTTCAATTAAAGTATCTAGCGAAAACCTTGGCAAACATAGCTTCTTACCTTCTGCATCAAGGACACTACAATGTTTGCGAAACATGGGAAAGTGGGCACCAGAGGTTTCAAAGTTACCCGCAGTGTTGCATATACTTGCAAATCCACCAACTGAAAAGAATTATTGGTGACTATCTTTTCGAAAACATTAGTCTTTCTAGAAATTAACAATCTTGTTATTCGGTTAAAGATAATTTCTTACCTGGAATGTAATTTGCAAAGACATTAACTTCAACACCAAAACTATGTTTGGATTGCCTGCCCATCTAATTGCTGGCTCCAAGACTAAAGCCTTGTCATTGGTCTCATATATTTTAAGGCTTGAAATTATTAAAAAAAGAAACATTATGTTAGAGTTACTTTAAACAAAAAAAGAAATCTTGGAATATGACTTAAGAAGCAGAAGTCTATATCAAAAAAATTATCAAGATAACGAAATGCAGTTCGATCTTGTCACGGATATGAAGGAAAGAAAACCTTATAAAGTTTCCTCACATCAATTGAACATATTGAGACTATCCTGAATCATTGTCTGAACTTGAGACAACATTTTACTTAACATCTTACCATACGTGTTCATAAGCACAGTTGCGTAAAGAAACAAGTGCACACACACAAACAGTCTCTAAGAAACAAAAAGTTTGGTTCATAAACTATAAATGAAGCTAATGTGAAAAATGAAGTTGAAAGCAAACTTACCATGAATTACAGGAGGGAGAGTTCCAAGAGTTAATTGTTCGAAATGAAGGGCTTTGATTTTATACTTTACGCATCACATTGAAATCCAGAAGCGTCTGATTGAAACTAAAACACTTTTTTTGTCATCCATGATCCACTAGATTTTCGATTTGCATGATGTTAAAATACCAAAGAAGATGAAAGATGAACTGATGAAAAACTGTTAAAAAAGGAAAAACCCAATTCGAACTTTATATCAAAACTTTCTTATATAATTTTCTCATTGAAGATTGGAAAAGACGATGATGCTAACCTAAACCAGCAACTCAAATCCTCTGTACCCTTACCCCTGTGCCTACCCTGTTCCATTGCATCTCAGCCACATGCAATGGAACAAGATAGGCACAGGGGTAAGGGCACATAGGATCATGTCCCCTAAACCAGAACCATGAATTGAATGAGATACTTAGATAACTTCAAGACAAACACCTCAAGAAGATGAATCGGGAACGGAAAAACTTGGGCTTGACCAGCTGTTTTCGATTGAAACAAGTAGATTACCGATTACACTACAAAAGAACAACTATTAACCTAGAGAAACAGTGACAAAACCATCTCATGCAACAAAGAAAGTAGATTACTGATCAAGCACCTCCTCCATATGTTGTAAAGGTGCGATCTTTAAGAATGGGATTACCTGAACATCTCTGGGTTGAGTGTAGATAAAGAGAAAGAAGCCAAGCAATAGCCCAAGAGGAAGTCCAAATCCAAAACCAAGAAACCCCAACAAAGTACTCAAAAATCCCATCTTTTCCCTTCAAAGAACTCTTAACAACATGAACATGGCATGCACATACAGGAACTGGTAAACACAATGGAATAGAGAATAGAAAGGGAAAAAAAACAATAATATGAATAAACGAAAGATGAAACCTTTCGTAGGCAAGAGAATCGAAGTTTGAGGAAAGATGTTAACTTTGGACAACGTAGAGTACCAAAAACATTGTGGAAAAGTAAGAAAACCGCCAAAACAGAAGACACGTTTGTCGTGTATCAACTTTCAAAATATAGTAATCATCAAACTGCGTGCCTCATTTTCCAAACTACCCATTTTTCTTCTATAATTATGCTTAATTTTCTTTATATAAACATAAGTTTGTTTATGTTCCTGGTAGAGTTCTGATGATGATGAAATGCAAAAAAAAAGGGGGGTTTGAAATTATGTTAAAGAGTAATGTTTTAAGCAAATATGAACTTTGGATTAATGTATGATTTTGTTAAGATTGTTCGATACTAAATTCTCTTAAATAAATGTTGTAAAAATTAGATTAAACCGGTTTAAGAATTAAACAGTATTAAACGGTCACAAAACTATCTAAATATTGGATGAAGTTGAAAATTTTGAAATATAATTGTAAGAGATTGTTTTCACCTGAAAATTTAATGTTTAATTTTAAAAAATTGTTAAATAAAATTTATTTATTTAAATTTATAATAACCTATTAATTTATAGAAATTAATCATTTAATTAATAAACTGATCAATGTTTAATAATAAGAGTTATTAAAATAAATTGAACCAAAAAAATATAAACTAAACTGAAAAATTAGACTATTCAAACTTTTTACAATTGAACCGATCAAACCGGTTGAATCTTTTCATCATAAATCCTAATAAAAGATAAAATTAGAAGATTTCTTTTCTACTTAATTTAAAATATAATTTTGGATTCTTGTAAGAAAAATTGTTTAAAAGTTAAAATAAAGGACCATGCTTGATTCATGCCAAACTTGGAAAGGTCTTACCTAGGAAAATGCTAACTAATACTCTGCCTTTGAACATTAGTTTATTAGGAGGCGTTTATTTAGATACTGCCTCCATTGGAAGATACGCTTCTTTATGATTAGTGACATTGCGAAGATGAGAATGACACACTTGGAGCTTTGGATTGGAATCAAAAAATGGCTTTGCTTGGCCGTTGCCTCTGCATTAGGCTATCTCTTACCTACACCTGCCATGTGTTAAACCTACCCACCTAATTTAAAATTAACGAATTATATTCTAAGTTAGTCAGATTTTAAATTAAATTCAAATTTAAGGACTTATTTAACTCAAATTGATTTAGTAAAAATAATATTATTTTAACCTTGACCTTGTCAAGTTTTGGATTATTAGATATCGACTTTACATAATTTGAGATAATGAGTTTTGAAACAATTGGCAAAGTTTTTTTTTAATCATAAGGTCATATGTTCAAATCACAAAAACGGCTTATTTATAGAAATGTAAAAGAAAAGCTACGTGCATTATAACTATAGGAGTGTTGACTTTGACCTTATATAGTTTGAACCAATGTTTTAAAAATCGGACTGGACATCAAACCGGTCGAAAGAAAGGTTTAAGGTTTAGAGGTTCAACTAGTAATGAACCGCTATAAAAACGGTATATAATAAATAAGAAGTAAAATTTATAAGAGTAAGTAAAAATAAAATATTTTATTTAAATAAAAATTATACCAATATCTATTATTGTATAATAAATTAGTAATAAATAAATAAGAATTTAATATAAAACTTCCAATAAAAAAAATTATTTTTGAAACTTTAATTTTATCCCTAAAAAGCTTCCTTGATTATAAACAAACTTCAATATAAAGGGCAATACAAACCGAAAGGCTTCCTATGATGCCTAGTGGTAAATCACGCTGAGGTCTCTTTGATTCTTCAGCAGAATTTGCAACTGCATCAAATCCAATATAAGCAAAAAATACAATAGTAGCTCCAGTAAATATTGATTTAACACCACGTGGAGCAAAAGATGTCCAGTTTGAAATATCAACCTTAAAGACCCCCACGAAGATGACAATGATAATCTTTTTTTTTTAATTACATTAGGTATCCCGACTTAGCCGGACTAATCCTAAGCCTCTAAGACCCCACCCCAAGAACCCTAGAGGATGTAAATCTGGAACCCCAAGATCCCTCAG
>JAOTAY010000008.1:15656871-15697085 GCA_025629805.1 Erythroxylum baracoense
TGCAATTTACAGTTACTGGTTTTATTTATTTAAATGTATGTGATGCCATGTGGAGTTTGTAGAAATTGCACGTAGCGCTCCCTTATCTTAGGATATGTATCGGAATGACCTACGGGCGTCTCGGTGCGTACCCTAGAGTAATGGGGTGTTACAGTTATTATTGCAAAAGCTTGTGGAAGTTGATCATGATTTGTAGTCTATCTCTTGAGCCACCAACAAATTGTCGAAATATGACCTGCTTATTGCACCATTGTCAAATCTCGCTTTTGTAGAGCTCACGTTCAGAAGGTGTCATTCTTTTCATACTAGGAGGTGGTGGGCGAGGCTTATGGCGATCAGTAGACGAATTACGCCGATCATCCACAAAATCACGCCGATCGTTCATAAAATAGCGATGATCGTCAAAAGCTTGCACTTGATTATTTCTCCCACCAACTTGGCACTGGTAATCTCGATTATAACTTGTAAACTCATTCCGAGAAGTACTATTTGCAATCACAGAGTTATTAGAAGCGAGCCCAAATCCTCTCCCCTTGGAAGTGAACCAAGTACGATATCCGGAGTCAACATGATGATTGTTTCATTACGCAATGAATGCATAACTAGTATTGACATAATTCTCAAGAATAGTATTCCTAGTCTTATATGCATTCAATTGGTTTATGCATTCAGAATATGTTGGTAACAGTGGTTTAAGAGCCATGGTGGTAAAATCTTTGTAGTCAGGACATAGACTCATAAGTAAAGGGTGAACTTTATTCTTGTCAGGAAGAGGTTGGCAAATGGTGTCAAGTTCGTCACAAATTTTTTTTGAAATTCCTAAGATGTTCTGAGATAGATGTGCTTGACTCCTTTCGTAAGTAATTGAGTTGCTGCTAGAGTCCGAATTCTTGTTCCTGAAAGTGGCTGGAGAACTCTTGTTCATAACACGCAAAGTTTCATGCCTAATCGCAAGTCCAAGTGGCTCTATAGCTAGAGTCACAGTAAGGAGGTCGAGGAGGGTTATGTCCATTTGTTGCCAATTGGTGAATTCCGGCAATTCCTTGTAAGTGTCATCGGCAATTCTTTGTCGACATCAACAGTGGCTTTGTTTTTCACCGATTTGAATTGTGCCGGCGGCGTGATCTCTCCTATAAGATGGCCCCAAAGCTTATAGGACGAGCCATATTCTTAACTTGGTCTCTTCAGACGACATATGTGTTGTATGAGAGCTCTACTTTGATCAAATTTGAGATATTGATTGATGTGGTATTGTTTTGGTTGAAGCCGAAGGAAGACATATTTGATTAACGAGAGAAAGAGATTGTATCTCCCGTTAACAAGGCTTTAATACCAAAAAGTAAATAAGAATTGATTGAGCACAAAGCAAAGAAGACTTTATTGATATTATTTCGACTTAACAAGAAGCAACATGCATGGCTACTCTTATAACAATTAGAAGCCAGCTAAAAGGGACAGAAACCCTAATCTTGGCCAAAACCTTCTTTGTGGATGAGAAAAGTTTCGGGCCTATTGGTTGTGATAACTCCACATGGACCTAAAGTTGGGATATATGCTTCTTTGTGAGAGCGATTCCCATCCATCCGAGAACGTGTTGAACGTAGCTTATCATGACCAACATACTTGAACGTAGCTTATCATGACCAACATACTCTAACTCTTTGACGTTATCCACTTGAGTACCATCATTTTCAGTCCGTTCTTCCTTATCACTCCATTTAGGGAAGGTTGCTTTATCAATTTAAGATCTTGAAGTTTTGCTTATGAATTTGAGGTTAGTACAGTATACATAGGTCATGCTTGTGGAGTTGTTTGGTTGGATTTTGTATGTGCCTTTTCACTATGGTTGTGATCTTATAGTTGAATGCTTGTGACATATATATTGTTAAAAAAAGCAACAACAAGAAGATTTTAAGCCAAGAAGAGGCTCTCCACTTTGTACTGACCTCGCTTTTAAATATCACAATTTTGCCCTCTGTAATTAATAAGTATTAAATACAACTCCTTATACTTAGATCTTAAAAATTATTCGGTCCTTCAATGTATCACTCAAATAAACAAATAAGAAAACGTAAGCAGTAGAAACTGCACTAAACAGATACAAATTATGATACTTAAGGGATGGATTTGATATTTTTAAACTCAAAATAAATATATTTTCTAAGCATTAACTAGAATAAATTTTTTTCAGTTAAATTTTAATTATCACTAAGTTTAAACACCTTATAAAGAGAAATTATATTGTAGCTTTATTTTGAATGATCATTTTATATAAATGGAATTTATTAAAAAATGTCATAGATTGATTAGGACTTACTTACATCAAATCCTACGTGAATTATTATTTTCCAATAAAGTTAATAGGATTAATTTTCTTATAATGGTCTTTATAGCTTGATTATAAGTAGATTTGATGTTTTTATTAAAATTAGATTTGTGATTTTAACTATAATTTAAATTATCTCTGTAGTAATTAGGATAAGGTTGCATACTACTAGATCTTCCCAGACTCCGCGTCTCAGCGGAATGTCTACTGATTGTTGTTGTTGTTATTAAATTAGATTTTAAAGTAGAATATGTCATTAAATTCAATTTATGCTAAATTTTATATTATTATCAATAAAAAATATTGAGAGAATATTTTAACTAATTATAAAATTAGACAAATTTAATTGAAACGTTTAATAATTATTGATAGTAAATTTTATGCAAAAAATATATATTAAAATATGATTCGTTGCTACTTTCTTAGGTGTATAATTTTTTTTGGATTACACATGTTATAACTTGAAAATATCAAGTGTATAATTTATAAACCTGCACATCAAATAATCCCTTTGCTAAGTAAAAAGAAAAAGTTAAACCATGAAATTCAAACCCTAACCTCATTGCAGGAAATGTATCTTAGAATTTCACCCCATATCACTTAGCCACTCTTTCAGGAAAAAGAATTTCATTTGAATGCAATTTGATTTCGTTTACTTGAAAAGGTTAAAAGGAACATTCCTTTCACTCAAGCTAAAATTTAGAAACAAGATAACTCAAATACATTATACCAACATAAACATTTTAAAACATTACATCAATTTATCATTTACGCCAACATCGACATTTACAACAATAATAAGGTTGGCCCTATATCAATATAAAGATTCCATCGTGGCCCTACACGTGTAATCGGTGAAAATGTGTCTGTCTCACTTTAACCGCTGTAAAGAACTATAGTAAGATATCATATTAAATTGCACGATCATCATCAACAACTATCTGAGCCTACCGAAGCTACCCCCGGGCCCAACATACTCCAACCCAACATCAGCCAACTGATCGTAAAAACCACCACTAGATCCTTGCACGCGTCCATCAACAACAAACCCAGCTGCATGACTTTGCGCGTCCTTTTCACGCGCTCCAACAATCTTTTCACCCTCCATTTCTCTGAACCTCTGCAAGTAAACCTTCAAAGGCTCCACATAGTCCTCGAATCCAAGGGTGGTCATGGCCCACAGGAGATCGTCACCGTTGATTGTCTTCCTTTTCTCTCTCTGACACTTATCGGAAGCCTCTCCCGTGATGAAGCTGATGAACTCCGACACACATTCCTGTACTGTCTCCTTGGCATCTTTGGAGATCTTTGCATTTGCTGGGACTGCCTTTTTCATGATTCTGCTAACGTTGGCTATTGGCAGTAAACGGTCTTGCTCCCTCGAAGATGATAGGTCGTTGGTTGCGGTACTGTTCACATGAGTTGCCCCGGAGTCGTTGTCGTCTGAGTTTGACATTGACACACTGTTGAAAACTGAAAAGGCTTCTGGATGATTATTGTCAATATGATACCGATTCTTTCAAGTTCAGACACTTTTAAAGCTGGTTAATGTACCTTTGGCTTCTTGACTGCAATGGAAAAATGGAATTAGAAAAGCTATAAAGATTTCGTCCTATGCTTCACAAGTTGTCAACAATTTATCAAAGACAAAGACTTCTCGGGTGAAATATGGTTTAGGACAGAATAAAGGAATGTTGCGAGAGAGTAGGGACAAGACTTCTGGGTGTTTTAGGTTGACGACATGGCAATGAACCTTAACTAAATTTGGAGCAAGGGTAATAATGAAGGCAAAGTTGATTGCTTGATCAGGTTCGTCAGTTCCTAATAAGAAGCGAAGATTCAGACAGAATTGCAACATGGAGCACTGGGTAACTGGGGGGTGGGGCCTTCTCAATTAATCAGACACCGTATCAAACTTATGTACAAGAAAGAACCTGTGACCAGTTCTTTTGAGCAGACGATGAAGTTGCTCTATAAAAAGGATTCAAACAGAATCCATGAAAGCTAAAGTCCAAGTTGCAAGAGCGCACAAAGTCGATTAATGCCATGCAGAGCTCATTTAGAAAGTGTATGCGTCGTCAAGATATCCTTGAGGCAAAGAAATGAACATTTTCCACAAAACCAACCTCAATTTCACATCCTTGAAATTAGCAGAAAAAACCCTTTCTAGCTCTAGAAACCAGGTTCAAGGGCTTGGACTTCGGGGGCGATTGGATTGGTAGAGATATGAAGAAAGAAAGGAAGGAAGCAAAACATCCGATCTGATGGTGCTTTTGGGTCGATCTATGGTGTTAATAACGACCATCTTTGCTTACATGTGGGTGATTCTGGACCGTTCTTTATCGATAAGTCTAGATGCTGTTACGGATAGCTTTGGAGCCACACGATTGCTATGGTTCAACATCTTCACCATTCATTTTGTATTCAACGTGGTAAGTATCCAACCTGGATTTTCAACTCACCAAGTGTCTTAAATTAGGGCTAGAAAATTAAATGAAATATTTATAAAATTAGGAATATATACAACACTAGAGTTTCCCTGATCAAAATAGATCACAATATCCTCACCGAGTATAACAACGTTTTAAGGCTTTAGAACTAGTAAATTGAGCTACACCTTTCATGGTAATGTTATAATCCTTTATAGTCACAAATGAGCCCCAAACACAAAATGGGTTTTTTATTAATAGTGATGTTTTAGTCGTTAGATAGGTGCCTTAAATTCAGACTAAAACTGAAGCATGATACTAGGCCTTCAAATGCATGCAAGTAGAGGGTTGTGACTTGTGATATAGGCAATCCACGATAGCTATATATAACTTCTAAAATCTATTAAAAGTACCGTGTGACATTAAATAAATGATAGTTAAGTCTTAGGCCCTTAGCCAAGTCTTTCTTGGGTCAGCCACTCTCGAGATCAAGACAAGTTATCATATGGAAGCTTTAGTTTAATTTTGGATTCATTAGGCAAATCAAGAGTTTGTTTAATTGCTGGACGATTATTAAATCCAAAAGCCTTGCACTAAACATCATTATCGACTAAACAGATATGCAGTCCAGTTAGGAAGATAGCATCAATTTGCTCATCACCTTTATGGTGGCTAAAGAGACCTTAAGTGCTCCACTAGTTGGCGAGTGTGTAAGTGGAGCATTTGTCTCTTAGTTTCAAGATTTTGACCTTTGGATATATATATGTATACTTGATAAGATGACAACAAACTCTACATAAAGCTTCTTTGTAGATGGCATGAAAAAGATAAACTATATTCATAAATGAAAAGACAATTGCTTGTTAAATTGCATATTCTCGTTCTATCATCATAAAGGAGCACATGCTTATTTAAATAACATAAGATACAAAGATATTAAGATCAATTTTGATGCTAGTATCTAATACAAATACAACCAAGGTCCAAATGCACTCACCGCCAAATTGAGTTTTTCGTCATCTTTTCCAAATTAGTGTGATTTGAGTAATCTACATTTTTCAACAACCACAATAACAATATAAAAAGAAAATTACTATATATAGTGGCTGCACGTACACTTCAGTGCTATTGCAGTCTCTTTTAAGATATATCATGTGATTCGTATACTGGACATGAACCCTTAAGAAGCATATTACATTTTCCTACCATTGATTGGAGATTTATTGTATCACATTATTAATGATTACAAGGTAAGGAATCACTCCCATTGCTCTTCTTGTATCATTTTTTCAAACAACTAGCTCGTGCCCTCCCCATGTTTGAACCATCCATTTTAGAACTTGGAAGGCACAGATTAACATGTTCAGATGGTCTTTCAACTGGTATATTAAAGACCCTGCCAGAGTGACAGTTATCCTTTAACTTCATAATTCTACTCACGGTCGTTTACATTGCCTGCATTTGTTGGTTTAATAATGTCACCTATACATTGAAAGACACGCCAGCCGACAGAAGTTGCCTTAACTGTCATTAACATCAAACTAGCTCATCAACTTTGCATCACACATAAACATCAATAAACAAAGAAAGGATACGATGAGATAATGACGCACTGTTAAGATTAGTTAAACTTTAGCAAGGAGAAAAAAAGAGTTCCTACAACTTCCGCTCATGTGTACCCAACTAAGTTTAATCTTGTAGTTGCAGCATAGTTCAGCAAGTTTTACTGCGTCTAGTTACTAACGAATGCTAGTTTACGAGCCAGCAATTAAACACTAAACATAAGTTACAGCCGGCTTTACAGATACAATAAACAGTACATGTACACATAACTGTGACTGACAAGGTTATTGATGATAACTACAACAGTTACACTATTTTCAAGCAGTAAAGTTACATGTTGTTTCAAGCTTCAACTTCTTGACCGGCGGACTGAATCTTGTCTTTCTCACCATCTCCTCCATCGTCGTCGTCATCATTATCATCATCATCCTCAGCCTCGTCAGCTAGTTTGGTAAGCTCTTCTTGGATCATAACCTTTATTGCCGACTTTCTTGGGGTGAGATCCATGTCAAAATGCCGAGCTGAAAAGTAGCCATACTTTCTTTTAAGTAACCAATAATAAGATCAATTAAGCCGAGTTTTACCCCCAGATGAATAACTGCTAAATTTAAGGTGTCGAAACTTTTAAAATTATAGGGTTCAAGTCAAGATAGAAAGATAACTATCTCAAGTTATTCAACTTAAGGCCTCCAACATATATATAACCAATCGAAGATATTGCAAATCTAGTGGTTCAAGTCAAGATAGAAAGAATCCATCTCAAGTCATTCAACTTCATGCCTTCACATTATGTAACCAATGGAAGATAAACTGCAAATCAAGAACTATGCCGCAGTGCAGCAAACAGAAACTGTATCCGCAAAAACAAAAAAGCAGGCAGGAAAGCCAGCAAAAAAACAAAAAGTAACTTCTGCGAAGTTGTAGAACATTTTCACAATATTTTTATAAAAGATAAAACAGTAAAGAGACGCCAAGCTATACTTGAAGCAACAAAAGTGATGAATGCTTACCAAGTAGCTTCAGAATATCGGTAAATGTAGCCTGCATATAACAAAGTAAACTTCCAGTTAAGCATCAAGCACTCTGAAACACTGATAATTGAAAACCAGAACAGCAAAGTATAGGTGAAAAGATTAGCTAAAAGGCTAGTGCAACTGTTTGAGTAGTACTAACAACAGATCTTACCGTATTGAAATCCACCTCTTTGAATATTTCACATATGGCATCTCTAAGTTCATCATCACTTGGTCCCAATTTCTCCCCTTTAGCACTTCCCTTACCTTTGACAACCTTTTTGCCTTGACACACAAAAGTGTCCAGAATAAGTCAGAAGTATTAACACTTGGAAGACTTCCTCTAGTATAATATGACAGTTCAGCCATCACTGTTATTGTGATCAGCAAGGCACTTATGAGACATTAAATAAATTCTAGAAACAAAGGGTCAGAAAAATTTCAGATGTTAGGACCATTGTATTAACAACCGAGCATCCACAACTGTGAAAACAATAGGCTTATGAAATAAAGAATTACCAGCTCTTTCTTTCGAACCAGCTTTAGTTGGAGTTGAAGACTTCTTAGCTGTTTTTTCATCCTTCTTGTGTGATGCAACCATTGGCCTTGCATCACTATCATCATCAGCTTCAATGCGCTTTGATAAAGATTTTTTAGGTGTTCTTTTCGGTGGTGGACTGGCTTTATTGACAAAAGTAATCTTCTTTGTTTTTGCTTTTCCAGCAGATTCCTTTCTAGGTGCTACTGCTGAACTTATTTTTCCTTTTCTTGTTTCCTCTTCGGACTCTTCTTCAGATTCATTTTTCTCCTCACTTTCAGAATGCTCAGGTACCTCAGTATCAGGCTTCTCCGAAATTCCATTTTCGTTTTCATCTTCTACATTTTCATCTTCTTCTTCCTCTTCTTCTTTCTCTTCATCTGATT
This sequence comes from Erythroxylum baracoense, assembly GCA_025629805.1. Lineage (NCBI taxonomy): Eukaryota > Viridiplantae > Streptophyta > Magnoliopsida > Malpighiales > Erythroxylaceae > Erythroxylum > Erythroxylum baracoense. The sequence goes on from JAOTAY010000008.1 coordinate 15,665,127, forward strand.
CATCCTCTGTCTCAGGTGGACTCTTTTTGTTTGTTCTTGAAGCATCTTCAGCCTTCCTTCCACTCTAAAAATATGCCAAAATCATGTCAAACCATAACATGATTACAGGAACAGGAAGTAAGAAAAATTAACAGAAGCAGAGGAGAACAAGGTGAAAATTACAAGGACAGGAAGTAAGAAAAATTAACAGAAACAGAGTTGAGCAAGGTCAAAATTAGCCATTTCTCATGCCTCTCCATCTTGCAACATTAAAGAGTAACAAGAAAAATCGAAAGAGAAAGTCAGGACAAGCAGGAAAAAGGGAATGTGACTATGAATAGTGGCAACTAGCTTACTGTTAGTGCTCAGTGATTTTGACAGTCATAAGGTTACCATGTAACTTCAACCATGCTACTAGAAGTACAGCCAGTATCCATGTAATTGGATATTTGTATCATTGCTGTCATGCTAATAAATAAAAATGTACCTTTGCTGAACGTTTTGAACTTTTGGACACCCTCTTACGCTTATTGCTTTTGCTTCCCTGGCAATTCAATAAAATACTCCAAACTCAATTGCATGTCTTCCTGGAAAAAGAAATACTCCCCAAAAATGGATCTATCAGTTTATTGGGGCCAACAAACCTTTTCTTTCTCTGCAAGTAACACTGTAGTAGTGGCATGAGGGGCAACCAAAAATTCAATCAACTTAGTAACAATGTCTTCCTGCAAGCACATTGTATGTTAAAGAAAACATCCCAATTATCCAAATTAGAGATAGCAAAATTTTAATTTAAAATGCCAATTATCAAAAGCAGTTGTTGAAATGTCAATGAAGTTAAGCATCATCGCTGAAAAACATTAAAATTCAACACTCAGTTTAGTATATTCAGGCAAATTGGTACATGCATATTCATCCAGACAACAAACCCATGAATTGGAACTTCTAATAAACTCTTCAATAGCTAATTAGCTGGGAAAACGTACAAATGTCAGAAAATGTATAATTGGAAAAACATACTGCTGGCAGCTTAACCGCTAGGCCATCATAAAGCTGCAACTTCATGTATAATGAAAACAAACCAGCCTACCTTCTTGGTAGTAGCCTTGGCAATTGATATGTCAAGAATATCACAGAACTCCAGTAACTTCTCTTTGTTACACTTATCAAATTTTTCTCTCACTTTGATCTTTTGCTTTTCCTGCAGTCAATGATCAAAGATAGTAGAGATCAATTCTTCTTCAAAGCAATCAATGATAGTGACAGCATTCCCCATCCAAATAACTGCTTATATGTTGCAAAAACATTTCTCAATGCTGTGACTCCTTTACCTCATTTTCATGCCACACAAAACCAGAGAAACGGGATACATTGCTCTTGATCTGAACAGCCTGCAACAAGAAAAGAAATGAAGTTGTATGAAAGCAAGAAAAAGTATCTCGACCTTAGCAATTCAATTGAAAGCATCTAATGACCACAATGTTGCAAAACTCATGGTTTGTTTAAAACTTTGTTAGTACTGCCAAGAAATGGTCAAAACAAGGATTACCTTTCCTCTCCTTCCAAACAGAATTGAGTGTAGCAGTTTGAAGGTATCATCCATCTTCCTTCTTGATAACTTGAATGCCACTAGAATGTAAAAACATCCAGAGATATCACTTCTTTCACAGCCAGACATCGGAAGAGTTAGCAAACAGACTCAAAGGAATTAGGCATTTGCATGGTTGGGGAATTAACATACACTAATAGGTAAATGAACTCATAGAAACTAAAACATAAAAGATGAGGCATTTGCATACATGGTGAACTGACATGAGTTAAAGGGTCTTTGGGGCTTATAAAAGACAATACAGAAAAGATGATGCATTTACATACATGGAGAACCAACATAAGTTAGTGCTGTTAAGGAACTTCAAACAAGAGACCAAAGCCTTTAAATTACCAATATAAAGCCCCAAAAACCTTTTCAAAAAGATCCTGTGAAAGAGAAAGAACAGATGGCATACCATTAGGTATATCCTTTAGAGGAGTGCCTCGGCCCTGCAATTTATAGATAAACCACAATTAAGCTGACAATAATAATGACCCTGTGAATCCATATTACAAAGGAAACAAACAAAACACCTTCTGAATTTGGAATTCTTTTGCAGCATCTTTCTCTATGGAAGCCACAAGCCTTTCAACAGATTTCCGCTCGCGTTGTGGCCTGTGAGAAAAAGGGGTCTTCAGCTCCGGTTCCTTCTTCTCTCCCGCTGCTTTTTTCTTCCTGTCAACTTTTCCCCCAACACTCTTCCGTTTCCCATGTTTCCTTGATACTTTCTCCTTATCATTTTCATCTTCATCCTCTTCTTCTTCTTCTTTGCACAACTTATCATCCTTATCTTCCAATTCTTTTTTGTTTTCCTCCTGATTTTCAGCCCCCTTATCTCCATCTTTCCAAATATGTTCTGCCACTGCAGCACCTTTAGCTTCCTTCTCTTCATCACCTTCTTGCTTTTCTTTCACTTGTTTGATCTCATCTTCCTTTGGTTCGATGTCATCATCCATTCTCTCAGTCTCAACTTTCTCACCACGATCTTTATCCCCTTCCATTTCTTTGACACCATTATTTTGTTCATCATTTCCGTCTATAACTGCTTCCAAAGAATTCTCGGATGGAACTGTCCCATTTGTCAATGCCTCTTGAATTTGTTCATCTGATTCTTTCTCCCCCATTGCAGGATCCAATGTAATGCCCAAGCTTCGATAGAAACTCAGCTCCCTTCGGTCCAATGACTGGTTTAAAAGGCTCTGTTCAAAAGAATCACAGCACTCAGTGTCTGAAGCCGTCAAATTTACCACCACAGAAAGTCCAATACCGTCAGTGGGAGTATGCATCATAATTTGCATGGTTCATCCAGTTCGCAGACAATTAATGCAACATATTTTAATTCATACTATCCAATTGGTCTCCAATAGCTACAATTCCTTTAAAAACAAATCAATTCCAAACTAATACATAAATAGTTACCAAAATAGTTACTCAAACTAATGACTACAACTAACACACAAGAGAAAGATACTGCTTGACATTTCACATAGATGAACAAGAACCTGAACAGACACATCAAAATCCTATCTTTGTTAGTGGAAAATCGTTAAAAATGGACAGTAAAGAACAAATGAAAAATAAAGAACAAAGAATGAACCTTTAAGTGAAAATTTGGAAATGAATAGCAAAACCTCAGCGTAATTAACCTGACGCATGGTTTTACAAGCTGAACCAAGAAAGAACATGTTCATATTCGTATTCCACCACCCATTATCCCAGAGGCTTCAATCCAACAATGCCCACAAGCATGGAAATGAGAAGAGAATATTCAATTTAAGTGCAAATGTAGAAAGTTGAAACCCAGAAACTGAAAACTTTCTTCACCTACACTTCAAACCATCCTTGCCCAAAAATTAAAAAAAAAATGAATCAACACTATTATAAGAGAGAGAGAGAGAGAGGTCACAGCTTGTTGAAATGAGAACTCAAATGTTAAATTTTACTTGACAGTGAAATCCGAAAGTTCAAGGGAATACGCTACTTAATAAGCACAGTGTTTGGCAATATTCAGTTCCCACAAGCATGACTCCAGAAAATCTCAAAACTGAAGTCCACAACGAAAATCAATTCTCGAAGTTTTCTCAGCAAGAAAACGCACATAGAAACTTCTATTCATCCAGAATTCACTACCAGGAAAACAGAGAATTTTCAAATCAATCCTTCAAATCCTAAGACAACAACCAAACTCAACACTACACTCAAAATGAACAAAAGCAGCAATTCGGATATAAAGCAACCAAAATTTGTAATCTTCAAGTTTTCATTTTCACGAAATGGATAGCTAATACTCAGTTGAATTGAACTTTATGAATATAAAAATTTTAGAAAAAAAAGTTCATTTCAAATCACACAAAATAGGGGACCCAACTGCGAAATTCTAGTCCATTTCATGCAATTTCGAAGCAGCCATGCAAGAAACTAGAAAGCAATACACTCAAAAAAAAAATTTGCCAACAAACAACCAAAAAGATCAAAACTTTCTAAAACTTACCCTAGGAACCCTAATTTGCTATGCTCAAATTTAATACTAAAACCCAGAAAAAAAGAAACACATTTTTAAAACAGAAACATAAACAGTCAAACAATTAGAAACTTACAGATAGAATATTTAAGCAGTCGAACTCTCTTGATCGAGAAAAAGCTCCAAGGAGAAAGATTTGAAGCTCTCTCACTCTTCTTTTGCAGCGTCGTTTTGCTCTTAATGATTCGTCGTTTCACGTTTCTCGCTATATCCTCTAAAGAGGAGATGTTTTAGAGTTCGGACTTGAAATCCGGATTTAAAAAGCAGTTTTAAATGCCACGTAGGACGGAACTGGGGAGACAAGTTCGATATTGTGATGGACGGCTAGGATTCATTGCTGTGAGAATCTGGGGATTGAACGGCTGCGATCTGATATTCCTCCAACAGTCAGGATTTGGCATCTTGAGGAGTGGTGGGACCGACGAGATGAAGTAGCCAAAAACAAAATGCTGTTGGGAGGGGCGTGGGGTCCATTGGCATTAAAGTCCACAGTTTTGTTTACATTTTGCTTTCAACTAATTTCGAGCCTTTACCTTATGATTTGGTTTGTATTCATTTGGGTTTGGGTCCAACGCCTTGACAAGCCCTCTCAATAATTGTTAATAAGATACATTAATTTATTAATCATCCACCGAAATGATTAACCAAGGAGTAGCAGTGTAGCACATAGTTGTATGCAGCCCAAAGAAAATATCAGCATGCAAACCAGACAAGAATTCAAAGGACTCCGGAGACCTGTCCCTAACCGAGGAAACAAAAAACTTCCCCTTCTCCCCACATATTCTACTGTTTTTCCCATCAGATTTAAATACTCAAGGCTCTCTGTGCACAAACTTAAACTTACCTATATATAACGTGCAAAGTAAACACTAGATACCCGATTTTCTTTCTTCTACAACAACAAAACTAACTGAGGCAGTTCAAATTGCCAGAAAATGCGGTCCATGGGCTGGAAGCAAACTGCAATGCAATGGTTTATCGAGTATCGAGTTAAAAGAAGCCGCTCTCCCAAGTAGCATTGGTCTGTTTTCATTCATCGCATATGGCATGTGCCCGTGGAGCAATATCAGTTCACTTGACAGCTAGAACTTATGTAAAGAATTTCTCACAGCTAAACCTTCAAGTCTGCACGTAGCTCGTATATACACAGTATAAACTGGAGATGACAAACATCGATTATGGCAAATTGAAGGCACATAAAGCAGTTTTCTGAAATGACATTTAATACTTGTTCATCTCACTTGCTACTGTTTTTTGGCCAGCAGCAGCAAGGGAAAAAGATCCAACTTGAGTTTTATTGTAAATTAACACGATCTCCACATATATGTTTCCAAGTAAAAAGTCAAAATAAATTAGATAATACACTGATCCACCGGAGACCAAATATATGAAGTCAACAAATCCACTCACTGGGGATTCCACTTCTCAAACTGTGATTCATGGCAATGTGGATCTAACCAATCTCTAGGCGAACCCTTTTGCATAGTGGCAGTTGCTTTGCCACCACCTACAAGCTCTCGCAAATTCTCCAACTTGTTCTCCCTTCCTGTTCCACCAACCCTCCTGTCTGCTTCTTTCAGCTTCTGTTTAAATCGCTGTTTACGACTGTAAGAGCTTGAGTCTGATTGTTTTGACTGTGAAGGTGGAGCGCCATGTGGTCCCAAGTATATGCTCTCTTCTTTTTTAGCCTGTAAGAGGACAATAAACAATTTCAAGTTTCAAGCAAGTATTGTCTGTCCAATGAAACGTAGGATTTAAATCAGTATAATCTCTTTCGACCTGTGGAGAAGGGGGTTTTGACGTCTCTACTTCTGAAGCATCCTCTTTAGTTTGATTTGGGTCTCCCAAACCCAAGCTAGGAATCACAAATCCATCAGTATCTACCATAAAACACATCTGTCAATATTAAGCATATCCCAGTATACTTTCAAAAGCTTGTAGACAGAAGTGATTAACATTTGAGAAACTAAACCCATATTGAGTATAATCCAAGATTTTGTGCAGTTATTTTAACAACCAAAACGATTAATTAATGAACAATAAATGCGGAATAAAAAATGAACAAGAAAAAAATACAACAGAAGATAAAAAGACAGTGTTATGGGAGTAACATGGCATCTACTGTCAATCATCACCCAATAAGGTAATGAAAGCTCAAACAATGATATCAAACGCGCATATCTCAATAATAAAAACAAATAGAGAATTTACAATAAATAGAATGCCATCAAATAGAGAATTTATAATAAACAGAATGCCACTTGCAACATTGTGCAGTTATTGCTAGATCAACAGTTATTAACATGTATAGTGCAATCGCATGAAGCACAAGGTGCATGCTATAGTTGCTGGACACTATTAACTGTAATCTTAAGCTGCAAAACACCTCCTACATCTAAGGTTAATTCATGGACGCACAGAAAGGTAGTCAAGCTGTGCAGCTGACTTGAAAGCAATTGGCCAATGAGAACTATTACTTATTGAGCTTTTATGTAAAAACCTTCAGCGTAAATATGATACATACAGAAGAGTAAGGGCGCGATCTTGGATCTACCGAAATAGAGTTAACATTTTATTTTCTTGAAAGTAAAACTTTACTCCTAAGATAAGCAAGTGCTCACTTTTCTATGGATATCTATGTACTCCCAATTTGTCCATCATCAAAAGTCAATGCAAATGCAGCTTTTGCCTACTAACTACCGCCACCAATGTGGATATTTTCTAAGCATCAACTAGAATCAATACAAATTACCCAAAATAACCAAAACTAGCTTGTAAACCAACTCAAAGATCAAGTAGCAGAATTATCCAAAAAATAAACAAAAACAAACAAATAACCCATCTCCCCATTAACCCTTTACAAACCAATGAGTTTCCAATAAAATCATATCGAACCCATTTTAGCAGAGACAATCTTAAACTCAAAAAACCAGAAAACATTTGTAACTTTTCCCTGAAACCAAACATCAAAGAGAAAGTGAAAAAAATTAGCAAATCTACCCCACTCATCTTCTTCATCGTTGACGGGAAGAGTGGCGTGTGACTGAGAGGGGTCCATGGGACGCTGACGATCATGGATTTCAACGGGCAGAGGGCAGTGAAGCCCAGTTGTGACCGGATCAGACGGCTGTCCCAGGCTCCAAACCCCGAAAGAAAATTGCGATCTATTGATTGGCGACAAAAAGAGAGAGGTCAATATAATATATACGGTGATGAAAACGTAAAGAATGTGAATAAAAGTAAAAGGAATGATCCTTGGATATTAAACGATCGAAATTGAGAGAGGAAAAAAAAAACCTAACGCTAGATGCTCCAAAAAGTCCCCTGCTTTTTAATTTTCCAAATTCAATTCCTTTCTTCCGATCTTTGATGCCTTAATTATGGGATTAGATCTCCTCTAACGATGATAATCAATGTTTTAAAAATCAGACCGGATATCGAACCGGTCGAAAGAAAGGTTTAAGATTTAAAGGTTCAACCGGTCGAAGGAAAGTTTTAAGGTTTAGAAGTTCTACCAGTAGTGAACCGTTATAAAAACGGAATATAATAAATAAGATGAAAATTTTATAAGAATAAATAAAAATAAAATATTTTATTGAAATAAAAATACACCAATGTTTATTATTATATAATGAACTAAAAATAAATAAATATGAGTCCAATATAAAATTTAAAATAACAATAAAAATCAAAATTGTAATTCTGAAGGAGGTTGCGTCTCATCATCGTCAAAAGCTCCAAATTCTCCAATGCTATTTAAAGATTCGTAAACTACGCTTTCATCCAAAGTATTTGCATCAACTTCTTTTACTGCATTAAAATAAATTACAAATTAGTAACGTATGAAATTATTCTCAATTGTAAATTTGTAATACAGTATAATTTTAACGTAAGTATAATTAAAATAAGATATGAACTAAACATCAGTAGATGTTCTTAATTCATTCATTGTGACGAATGTATTTTCTTCATAAATGATCCTTTCAAATTCATTATAATCAAGATCAGGTGATAGTTCTTCTTCTTCGATCTAAAGATCAGTACGTTCAATACAATCAATATCAACTGGATCATATGTTCCCTTCTTACTAAGCACTCTGAACACATAATAGAGCAATTATAAAGTCAATAACAAAATAAAATTATTGAAATAAAAACAAAAATATAAAATACCTGTTTTTCATTCGCAAATTATAAGTAACGTAAACAAGGTCATTAAGTCTTTGATGTTCCAAACAATTTTGTTTCTTTGTATGAATACGTTCAAAAGCACTCTAATTACGTTCACAACCTGATGCAGAAGCTGTTTGACTGAGTAACCTAATAGCGATTTTTCTCAATGTTGGAGCACTGTCACCAAATAATCTTCACCACTCATCTGCATTTTAAATTAATAATTATGATAAAAATATATATTAATGAATTAAAATTTAAAAGTATAAAACTTACCTTGCTACATTTTTTTCAACATTAGTTCTCTCTTTGCTGATGATCTAGTAAAACTCTTTAAACATTCACGATACAATTTACTTTCATTTATCGCTTATGATTGCTCTTCACTAGAAAAATACCTTTGCATTCAATCATATCAAACAAACCGCCCATAATATTACTTGTATGTACTTCTCCACTATATAAGCAATAAGGATTGAGAAAATAAGCTACTAAGTGGATCCTTTGAGTAAGATGCTTATCTCATCGTCGATCAATAATATCTAGATAAGGCTTGTATAATCTCTCCTTCCCTTTGAAAAGATCTGTAATTATTTTGTGAGCTCTATACATACCACCATATATATACCTCAAAGATGGCTTCTCATCTGAGTCAACAATCCTCAACAGCCTTATAAGCGGAGCCACAATTTTCACAATGATCAAGCAAGCATCCCAAAATTTATTATCTAGAATAATAACACAAACTTCTTTTCCTTTTTCACTCTTTGATAATTTATGACTTGAAAAGTGTTTACTTGTAACCAAAATTTGAAGTAGTTGCTTATTTTGATAAACACCTTTCAAAGTAATAAATGTAATTGCAAACCTGGTAGTAGCAGGACGCATGATCTTAACCCAATCTTCCTGCTTTCTTAACCAAGACAAAAATGTAACATGATTATACACAAAAATTGTGATCTTAGATGCACGTGAAGCAAGATTAGAAATATGATCCATACCACAAATATCTTTTGAAATAAGATTTATACAATGAGCAGCGCACAGAGACCAATAAATATGCCCATACTTTGATTGTAATAAGTACCCAGCTGATACATAATTAGCTGAATTATCTGTAACAAAATGCACAACATTCTTTGGTCCAACCCATTCGACAATTTTAGAGAATAATTCCGATAAAGCATTAGCCCTTTTTACCATGTCAGAAGCATCAAAAGACTTGATAAAAGTTGTTCCAATATTACAATAAACCAAAAAATTAATCAAGGTTCTTTGTCTTTGATCAGTCCACCCATCTGCCATAATAGTGCATCCTGTTGAGTCCCAACTAGATTTATATTTATCTACAATTAACTGACATTCCTTTTTTAAATCTTGAAGCAAAGGCACACGCAGCTCATAATAAGATGGCACCTTAAATACTTGACTTATTGCTGTTATAACATCAATTGCTTCTTGAAAATATGGTAAATTTAAAGTATTTAAAGGAATACATAAATGATAGAACCATTTAGCCCATGCTCTTTTACATCTCAAAACAACATCCTTATCAACCATCAAACTTTTTAGACTAGGTTGAGAATCAAGAGTAGTTCTTGGAGAAAAATAAGAATCTATGTCAATAGTAGCTTTTTTTCTTTATCTAATGCTTGTGGTGTTTCATCATCTCCAAAAGATATATCATGAGCCTCTTTATTTTGTTTTTTCTTTGTTACTTGTTGCTGCAAATATTTTCCAATCATGTCACACACATTAAGTGGTACTTTTTTATAAGAAGCAATATTACCCTTAACACTAGCAAGATTTTCTTTCATCCTAAAAATTCCTCCCCCTTTAAATATTCTACCGCAAAACATATAGTTATATTGGATATTCTCATTAGATGCTTGAGAAGAAGAAAAATAATTCTATGCTAGATCAAACTTACCACGAGTAGAGGATGATTCTATATTCTCCATTATGATTTAACCTAAAAAGTATAAAAAAATAATTGGATATACTATTGACAGGCAAAAGTATACAACTTAAATAATTCTCATTATCAATTGTAATAAAGAAGACCAGAATGGATACACAAAATACCAATAGATGTTACTCACTTATTAAACTTTGCTCCAACAATTGCTCCACTTCAAATAGCCTAATCGAAGAATTGCTAGTTTTCAATTTTGATATTTTAGATCAACAAATTGAATAGATGAAAGAATATATAACCCAACTATCAAAACCAAAAATTGATATAAAATAGAGTTCTAAATATTACAAAAATTGATATGAATCAGAGTTGTAAATATTACAGAAATTGATATAAAATAGAGTTATAAATATTACATAAATTGATATGAAACAGAGTTTTAAATATTACATAAATTGATATGAAATAGAGTTCTAAATATTACATAAATTGATATGAAACAAAGTTTTAAATATTACAGAAATTGATATGAAATAGAGTTCTAAATATTACATAAATTAATATCATACAGAGTTCTAAATATTACATAAATTGATATGAAACAGAGTTTTAAATATTATAGAAATTGATATGAAATAGAGTTCTAAATATTACATAAATTGATATGAAACAAAGTTTTAAATATTACATAAATTGATATGAAATAGAGTTCTAAATATTACATAAATTGATATGAAACAGAGTTCTAAATATTACATAAATTGATATGAAAGAGAGTTCTATATGAAAGAGAGTTCTAAATATTACATAAATTGATATGAAACAGAGTTCTAAATATTATAGAAATTGATATGAAATAGAGTTCTAAATATTACAGAAAACTTAAACCAAGTATTTCTAATTCTACTCCAACAAACTTAAGTAATCCACTCCATTAACCAGATCATATACCATTAATCCAATTCTACCTCCAATCCAACAACCCAGTTGACTTCCTACATGACAACCTAGGCGTCCAAGGCTCTGCTCACCATAAAAACCACCAGCATAGGCACCAGCCAAGGTTCCACTGCCCCTTAGGAATCCTTCAATCATGATACCACCATAGTAAATAGTTTCAAAAAAGTTCTTCTAGGACCAAGTATGCGCTTAGCTTGCCTTTTTGCAGGCTTTGCTACCTTTACCTCTTCTTTTTGTGCTAGTTTTGCTGCATCTTTTCTAGTTTCAACGTGCTTGTAGATAATGAATTTTCTTTAACAAAATATCACTAGCAAATAGCAATTACCAACCTGTTGCAGATCCTTTTCATAATCACAAAGGCTAAAATTGATATCAGCATCAACACATCAGAATTTGATAGTAGCTCTATCATAGGCTCTAAATTTCAATAAGTAAAAGGATTAAAAAACAGAATGGAGCTATAAGGCAAAAAAATTAGAAACAAAAATGATGGAAAGTATACATGGAAAAGAAAAACCATCATAACATTATCATCAAGGAATCAACAGAAACACAACAATAATTAAAAACGTTCACCTAGCCACAGCATGAGCTGTGTCAAATCCAATTAATAAATCCAACACCAAAGTCAATATGTAAATAAGAAAAAGAAAATCAACCCAACGAATTGCAATTTTAAGGCTGACAATAATAAAATTCCCTTCCCAATAAAAATGAAATTGTGAATTAAAAAGCAAAGCATCCATACCCAGATACACTTGCTTCCTGCAAAAAACAGAAATGAGCATTCACTATAATGATCAACAATATTGAAGGCACAAACATTCGTAAAACATGCACATGGGTTAGACAAGAAATACCTAATGTTGCTTGATCCATTTAAGAGTATCATACTCTCCAATTTTTTCCTACTGCTCTTACTTATGTCCAGACTTAAAGAAACTCGAAGAATTCCAAATGAACTCTTGCATGTAACCCAATTTGAATCAATTGTATACATCAAATCAATCACTGTTTCAAGAATTTTGCACTTTTGATCAGATGTGGTCGTATAGAACTTCGATTTTTTATAATAAAGAAGAAATCTGCTAATCATGGCATGATCAACCTTTTGTGGAAATCTACTAATGGTGGCATGATTAGCTACTAGGATTCTAGCTAACAAAAACATAATGAAGGCTGCAATAAAGTTAACCCTAAATCATTTTCATAATGAAATCTTTGGAGTAGAACCTGTTAAAAAAAGAAAAACCAATTCGAACTTTATAAGAACCTGTTAAAAAAGGAAAAACCCAATTCGAACTTTATATCAAAACTTTCTTATATAATTTTCTCATTGAAGATTGGAACAGACGATGATGCTGAACTAAACCAGAACCATGAACTGAATGAGATATTCAAATAACTTCAAGACAAACACATCAAGAAGATGAATCAAGAACTGAAAAACTTGGGCTTGGCCAGCTGTTTTAGATTGAAACAAGTAGATTACCGATTACACTACAAAAGAACAAGATTAACCCAGAGAAACAGTGACAAAACCATCTCATGCAACAAAGCAAGCAGATTACTAATCAAGCACCTCCTCCATATGTTGTAAAGATGCGAGCTTTAAGAATGTGATTACCTGAACCTCTCTGGGTTGAGTGTATATAAAGAGAAAGAAGCCAAGCAAGCGTCCAAGAGGAAGTCCAAATCCAAAACCAAGAAACCCCAACAAAAGCTCGACGAGTATGGAAGATAGGTATATAGTAGAGCAAAATCAGCTGTGAAGAGAAGGCGGTGAAGAGAAGAGGAGAAGCTCGAGCCTTCGATGAAATAAAACTTGGAAGTAGCCTTCGGCTATATCTGGAGTTTTGTACAGTAAAATACCGGTTGGACCGGTTCGACGAAAATTTTTAAATTAAAATCTATCTAAGGTTTTAAAAATTGGATCGCATCGATTGGCCCAATTAAAAAAAGTTTGAACTGGCTAATAAGTGCGCCAATTGCCATCTGAGTTAAGCAAATAGGTTAAGGTTACTTATTTCTTTTTTAATTACTTTAGTAGAACGTGCACGGTGCATCTCAAACACTCATTTCCCGTCAATGTTGGACGAAATTGAATTAATATAAAGATTTAATTGAATATTTTTTTTAAATTAAGCGCGTAAATGAACAGAGAAAAGAGGTTTACAGCTCTCTCTGTGTCCAAGATTTCTCCAACTTTTTCTGCTTCTCTCTCAAGGCACGTACGACAGCTCTTCCTATTCATAGGTAAAACCCTCCCTCGTTTTCCCCTCTTCTTGGTGTATTCCGTTTCATTTTTATCTTTTCTTCCACAATTCTTTTTTCTTGGAGAGCCCAATTACAAGGGACATGATGAAATGGAAATATTCTGATGACGAAAAAAGAACCCATTAACGATTTGGCCTTTTAGAGTTAGTATCTCAGATGGGTTTTTGAAGAAGAAGCCATTTTGCGATAATGAATTGCTGTCTATGAACATTATTTCTTGAATAAATGTTTGGATCGTTAAGTACAAACATTAAAATTAAAATGCTGCATTCAAGCATTTTGGAAAGATGAGTTTCAATAATGTCAAGGTTCCCAGGGCTTTTTCTGGTGGTGATAACGCTTCAGCCCTGATTTAGGCTGGCGTTTTTGGTGCACTTGGACTGTATGCGGTTTTTAACAGGCTGTTTAATGTTGGGGACTGCGTCCAGCCATAATATTTTACCGGTTTTTTGGCTGTCAAAGACAAGGTTACTTTTTTAGATTATTTTCGATTTATGAATTTTAGGCTTATTAATTCCATGCGTCTGTGATTTTATTTTAATCCAGAACCTTCTGAGTTTTCCTTTAGCATAATTACAAAGTGTCTGGCTTCATGTTGCATGTATGTGCACCTTCTGTGCTTTCAACTAGTTCTTTTCAATTTTGTGGTCCTATACCTAGTAACCCACTTAGCCATATCAATGTACCCGCAATACCCATTTGTCTAGAAAATTTCTAAAATGCATGCCTAATTAATAACAATCTTTTGGTCTGGATCCTTTTCTTGTGTTTGTTATTTTCATAATCACAAGTTTAAAAAGCCAAAATCTTGTCCTTTTGTTTTTTTTTTCTCTCAATTATTTCTTGGGGCACAGGCTACACTTGATCTGAGGCTGACGGTAATATATGGATGTGTAGATGTAATGAAAACCGTTTTTCCAGTTGTGGAGGAGCAGCTATTTCTTCTAGAGATGCCGATCATTCTACTTTGCCTATTTATCATAAGCTTAACCTGAAAAATGATTCATTTGTGTTGTGGTTATTAAAGCTATAATAAGGTGTTTCATGTAGACATTGAAAATTGGTTGCCAATAAGTTATTTGTATTTCCAAAATGCAGGATGTCCAGTCCTGGGGAAGATTTCTCCCAGTTTGGTATTTCTAAAGAAGTAATACTTCCCTTTTGTTACACGCTTGTCTTCTATTTTTCTTTCTAATGTATTTCTGATTTTTTTATCTATAATGTGGAGTTTCTTGTTTTCTAATTATTATATGTGGTTTTCTAAAAGGAAAAGGATAAGCTTGTGGCAGAAGTGATACGCTACATGCTTTTTAAAACACACCAAAATTCAGGGTGTCCAATTAGAAGGGATGAACTTACCCAGATTGTTACTAGCAATTATCGCCAGCGTTCACTTCCTGCTCTGATAATTAATGAAGCCAAAGAGAAGCTATCAGCCATATTTGGCTTTGACATGAGGGAACTTCAGAGGTCTCGCCTTGCATCTGCAAATCAGGGTCATGCTTGTTCCCAGCAAAGTAACAACTTACTTCCCTTTGTCTAAGAATCCATGAAGTGACCAATTCTCTATCAAAGCTTTTAAGCCTTATTATATATGCGTTCTCTTAACTACTATGAATGGTTGCCTCATGATTATTTGGTTTTGAGATGTAATGATTGAGCCAGTCGTGACTTAATACACCTAAGCGGAACTGAATGAACAATGACCCAAGTGTACTAAGAAGTGATAACTTGAAACAAGTGTGTTTTTAGGCTGTGATGTAACTATTTGTTTGCTGCCGCTGTTGCTTCTTACAGCATTCTTAACTTCTTTAGTGGAATGAAATGGAATAGAATAATTTATAATGGAATGGAACATAAATAAATGTAATATTAGAAAATTGTTATTTGAGAGGAATGAAAAGGTTCATAATATAATATAGTTAAATGTTATTTGGATGAAGTGTTTATAATTTAATATAGTGCAAAGTTGTTTATCATTTTACATTCTATCTTAAACCCTCCAAATCAGAGGTTTTTCATTTTTATTGTTTAGGATGGAATGAGATGTAATATGAAACTCTCCTCTTATATCCTACTCCATTATATTCTATTATAAAACTTCCTCCCAAACGATGAAATAATATTATATTTCATTCCATTCCATTATAAAACCTTAACCAAATATAGCCTTAGGCATATTCTATTTTCGCCAAGCTAAGAAAATATTTGAACTGCCATGATGATTATGAATTGCATAGTAAGCACAACGAACATAAAATAACTATTGCAGTTTCCTTGTTATGCCTGATGTGATTCTATCTGTAGTTAAAGATCTAAAATTATTAGAAACCATAGCTGGACTCACAATGCAATGAATAGTCAGAGTTCTTTTGAATTTGATTATGCTGCATATTCAAAGGGAATGTGGACTATTGCGTGCGAAATTGCATGGTGACATGCTCTTCTATGATGTGAACGTGAAAAAAATTGATTTATTCTTTATATTTTCCAGGTGCTGCTGATGCTAAGTCGTATGTACTTGTAAGTCAATTACCACCTGAGGTGCATGAGAAGTATGTGGAAGATGCTAATACTGCACATATTAATGGTTTTGCTTTTGCCGTAATCAGCATTGTGCACCTTAATGGGAATTACATTCCTGAGGGTATGATTTCTGGATTGTTCCACAAGAAATTCTGTAGAACTGATCATGTCTTAGAATTTTCTTTGGCACTTACTCTTATACCAGGGCTATTTGTTACACTAGACCTGTGTGATATAGTGTTGGTTTACATATTTCTTGTCAACATAGTGATTCATTTAACTAATAGAGACAGAGAGAGGGTGGAAAAAAAAAAGGTCCAAAGGTTTCTTGTATTTTCTTCCTTTGTAAGCGCCTCTAACATAATCCTTTCCACTCCTCTATTGCAGAAGATCTTTGGCGTCACTTAAGGCAGATGGGATTGAGTGAAAGTGATCAAAACCGTCCTGTGCTTGGAAACATAAAGTATGCATTGGAGACACTTGTCCAGCAAAGGTTTGTTATTGCTGTAATTTGATATTTCTTATTTATGTCATTTCTTTTGCATATATGCTTCCTTACAATAAGGATTAAGGAGTTTGTGAGTTTTATGATTTAGTCTGCAGATATTTGCAGAAGGTCAAAGTTAATAGCACTGAAGGTAATACCTTGGCATATGAACTTGCTGAGAGAGCTCTAGATGGAACAGTTAAGGAAAAAATTAAACAACACATTTCACAGGTACTATTTGAAGATAAATTGTTATACCGCTGTTTCTTGATGGCTATCCTTTTCTTTTGTATTTTATTTGCAACCTCTTCGCCTTGATCACATAGTAATATACTTGCAAGGATTAGATCTCCAATTTAAGGCTGTCAATCACTGACGTGCATGATATGAGAACATGAGCCTAATAAACTTTAATCAACTTTTGGTAGACGCATCTTCATACTGCACTTTATTGTATTGGAAAACTATGCATTCAGAAAATAAATTAAATTTGATTATTGTGTTTCAAGGTAATTATAGGTGATGCCTGACATGTGAAGATTTTGCTTGTGCAGTTTGTGAGAAAAGATGTTAGCACTGTTGAAATTGAAAGTTAGTCAGTGGTAAGAGTTCTATTTACACCTCTAGGAAAATAATCGCCTTTCCTTTTCTGAGGTGTGCTTAAAAACTCGTAAGCTTTTTGCACATTTTGCAGCCAGGCATCTGAAATCACCATATCAATGAGAAAGCTCTTTTTAGATACAGTGCAGGTACTTTTGTTTCTGTTGAATAGGCTGAGCAGATTTGTTGCTGGGTTTGCAGCCTTGAAGTCGCACTTTTTGCACAAAGGAGAAAAGGTTCTAGTAGATCTAGCTGGAATACTTCAACCTGTTTGGATGTCTTCTGAAAGACTGTGTTGCTTATGGGGATTGTACTGACATTTATATACTTCTAGTATTGCTTCTCAAGGTTTCAGAGAGTTAGTATAACATAAGGCTTTTTGACAAGTTGCTCTAGGATCAACTTCAGGAGGTTCTAAAAATTCATAGGTTGTGACTTATAATCAATCACCTAATGGACTCGTGCACACCAAGGCATAAATGATTGTTATTTGGCTATCCATTAGCTGAGTCGCCTAAAGAAATGAAGTTACTTGTGTGACCAAAATAAGATGTAGGGATATGAAAACGGAGAAGTATCATGCCCTTTAAATTAGAGAATTGCTGCTATTGTTATTATTTGCAGAAGTTTACTTTGCGTTTTAAAAAGCATTAGACGGATTTAAACGTTTGATCAAAAAAATAGGTCAAAACCGCGGCCTTGGAATGGAAGTGACATCCCTTACTGGCAGGAATATTATTACGGAAATCCAACCATTATACTTAGATCGCTATTTAATAACTGGAGCAACACTGGCAAATGTCCGCCGTTAGTGAAGTAATAGTCCGGTGCTTCAAAAGGAAATGCATTTGGCATATAAAATGACGGATTACATAAATATGGTTGATTCAGGGTCAAAACCACCTTCTGACAACGCAAAAAAGTACTTTATATAGAGACTGACAAAAAATCTGAAAGAAAGAAACGAAACAAAAACCAAGAATTCAAAGCCACACACTACCGAGGCTAATTTGGCTTCCTCATGTTTCTTCCAGCTCTAATCACTTCATCCACCAATAGCAATTGTGATGCAATAACTGGCCTGCAAAACGCGGAGATGCAGAATTAAACGGAAGCCTATAATTACTTAAATCATACAAGTAGCTTCAAAAGCAGCATTTTCCACTCGCAACTAGTGGGGGGCACACCCATTACAACAGCTGGGGAACTCAATAGTAACCCTGTGCCCAAATGACAGTGTAATAGGAGAATTTTCTGCGCTAGTGTCTGCGCATGTGTGCGTGTCCTCGAGTTAGTGAAAAGTCAATTAATGAGTTTGCACATACCCCGAGTTTATAATCTGGCGTTTAACAGAGTAGTTGTCAAGTATGCCCTCCATCTGAGGGTCAAGAGGCCCTCCTGTCTGCAAGTTGATTCCGACAATATTATCCCTGTCGTGCTCCCCCTAAACAAAAATGGAAGAATGGTCAAAGTCTCTCAAACCTACTAATAATTAAATTAAAGACCATCGAACGTGGATAAGCACTGTAGAAGTGAAAAATATACCGCAAGAGTAATAATTTCGTCTTGTGTATCAAGCCCAGAGTTCTCAGCCAGTGTCTTGGGCACCACAAGAAGGGCATTGGCAAAAGCTTCAACACCAAGCTGGGCACGCTGTTTCAAATTTGCAGGGAGAAGAATGGTTAACGTCAGCTACCACAAGATTTTGCAATAGAATAGAAATATACAGAGATCATTACCCCTTGAACCGTTTTCTTAACTTCATTGATTAAGTATTTTCTGGCTGCTAACTCAAAAGCTCCAGCACCCTGATCCACAAAGAAGAAAAAAGATTTCAAAAAATGAACAAGGAGAAGTTAAGAGTACAAAAGAACAGGACCTAATTATCATCCAACTTGTAACCTTAAGAAAAACACCCAACTAACATTCCCGATAAAAAAAGTATTCAATTTATTACAATTATTAAGCAATTAAAGCAAACACTTATGTCATTAAAGTGAATATTTAGAAATGAGTACTTACAAGTACAACAGCTTCATCTTCAATAGTATTTTTAACTGCTCTCAAGCCATCTCGAACAGCATCCTTTATTTGAGCAATTGTATGGTCATTAGGTCCTGAAGGTTATAGAAGTAAATAAGAAGAGTTGCATATATCAAATGATAACAGCAATTAGAAACTGAGACCATTCAAGTCCAATTAGAGATAGTGTTTTGTTACCTTTTATCAAGATTGTACAGGAATGAGGATTCTTCACGTTTTCAACAAATGTATATTTCTCCTCACCAAGGACATGCTCATAAACTAATCCAGCCCAACCAAGGCAGTCAGGAGATAAATCATCAACAGAATTCACAGCCTCTCCTCCACAAGCCAAAATCAGGCGTTCCATGTTTCTCCTCTTTGCTCTTCGAAGAGCAATTATCTAACAAAGATTACAGTTAGCAACTGCAAAACATATAAAAAACTTGAACAAATTGTAGATTGCAATTAGGCAATAAATGATTACTACTAGGCATCAGTTGTATCACAATATAAACAGAAATGAAATCAAGAAAGTTCCACTAAAAAACAGATAACAGTGTCACTGCCATACAAAATATAGCTAAAATGAATAAGTACACATGCATGAGCCACTTCTGTGATACTAGGAGCCAGGGACTTACCCCTGCTCGCGCAAGAAGGTCCAGTGATGGGGGATCAATACCCTTCTGGTTTATGACAACAAAGTTCTTGTCATCACCAGAACAAACCTGCATACTGGCAAGGTTTAGAAAACCACCATATGTGTATGTACATATGCATCATATTATTATCATAAAAGGTAGTATTCAAGTAGCTCAACCTGATTCTTTAGTTCAATGATCTTCTTAACTCTTTCATCCACCTGTCTTCTTTCAGCTGCAACCATTGCCTCCCTCTGCTCCGCATTAGAGTAAAAGAATCCTGCATTAATTTCACTGGAATTTGCAATATTAGTACTCAAGTCCCAGGAAATCCTAGCCAAATGCAAGTCCTATTGCAAGTTTTGGCATATATCAAATACAAAAAGACATACCTTTTCTCATATTCCAAAGACACATTGCATGTCAAGATGTAGCAGTTCTCTGCTCGACGTTTCATATCAGGATGCCTAGAGCCATGGTCAAGTACAAGACCTTCAACCTGGAAAAGAACATCATAGAATTAAGTAAACAAACTGATGTACAGTTTCTACAAACTACCAAGTACATGGCTCTGTTCAAATACGAATCAATAACTTGTTAGGAGATCACCAATGGGTAACATCACTTGCGTATGCATCAATTACTACATGATTGAAGCTTTCAGTTGATAAATACAGACTACAGTCTCAATCTTTCATTTAAGAATGCTGAGTCTGTTTTTTTAAACATAAAATGTCTCAAGACAAACGACATTCATAAAAGGTTCTGTTAGTATTTACAGATAACGCTAGCTTTTTATAAGTCCATAAGCCATCCATAAAGAGTAAGGTTATAGGCGATTAATTTTAAACAAAGTAGATAGGACAATAAATGTTTCCTGTACCATGAATTACTGACCAATAATGATGAAGACTGTAGGACATGCAAGAAATAAAAGGTCTAGCATCGACTATTACCTCACTGAACAGCCACCTATCCTACCTCTTAAAATCAAATTCTAATAACCCAACTGATTCAATTATGATTCATATGCTAAAGGCAATTATTAAAGTTTGCTAAGTTACATAATACCACCTAATTAGGCAGCATGAGACAGGAAAAGAGTGAAGCCTATCTGCAACAAAACAAAATTACCAGTCGTGTATCCACATCAAATTTGTGGCGCATGTGCATAGTCTCTACCATAAAGAGATCAATTGCTTCTGCAGGCTTCCTAACACACAGCACCTGCACAGTTTATTAAAACGTATTAATCACGTTAAGTAGGAAAAACAGGTGCGTCAAAATCTAAATGTTGCCTCTTTATCCACATCCATAAAAGGAGCCCCAACACCATAAGGGCTAACTCACCGCATTGACAACAATGTCAGTCAACTGATCTGCCAAAGCTTCATAAAGCTGTACAGGGAAAGTTTCTGTCAGCTTAAATTCCTAACAATGCAAGGGGTGAAGCAAATCTCAAATTTTCTTTCAAAACTCACCTTTGTTCTTAGTGTTGTTCTTGCCACCATTTTGAGAATCTCTTTGTCAGGTTCATTGCCCATTACCACAGGAGTTTTAAATTGCTCAAGAAACTGGAGGGTGGCCCTTTTAGCAATCTCAAAACCATCAACCAAAACACGTGGATGCATTCCTGAAAAGTAAGACGCACCTCATAGGTTGGGTTACCATCGATGAAATGAATTATCCTCGTGTTTTCTTCAGAATGAAAATGTACAACTAGAATAATGCCCTTAAGTTGGCAAAGTGTCATAGATAAGAATAGTGAGACTATAAGAAAACTATCATAACATAATTTTAATAAGTGAAAGAAATAGCAATAGCAATAGCATGCAAACATGCCTTATTTCTTATTCTGAATTGGTAATTGTAGTTCTAAAAAAGTTCACATCCCTAGCAGTCAATTGATAATAGATGATCAACATAGTAAATTGATAATATGTTAAGACGAATGCGAGTACAATGAGGGTGCAAGATTCAACAGTTTATAGGATCCTACTTTCAATCAGTGTTCACAGAAATATTGCAAAAGTAGATATAATAGAAGCAGATAAGAGGAGAACGTGGAAAATAAATTCTTGTCAACGGAAAATGAATAATTGAGTACCAACTACATCTCAAACTAGTTTTAGAGAAAAGCACATTTGCTAACCTTCATCAATATATCTTTCAGACTGCTTCATCAGTTCCCCAATAAAGATGACAGTAGAAGTAGTACCATCTCCGCTTACATCATCTTGGGCAACAGCTGTCCTAGCAATCATAATTGCTGTGGGGCTTTGAATTTGCTGAAACAATTGAGGAGAAACGCACAAGTGGTGAGGCAATTTCCTTATCATTATATACTCTACAGAACTAAATACTAACCACATCTTGAATTTGAATTTGTTCAATACGCACTAATAATTTTGAATTCCAAACCACCAAACCAATGCACGACCTAAATAAACTGCATCAATGTTTCCTATGATCCCACCATCCCAATTAGATCACTGCACAATGTCCCCAATGATCCTACCTTCCCAAAGTCAAAAACTTTAAGCGAATTATCACTTTCTTAAAGAAGCAATGATCAAAAGACATGCCACATACCAATACAAAAACAATACATATCTAAAGTCACAATGCATCAATCAGGAAACAACTAAATGTAGAAGCGAGCGAAAGACATAACACTGGGTTTAAGAAGCAAGAACTGTGTATAAAGACAATGCGATCACTTGTCGGAAGTTGGGAGTCACATATCGAAAAATGTCGCAATACTTGAGCTTTGCGTATTCCAGAAGAAGGGGGCAAAAAAAAAGGAAGCGAAAAATAGGAATACAAACCATTTCTTTGAGAAGAGTGTTGCCATCTTTGGTGAGCTTGATGTCTCCAGCTCCACCAACAAGCCTAAGAATTGAGAATGTTTTATATATTAATATCATTAGAATGAAAACGCAAAAAAAGGGTTGGGGCGAGAAGAGTACATCTTGATAGTGCCCTTGGGGCCGAGGTTTGTTTTGAGGACGTCCTGCAAGCTCTTAGCGGCATTGATGTTCATGTGAAGCGCCGCCGATTTGTTGAGCACCTCGGCGTTAGGGTTCAACACTCGCAGCGACATCTTTGCGGTGTGATTAGAAATGCACAAGAATTGAGAGCTAAGAGTCTCGACAGTGGGTTTTAGGTCTTTCTGGAACTACTGCTATTTGTTTTCATATTTTCCTTCCCCTTTCTCGGATAATTATGTTTTGGGCCTGACGGATAGGTCTAGTTGGGCTCACTTATCTCGTTAGAAGTCCTCCAAGACTTCGATTTGGTGCATAGGACCGGAGTTGTTGGAATTTACAGATTTTGCTAAAAGAAATGCGAAGCTTGAAATGTTTGCCTGTGATTTTGCATGGTCAAAAAGCAGGAGGAGAAAGATAGGAACATTTTCAGAGAATAAAGAGCCCTGCCAAACCATTTGCCTATCCAAGAGCTTTGCATGGTAGATTCTATGAAGGAAAGAATCTTATCACTTTTCGCTTCCCATCTTTCAGTGGAATTAGACACTTGGGTTAAAGCAATTTTATCGGCTATGAACTTTGGTATAAAATCTTTTTAATGGGACCTACTGGATATTGAGACCAAATCGTGCGTTTTGCAAGTCAGAACTGACTCTTCAAATATTAACTAGCTTCCTTTGATTTTTTGTGGTTATATTGCCTAGGACATGTATCATATAATTTCCTTTTCTGGAAACGATTCTATAAATGGAATCCATTATCTTCACTTCTTCTCGCGTGGTCCATGGTGAATATGCTTCCCAAATGCATGGTCGTAGTTTGCTCATATTGTTTGACTAAAAGACCTTTCAAAGACTTGTATGGGAATCTCAAAATGATGTGTTAAACGTATGTAATAAAGGTTTAAATGATAGGTACTTCAGATATGTTGGTTCACAAATTTCTTCAAATCTTGACAGAAAAAAAATCTTGATTTTATTCCACCATTGAAAATCTTCATTCAAAGTTGTTCAAGGGTCTACATTCAATTGATTGGTCTTATATTTGTAATATAATTAATTAAATATATTTTTTATCTTATACATATTTGTTTACTTAATTAGTACATGAGATGAAATTCATAAGATAAATATCATTTACAAATGAAATGATGATGGAATTATAATTATGAGATTCCTATTATATTTATGTAGTACCTCTAAATTATTTATAATCATTACTCTATTAAGATTAGATATTAATAGAGCAAAAAGACTATAAATTTAATCTTTATGAAAAAAAGTAGTCAATCTTATAGACTGAAGTATGAAGATATTTAAATAAATATGAGGGTGCTTATTGGAAAATAAGTTTTACTTATGTGAATGTAGAAATATCTATTGTGATAATTGTATAAATGATCTTTTGATTTAAACAACAACACCTGGTAGAAATTCCTCTGGTATATGGGTTCTAAAGAGGTCTAGTAGTATGCAACTTTACCCCTAACTAGTAGAGATAAATGATCTTTTGATTTGAGATGTCTAAAGTATCTCATATAGGGATTGATATGCCTTGATACTATTTAGGACCTACCCTAATAAAAGGTAATTCAATTGGTATTCACTAGATATTGCAAGAATTATATGAAAGTAGTTGATTTATTAATATAAGATTCGTTACCCTAAAGTAATTATAGATAATTTTATTTAATGTTTTCGATTAGTATTGATTTAAAAAATCTTTGGATAAAGTAGAATAAAAATTTAAAAATAATTTTCAATTGTCATTAAAAGAATCAGTTACTAACATCGGAGAACCAATATGATTGGATTTAAATAAAGTATACATTTATTTCATACTCTATGTTTGATTGAAACATTGTAATATAAGAGGATTGAATTACACAAACAAATTATGTACAAAAGGATAGTCAAAACAACTTTAACATTCTTAATAATTAGGTGGTCATGATGTGTTGTTAACATCAATCTTGGTATATGGATATATATTACTTAATTATAAAATTAAAAATAAATTAAAGAAGCTTAATTTATCTAATTCTAAATATAGTTTAAGACTATAATTTGTATCCACTTTCAATATATCTAAGAACCTAATAGGTCATACAGAGAATAGTTAAAGAGAAAACAAGTAACTTAATCAAGTTGGACTTGATTGTAAAGTTTGATAAACTTTACAATCACATATTATATATTTGCTAAACAAAGATTAATATTACACATTGGATCTTACGGAACTTAATTAGACTCCATGGGTGCTACCGCTTTTAGCTTCCCTCTCTTTACAACACTTGTAAAGTTTTTCTTTTGTTAATGTGGATATTGTTAAAGGCTAAACACTTGTGTGACTATGATAGTTTTCACATGACCGTAGATTTAAAGGAAACTATAGACAAATTAATCAATTTTTATAATAAAGTATGATTTATGGTTCACACTTTATTGTGTTTATAAATTAATCATGCTGTAAAATTAAAAAGATTTTGGTTTTCATAAGTACACGAAAACTTTTTTTCTTCTGCTGCTGCATACGGGATAGATCCCATTTCGATTTCTCAATGAAAAATTAAGCATATTTAATTCATTTCCAAAGATAGGCTCAAGCATTTATCAAATAAATAAAACTTAATAGAGAATCTAAACTAATCTTGACTTGTTGACGACATGCATTTTTTTAAGAAAAACATTGGTTTTGATTAGTAATTTCCTTCATTCTCTTCCTATTATTATTATATATGTAAGGATCTATATGGCACGTTCTCCTTTAATAGCGCAAACAAATGATTTATTGAATTGTATAAGGGCTAATGATTATGTGCTATATATATATATATATATATATATTACAATGTCATTATTATTTAGATTGATTACTACTATGTATCCTCTTAATGTTTTCCATAATGCTATATTATAGGATCAATTTTTGTGTAAAATTATTAGTTATTATTTAACTATTTGTATGCAATTTGATCGATGAAGACTAAAAATGTCAATGAAATAACTTTATTTCAGTGAAATGCTTTGTTCAAGTTAAGAAAGTTAAAGACATATTTATAAGATACCAAATATTTTTGGTTTAGTACACATCATCAAATCCTTACCTCTTTTTCATTTTGTAACTAGTCAATATAAATTGTTCCTTTATAGGCACTAAGCTCCCTATCTTGATTCCAATGTATTGTTAAAAGTTGGTAAGGCCCATATTGTGAGTCCTCTCTAACATCTCATTTTGTTCTATAACATTTCTTCTGCTTTATTAATGTAAGATACCTCTCTTATATCATATCATATTCATTTAGATATACTTATAGTTTTAGCCTTAAACACAGGCAAGAGTTATTTAATAGTATCATCCATCACTCTCCTCTTAGTAAGTAGAAATAAAAGGAGGCAGGAGGTAAGAATAAGTATAGATTCAATCATAGATCTTTTTTCAATTTGACTCTTTTTCTCTAAACTTCCAAAATGTTGATTTTAGAGTACCCTTCAATTGTTTTGTATAAGCTCATCAGCTAATAATGCATGTCTTTGGCTAACATATGGACAAGGAAAAAGGATATGTATGTATTATGTCACCATCCATAGGAATATGATAAAAAATCCACAGTTAAGATTATTTTTAAAGATTCAATAATGGAAAGATTAGAGACAATGAGAGTTCTCCAATAAAAGAGTCAGCATATCCAATATAGAGGATCAATATGAGTCATGTTCTTCAATTTATAAGAGAAAATTAAGGTACTCATAGATATTCTTCAACATTAATAGGAAGCTCCTAGGCCATCAAAAGGACTAACAACATTGTCGAACCTTAGAAACTATCAAAAGCAAGGTGTTCCCAGACTAATGAAGAGGCTAACAACACTATCGAGCCTAGAGAATCGTAGGCATGAGACAAATTTTATTATCTTATAGTCTTTAAAAGAGAGATATATAAACAATATATCCCTTTCAGTGTCTTGTAGCATACGATCCGACTGGCCCTAAATAACCATTTCATTCATGAGATTATAAGTTAGTCACCCTCATTCAAATTTAGAATGCCTAAACTAGAGGCAAACAAAATCATAATTAGGGATGGAAAAAATAGCTGGCCCTAAATATCCATTTCATTCATGAGATTATAAGTTAGTCACCCTCATCCAAATTTAGAATGCCTAAACTAGAGGCAAACAAAAGAACAATTAGGGATGGAAAAAATATCCTAATTCAAGTTAACTAGATTTCAAGCTAATTGTGAATCTCGCACACCTTTTATATTACACAAAAATAATTTTGTTGCATTAATATAATAAAATAACAGTTTGTTAATAGAAGAAGTAGGTTTTTATGATAACGTAATGATGTCGTTCACAATCACTAATCATTATTCTCCCTCTTTTAGTCTTTATGTGAGCATTTAAGACTAATTTTTATTATTGATTCTTCAATTTTCTGTGCTCATAAACATGTATTTGTTTTCTCTTAACTTTCTCCATGTTTGCTTACTAAAAGACCACAAAAAAGAAAGACCAGAGATGAACTAATTGGGACTCGTTAATTTGTTTTCCTTTTTATCATAGTTGCTTCTATTTCTGAAACCTATAATCTTAATTTTTTTCTCCATTATTGGACTTTAGGATTTGTTCCATTAATTGAAAAATATAAGTAGAGAAGAGTTTTTAAAGATCAAGGTGTGGATATAACATTATGTTTTTTTTCTTTTTCCCTCTTCAATTAATTTGAATTTGTTTAACTCCCATTATATTTTGATCTTCTACATTGAATTGATTTTTCAATGTTTTTTTAAAAATTCTTTTGGAATAAGACACAGGGTAACTCTGGTGGGTTAAGGTGAAAGTTGATAAGAAGTTTATGGTAGATAAATGGTAGCCTTATCAACATCTTGTCCTATGATGCCTTTAGGGCTTTGGGATTCACTAAGAAAATTTAAGCTGCATTAACACCATTGGTTTTATTTTAATGGATGATATAATTATGCTTGGGGATGTTATTAAAGATGGAGACTCGATTTGGTATGGCACAAGGTCTATGGAATTCCACATAATTGACAAAACTTCAGCTTACAACATTATTTTAGTAAGACCTTTCCTTTGTTTGTTAGGTTTGTGTTATTGCCTATTAGTTATTGTTGAAGTTCCCAATTGAAAATCAGGTCATATAAAGACTTGAAGGTAACCAGATAGTTTTATTTGACATTTTTAAAAGCTAACAAGAGTTTTAGTTTCCATGAAATTGATTCATGATAATTGAAAAAAGAGTTAAAGGCAGAGCCTACAAAAGGGTAGTAAAGATGAATATGGAACACCCCAGAGATGTGAAGGCCATGAAGGTGTGAGCCATAATTGGAACATCATCCATGGATTTATTGATGAGGAAGTAACAAAGATTTTCACTTAGAGACTTGAAGATATAAGACGAACTAGTCCTAAGGTAGTAGTACACAAGTTAAATATGGACTGGATATAATCTATCAAGCAAAAGAAGTAAACCTTTTACTTAGAAAGACAAATGGAATTTAAAGAGGAAGTATAATAATTACTAAGAGTCAGCTTCATACATGAGGTCCAGTATGGGATATAACTTGTCAATATAGTGATGGTCAAGAAATTAAGTGGAAAATAACATATGCTAATGGACTTTATAAACTTGACCAATGTTTGAAAGATAGTTACCATATACTTAAAATCGATCATCTGGTAGATGCAGTGGCAAGCCATGAGTAACTAAGCTTTATGGATGTGTATTCTTGTTATAATTATATTCCTATATATAGGCAAAACATAGTGAGGACTTCTTTTATCACGATTTTATTGTTATCTAGCTATGTTTTAAAGCTAAAGAATATAGGGAAAACTTACCAAAGTTTAGTCAATAAGAAGTTTAAGCTCCGCTAAGGAAAAACCTAGAGGCTTATGGTAATGATATGATTGTTTAAATAAAGGTAGAGGAGACTATATTACAATCCTAAAATATTGTTTGGAGATCTTAAAATTTTTTTTAAGAAGATATTCAATCCTTTTATGTTTGTATTTAAGGTAATGATAGGAAAGTTCCTTGGTTTCATAGTAACTCAACGTGGTATAAAAATTAACCTAAAAAAGATAAAGACAATATAGACTATAAAACCCCCATGCTTCAAGATGTTTATAGGTTGACTAGTAGATTGACTATTATATCTACATTCTTATTTAGATTGGTAATTGACTATTATGTCTACATTCTAATTTAGATTGGTAAATTATTATCTACCTTTCTTTATTTTCTTAAATTAGAAAAGAGCTTTAGTTAGTGTCTGGAGTGTTAATTAATCATTAAGAAACTAAAAAATTATATTTTTTATAGGTCTCACTACTTTCTATACCCCATTTAGAACAACACATACTTCTTTACTTGGTTATTTCAAATTAGAAAATGATTAGTGTTTATAAGAGAAGAGAAAAGTCAATAGGAACCAATGTATTATGATAGTAAGATCCTTTACAGATCCAAAAAAGATATACAAAGTTAGAAAATAAAACCAAACATAGTGGTCTTAATAAGAAAGCTCGTACCTTATTTCTATGCTCATATCATCAAAGGAATCCTATGTTTACCTTTATGCTAGACTTTATTTAAACTTGTCTCCTTTAGGAGATTGGTCATATAGTTTGTGAAACTTAGAGAATATGATATATGTCAAGGATGACCCTCAAGTCTTAAGTGATTACTAATTTTTTTAGTTAAATGCGTGGGTTGATTAGTAGAGAAAATAGAGGAAGTAGAGCCAATTGCAATTTGGGTTATGTTAC
Source organism: Erythroxylum baracoense (assembly GCA_025629805.1). NCBI lineage: Eukaryota > Viridiplantae > Streptophyta > Magnoliopsida > Malpighiales > Erythroxylaceae > Erythroxylum > Erythroxylum baracoense. Next base: position 15,694,608 of record JAOTAY010000008.1, read on the forward strand.
ATTGATGGGTTTAAAAATAAGGATGGTAGTGGAGTAAGATTTGTGGTGACAAGGCCATTCAAAGTAGAAATGAAATATACTCACAAACATAATTACAAGGCCTTAAATAATAAACCAAAATATGAAACACTATTATATGATGCAAGATAGGCTTCAAACTTATAATTAAGGGCAATGCAAATGTAATCAAACTACCAATTGGTGGTGAATTAGATTCTAGAAACTTTTAAACCAAAAAAGGAAAGCATGAGGTACGAAACAAAATATTTTCACATAAGCTAGAATATGACTCTAGAATTGCAGTTGATCCCTCAAGCAGATAATGCAATGATAGATCAAATATTTAAGTGAAAATGCAAGGAATTCAATAAAGGACTTTTTAAAAAATAAGATAGGCCAGAACCTATGTACTATAAAGCTCAATTGAATAACATTCAAAAACTAAAGGATGGATGGATGAAGGAAACTAGAGAATATATATAACATGGAGAACTCTTTGATGATGTTAAGGAAGCTAGGAGGATTGGAAACATGGTTGTGAGGTATATTATAATAAATAAGAAACTCTTTTATAGATATTTCTTTTTACTTTATCTACATTGCATGGCTTCATTTAAATTACCTTAAGACCTAATGAAATGCTATGAAGGAAAATGTGGACACATAAGGGGACTCCAAATTAACCCATAAACTACTCAAATATGGGTACAACTAAATTACATTAAGGTAGGATACCTAAGGTAATATAAATAAATGTGATAAGTGCTAGTGATACCTCCAATTTGCATAATAAGCTTGTGGTTACTGCATACCTATCTCTAGCCAGGATCATTTGCTTAATGAGATATAAATATCTTGAGCCATTTCCTTTTAGCAATGTGCCAAACAAAATTCATTTTGGCGATAATTAAATTACTTTACTAAATAGGTAGAAGGTAAAGCTTATGCCACCATTATTATTAAAACAATGAGCAATTTTTGAAGGCTAAGATAATCAATCACTATAGGGTCCCTTTTTCTATCATTACAAATAATGACCCTTAGTTCAACAAAAAAAATACTCATGTAATTGTTTAGCTAGATGAACATTAAGTAGTAATTTACATTTTTTTCACATCCACATAGAATTATCCTCTAAGGTTAGTAATCAGAGAAGAAAAGTTTGAAGGAACCTAGGTAGATTATATCCAATGTATCCTTTGGGCATACCACACCATATCTAGGTTCTCAACATGTGAATTACCCCTTAACATAGCTTTTCAAAATGGAATACTTTATTCCACCATAGTTGAACATGGAAAGCTTGAGAGAGATTAATACCAATAAGAGACAATTAAAGAGGAGCTAAAGAAAGAGTTCAATTTGCTAAATGAGTGAAGTCATAGTGATTTCTTGAAGAATGCCATCTACCAACAGTGAATTTGGGATTTTAATGCTAAGAGAATCATGTCTAAGATTTAAAGGAAGGAAATTTGGTTTTGAGGAGAACATATGTGTTTGGCAGGACTAAAGTAAGGGGAAAGCTTCTATCCAAGTGGTATGGTTCATTCATTATAACAAATATTGTAAGGTTAAGAACCTATAGTTTATCTTATTTTAAATAAGGGAGATTCTTCGCACTTGAAATGGACATCACTAGTGCCTAGATCGTTAATTGATAAGCAGGGAAATACATAACAATAAAAAAATAAAAGGAAGGAAATCTGCATTGATATGTGAAATTAAAAACTGATAAGTACAAAAAAAGTAAAGAAACAACAATGCACCTATAATTAAGTAGAGAAAGATTTACATAGTTAAAACATTGATAACTATACAATTACTAGAAGACAAACTCTTATGACATCCATTAAACAACTCTACAAGTTGTCAAAGGAGTCACTGAAGGGCTATGTCAATAAGAGATAGTTGGCACTCAAACTTCTCCCAATTAAAGCCTTCATCTAAATCCTTTTAAATGTTGGAAAAGTAATTCCATGCAGACTCAATTGTAAACTTAAACTCAATGGTTGAAAAATCGTTGAAACTTAATTCATCAATTACTAGTTATGGATGTTTGGAATTAATAAGCTCCTTGTATTTGTTGAACCTTTTAATAAAAAGTGACCTCTTTTTGTAATTATAAGCCTCAAAAGACTTAATCTTTAGAAAATCGCAGCATATATCTAATTTACACTCCTTTTCAATCACGTACTCAATTTTCTTATGAGACATGAAGTCCAACTTTTTGTAGTCTGCGATTAAATCACAAACATTTCTGTTGGACCCTAAATTTTTTTAATTTATTATCGATTTATTTGTTTAATTATTTAATTATGATTTGTTCGTTTATTTATTTATCTTAGAATTGAGTCATTAAATTTAGTAAGCATGAATAGAGAGTAGAATTAGATGGAAAGACTAGAATTAAGTTAGAATTAATATGGGAATGTTAGAATTGAGTTAGCTTAAGGAGTTAGTAGATAAAGATAAAAGAAG
>JAOTAY010000008.1:15708771-15721741 GCA_025629805.1 Erythroxylum baracoense
AGACTGAGAGGGTGAGCTAAGTGAAAATAATCAATTTGGGCTAACAAGAGTTGGGTGAATTGATAGGTAAAGGATTAGATCAAACCGGTAGAATCGTGTAACGAGAGATCGAGCATATGTTCCTGGGTTAGTAGACAACTTTATATCTAATTTAGTTTTTAGGTCGATTGTAAATCGAGAGATCAAAATTCCCATAAATTGAATTAGGGTTAAGAATTATAACTCGAGAGAGAGTAATTCACCCTAGGACCGTCTAGGCATATTGAGTCAATAATTGCATAATTGGTTGAGTTCCTTTAATTTCGAATTAAAATCCCCTTTCTCTCACTTGGTAATTTCTAGGTTAATTTTGGATTTGGTTGTGTGATTGCTTTTTTGTTACTTTTAACACTTTCAATTCTTATATCCGATTATCAATTGATTTACTTTTCTATAGTAGTTATTAGGTTTGTGACTTAGCTGCCATTAGACTTAGGATTAGTTCCCTTTCTCGTGGGATCTACACCTTAGGTATTACGCAAATGACTCGTGCGCTTGCGGTAATTACCAAAGTTAAAAATATTGAAACTTAGAGCGTGTAACCTTGAGCAAACAAAATACTGTATAAATGATTGTTCATGCATACCTAATGCCTAACTTGAGTTAACTTGTTTATTTATTTAATCCACCATTCATAATTCATATCTGGCATATTCAGACAAAATGGGTGAATATATCATTTCTTTAGATTATGTCATTACTAATAACCTCTTACACCATTTAATATACTTTACATCGACATTAGTGTTTTAAACCCTGAGCTCTCGTTTATCAACTAGAGTAAATCACTTAAAACTTAATGGAGGTGATCACTTTCTATCTAATATATTTCTTGTATCTAAAATTGAAAATTTAATATTGATTTAACATTTATTCTAGAACAGAAAACTTAATTCAAAATTAAGCATTCTTATATTTTTAGAATTGAATTTTAATTTAAAATTCATTATAGAAAATGTTATTTAATTTTTTATTAAACATATATTGCATCAAATATTCAATGATAAGCAGACTATTATTATTGATAAGTATTATGAATAGTTCACTAGACATATTCATTTCTCTTTTTGTTACTATATCCTTAACATAGTTATACTTGATATTTATGTGTTTAATTTGATATTGATATTTGAGCTCTCTAGTACTTTCTTTTAATGCACTTGTTCATACACAACGTAATGCGCTTAAGGCTACTGATTTCTTCAAAATAAAGAACTATTTTTATCACTTGTTCTTCTTGTGGCATACGTGAATACTACATATTGCTTAGGTTCTCAACTTTAGCAATTGGCATCACAAAATGCTTTAATATCTTGTATAAAGAACTGTTAAGTATTCTATCGATATATATATATATATAGCTTAACAATAAGAAAACTCTACTTGAATGATACTTAGTGATCATAATCGCAAATATATATGCTGCCTTAACTATATTCTTCATTTTGATTATGCTTGATAACTACTTTTTTTGCTCTTATGATAAATTACTTATTATCACTAGCTACCAAAATTTATTATCCACATGAAATGATAAATTACACATTTATCATTGGATCTTCTAATATGTACTAAGTTTATACCATAACTTGACTTTAACAATATAAGTGTGTAATGTTTTTGGCCCTTTTTAAATGGAACATAGTAGTTATACCATATAAATTTCTTCATTCAATTCTTCATTTGAGAACATAATCTTTATATCCATTTGATTTATATCAAAATCCATCCCTATTATTAAGGCTAGAATCAGTCAAACTGGTGTAAACCTCACAATAAATGAGAATTTCTTCTTATAATTGATCTCTTCAATTGTATGTATATTTTTGCCACTAGGCATTTTTTGTATGCTTCAAACTTATGATCAGTCTTTTACGAAACATTTGAAAAACACATTTGTTCTTGATGGCTACACATCTTTTTGAAAGAATATCAAAGTCTTACACTCAAATCAAACTTATTAAATTTCATTCTCCTTCTATTGTTATAACTCACTTATCTTTAGAAAAAATAAATAGAGCCTTTTTCATATTTCTTGACTTATTATTTTCTTTTAGAACTATCAACAAGGTTATTCCTTTTAAATTTAAAATTGGACGAGGAATAGACTGCTTATAATATAGGTATAATTTAGGGAAATGAATCTCTCTAAATTCATATTGCTTTTACTCGAATTAGATAGTGGTAAAGAGCTCCTATTAGGTTGCAATTGTCGTTGATTAGAAACCAAGTCTTCATCTCCTAAATTTCTCCCACTTGGATCATACCATTATGTTGGTTTTATCTTACAAGATCATTTTAATTCAGTCTCTCATATATAGATAAGTTTTGAACTATCTTTTCTTGCTTTGGAAAATAATTCTCTAAGAATGTGATATACTATGATGCAAACTCAATCACTTGTTTATTACCTTATTCACCATTGAACATATACCTTTTAGGATTTTTAAAAATATCTTTTAAAGATACTCTTCTTCTTCCCTTTGGAACCTAAATTTCCATACTTATAAGAGGGACGATAAATATAGGTAATAAACATATCTCAAGAAAACACATATGGTTAATAAGGTTTTCTATCTATTTGTATCTCTTATTATTTTAGGATATGATTTCATAGGCACCTTATCAAATAATATTTGATCATTAATGACACATCATTCTAATAGGTGATAGGCAAGTTTGCCTATGTCATTATATACCTAACTATGATAAGAGTGCTATTTCTTATATCTACACCACCGGCTTATTAATGGATTTGTATAATAGTAATTAGCTATCCATTCAGTTTTCATCAGATGACCTCTTGAGTTGATTAAAGAACTAATTTATTGGCTTTATATTGTTGTTTCTCAAATAAAGTCAAATACTCTTAAAACAACATAATGTATAATTATACTGAGTATAATTATTGATAAATGTGATGAAATAAGTACTTTTGTGTCATGCTACCATATCAGTTTAGCCACAAATATCTTAATGAATTACTTGCAATATCTTAGCAACTCTTTATCTTATGTTCAATGGTTTTTGTGCTATTTCTTTTAGCTAGAAAATGTTCACAGTAGAATATTTTACTTTGTCTAAGTCTTCTAAACAAAATATGCTTGACTAATCAATTAGTCGATCTTATCCAATATGAATAAGTATAGCATACCAAAAATTGGCATAGATATTATAAGAACTAGATGATTTTATTAATCAACAAATGAATTAATTTTATTTGTTCAATAAAAAAATCCCATACCATAAAACTATCCTACATAAAACTATGACTATTATAATTTTAAAAAAATTGTCCTTTCTACCATTGTGAAAATTAATATCAATCCTAAGGTTAACTAAAATATGAAATAACCAAGAATTTTTTTCCTGTGGGAGGTCCTTTTCCTTTCCCATTTTAGTTGGCCTTAGTCCTTCCTGGAATTCTAAGAATTGTGAAAGGATTTCTTTCTAATTTTCACTTAGACTCATCACAATGCTTCCTTTTCGTATCTTTTTAACTCGTTATGAGCCTATCTTAGCCATATATGCCTCAATAGATAGCTTAGAACCCTCAAGATGTTTATCGAAAGGTGCTTCATAACATCCTATATCATCTTGACATTTATATTATAAATTAAGTGCATTTTCATATGCTCCTAACATCGAGGCAAAAATGTGTAACAACTTCCACCAACTCAATACAAGATAAGATATGATTAACATCCCTTAGTTTGCTATGTTTGACATTAGCTTCACATGTCTTAACATTAAAATCTCCTATCTTATATTCTTGTTTATGATTTATTTATTTATCACTTATATAATGGTAAGTGATCATTATGCATCACTAGGTTGCCATTATAACATGTTACCACCATAGGCTATATGTCCTTGACATGGTCTTACCTCTTGATGACAGGCCCCTATCTTGTAATGACTAGGTGACCTACCCAACACTCCATGATGACTCTCTAGTCAATATCTGAGTTGGCTGGGAAGCTCCCGTGAAGCTAAGCCTATTGCCCTTGTTAAGAAAAAGTTTCAATTCACAATACGAAATGTAAACAATGGAGTTTTATTTTTCAGTTTATTAAAAATTTTGACAGCATAACGATTATATTTTGACATCCCAAAAAATTTCAAAGTCCCTGTAAAAGTTCAAAACACTTCTATTATCACATCAGTTTCTTAACTCCAAATTGTAGACTTCAAATCCACTCACATGCAGTCTCAAATAGTTACATCAATAAACTTTGACAAGCTAAAACAACATCATGCATTCCTTTCAAAAACCTTTATGCTTTCCAAAATATGTTCAAAGATATGCAACGTTTCTAAAAAATATGTACAAGGAAAAATAGAAATGCATATACAGTAGAATTTGACAAAGTTGACTACTCACAAGGTAGAGTCCCTGCTACTGAAGCCCTTGAGCATGCACCTGGGAGGTTTTATTTAAAAACAGAAAATAAAGGTGAGCTAAATGAGCTCGGTGAGTGTTATCGGTTTCCAATAAAAAACATTTATACAAACATTAACCTCTATAAAGAAAACAATTTCTTTTCTTTTCAAGGAATAATAAATATTCTTACAAAACACATTCTTTTCTTTTCATAAAATCAATGCATATTTAAAAAAAACATATTTATTTTCTGAGATCAAGTTCCACTTTTCTTGTAAAGTAAACAGTGATGGAAAACAATACTTTCATGAACTTTTTTTTAATCATAGCCTATCACTAATTTTCTTTGCCATATGGTACCGTTAGGTGTAAAGCCATGGAGCTAGTTTTGCATCGCTTACCCATGCCTAGTTAACCTTTACATATCGATTCTTATGAAGCTAGTTCTGCATTGCTTACCCATAACGTTGCTAGCACTACATATAAATTAGTAGTTACAAAACTAGTTCTGCATCGCTTACCTGTAATAGTTTTAGCATAATATATACTCCACACGTGTAGAGGGTGACTCGTAGGACATACTGACATACACAACAACATCCATGTTATTGACAAACGGCCCCCAGTACCGCCATACACGTTAGGACGTACTCTGATCAATGTAATCATATGTATAAAGACCTAATGGCGTATCATAGGCTAAATCACAATTAATACATAAACGCCCCTCATTTCAATACTAATTAAAAACATATTCAAAATCCATTTCTATGCCAATTCAAAGCATATGCAAAATTCAATTCAATGCCAATTCAAAGCATGTGTACATCTCATTTGTTTCCAAATACATTCAAAACTCAATTCAATTCTAAATCAAAGCGTATGTAAACCTTATGAAGATTAACTTTTAAATTCAAGTAGTAGTATTAATGGAATTATTCATAAATATACTTTTCATAGTAAGGTAAAAACCATCTTTACAAAATCAACTTAAAGGTACACTCACTGTTTGTCATTTATTGTAAACCACTCTCACGTGTTCGTTGCTTTTCCTTTATTAGTCCCGAGTCTACGGTGATAAGAAAACTTTATTGTCTTACTTAGCTATAAGGGAGACCATTGTAGGGTTCCTAAAACCTACCAAGTATGCTACCTTGTTTTACAAATTTTATGACAAAGGGCTTAACCAAAATCTTAGCATTTTGTAAGATTAAAATTCTGTTTTCTTTTCATTCAGCCATTGAACAACTTCCATAATTTATACATGCTATCTTCTTTCCATTTAAATAATGTTCATAGTATATACGTACTGTTTTCCTTACATTGAACCATTGAAGTATGTGCAACATACATGCTGCCTTTGAACAACCATTAAGCCACATATATAGCATCTACATGCTGCCAATTAATACCCATTGAATAACATAAATAAGATATGGATATATATGCTGTTCTCCTCTCCATTTACTATGCTATTTCTCTCTTCATTTAACCACGCCTCCATTTGTTCCGTAATTTTCACATATCAAACGTTCATATTAAGGTTCTAAAGTCTTCTAAACATTTGTTCCCCTATGTCTCTAGTTTTTATATCAACAACAATCATGTCATAAATTATGAAACACGTATCAAATATCATAAGCTACTTTAACACAGGGATAATATCAGTTTACCATAAACAATCTCAATTTTCAATATCATTCAGCTAGAATTAAGTCTAGGTCTCTCTTAGATATTTTTATTACTATGTCTTATGTTTCAGTTACAGTTGGAATCACCCAATTTGGAGTTCTGTAGACTAAGTTATGGCCAAAACACTAGGATTGTTCAAGGAAACCGAGAATCCTAATATAAAATTTTACTAAACATATTTAGGAAAACTTACCACTTTCTTCAAATCATGCTCAAACATTCACGTAATTCATAAGGAAATTCATGTTTCCAACTTAAGTATTCATGTGACCAGCTAAAGAGAATGGATAAGAGTGGTTTAACATACCTAAAATCAGATGGTAGTGTGATGTCCGTTCTTTTTCTGCACACAGCTGGCGTTAATGAAGATATCCATGGTTTCTAGCTTAAACACCATGCTGAATTTATTTCCTTAAGGCAATAACTTGGAAGACCTATGTGTGAAGGGAGTAGCTGCAATTATTCTTCAATAATTCTAGTCTAAAGAAGAGCTGAAACTTCGGTGGAGTGAAGGTGGAGCAGCTTCTCCATCATCTTTGGACATGCTATATGTTGACGAGGGCTGTCCACATGTTGCAATGTTTACTTCTAATAGCTACCCACTATTTTAATTCTCTCCATCTTTGTTTAATTAAACCACTAACTTTTATCATCCACAACAATACTTATCTCCAATATATAACAAGTTGTTCTCATTTTTATCTCACTAAAATGACTTATATCCACACCATATATTGATCTCACTTTTAACAAATTTTATGTCCATCAGATCTATTCCTTCATAAACTTGACAACACAAGTTTTTCATGCGTTCTAGTTCCAAAATAATGAGAACTTCTTCATATATGCGACAACTGCCACTTAAGATTCATTCACATGTACATGTATTATTTCCTGTCCAAAATAATTAAATGGCTTAAGAAAAATCTGTCTAATTTTGATAGAAATTTCACGTCCAATTAATAACATATTACACCTAAATATATCAACATATAAGTTGGACCGATTTACTTTAAGTATCCGTAACTATGAATGATTCTAATGTCATTTTTTTCAGCCCAAGAATACTTCAAATTTACTCTACATTAATTTAAAACAAGGTCAATCTTTATATATCATAATTCCATCCAATTGAATTTATTTTTGGTCCATTTCCACACTAGTTAACTCCTATATTTTTCGACTATCATTTAACTTTAATACTTGTCATTCAGGGTTGGGTTCCTAATTCACCTTTTACAAAAATAAAATTTACATTAGATACGTGAAATATCATTCACATGAAATGAAAATTTATAGATATGTGAAAAGAAAAGTTTGGGGTTTTACACTTGATCTTTAGCATAAAATCATCATATTTATTGTGTTAGCCAAAAAGTTCTTCTTTTTCATGAGCCACATGCCTTACAATTTTCCTATATTGAGTCATGGAATCCTTCTTAAAGACCATCATGATTTCATGTAATGCGACAAGATACTTTTGCGCTTTTAATATGTATTAGATTTCCATAATTCAAAATTTCTAAATTGTAGCCATTAAATTTTTACCTTTAATAAATTCTATAAAATTTTTTAGATACGCTAGTCATTTTTATCAAACATATAAGTCCATAATGATATATTTAATATGTGATTGTTATCAATTTCAATGGCTTTGATGCAATCTTCTAAATAGAAACTTTAATTGTTTTCATAATTATCTATAGAATCAAAAGGTCACTAAGTTTCCAATCATCATTTATATAATAGTTGATAAACAATTAATCATTCTATTTAGGTTAATTTATTTACGAACAAGTATGATATATATATCACGTACGTATAAAACAATCAAAATTGAAAGAACAATCCGTTTTAATGAAAACATAATAGTCAATATTTAACATTTGCTAGAAAAACCAATACCATGTAAGAATCATTAAACATCAAATAAAAAGCGACTAACACTTTTTGTCCAAAATTATCAAATTCAATGAATCTTAGGAATATGAAATTTGATGAACTTTATGGGGAATTTAGTCAATCAATTCTTTAAATGAATAATAGAAATTCACATATGTTATGAGCTTTATAATGTCCTTTAATATGTCAATAAAACTTCTCTTCTCCTATGCTCTTTTAAGAAAGTTTGCACTGCCCAAATATATGTGTGGATATAATATGATAGAGTATTCCACACTCTAATTAACAAATTACTATGTTGGGGCAAGTATGTTTTGCTAAGTGCTTTACTTTTACTCATAGGAGTGGAGAAAATGATAGCTAGCAAAGATGAGACCTTGTATCATGTTATACACTGATAACTTTACATTAGTGCGTGTTTTTTCTAAAATATTTAGCATGTGTTTCTTGCATAATAGACTTTTATTATTGTGTTTTACGATTTATTTTGCATGTTTTGTTTAGTTTAATCTTTATTGTGTTCTTTTATGTTTGAGATTGATTTAGGGTAAGAATTGATTATTTTGATGTAGGAATGGAGGTGACAACCTTTGTCATTAAGCTAAAGACCAAGAGAGGAGAAGAGAAGAGGAAGAATTATAATGTAAGAACCCACAATCATGGGTTTCATGTCAATTCCCACGATCGTGGGATGTCTAACTCGAAGATATACACGAGGTTCACTTACTTTTTAGGTTTTCATGACTATATAAGGTAATAAACCCCCATGGATGAGAGAGCTTCATGTGAGATTTGCCTTTTTGAGTAAAAACGCAGGTTTAGAGCTTCGGGAGAGGTATAGATTCAAGGTTCTTCATTCAAAATTGGGAAAAGAGCATACCAACGTTGTATTTTCTAGATTCAGGCTAAGAAGAGGAGGAGTTTGATCTATTTAGATTTCTTTCATTTCTTCTTTTCTAGCACTCGTGTGATGGATTATTTGAATGTTGGGGATGTTACGGACATCATGAGTGGTTGATTTAATTGTAGAGATTACTTCCTATTTTGTTGATTTGAATGATAGATGTTTTTGATGAATGTTGAATATATATAACTTGCAACATATTGAGAGATTGAGTTAGGTAATTTGTGTAGAATTGTACAACAAGAGTTGGCATTCGATAGACCTACATTCATCAAGTTAATTGATTAGTTAAAAGAGAGATCTTGGTTAATTTAATTGATCACCCATAGGATAACTTCATAACTAGGTGAATTGGTGCACTGATTTTATAGATTGAGAGATTGCTTAATCATTTCCATTTAATTTGGATAGGGACAATTAATTACACCTTGAGAGAGGGTAGTTAATATATTAGGACATCTTAGGTGAAACACAATTCAATTAACAAAATAGAAGGGAGACAAGATAGGGAAAAGTGATCTCTAGTCTTGAAAATCTTGAATTCCAAGTTTCTGCATTTTTGAGTTATTATTTGTGTTTTGTTAGTTGTTTAATTTAATTTAATTTTTTCTAGTTTATTTCCACTAAAAATTTGGTTCTTAAACAAAGATTAATCTGAATTAAGTGGTACCAAGGCACAATCTTTGTGGGATCGATATTTGCTTATAACTACAAGTCACGACTTGTATACTTGCAATTTTGAGCATAAAACAAGTAGTCTATTTCACATTCAACAAGTTTTTGACGTCATTGTCAGGGATTTTTTAGCATCTTGTTTAGTTTATGTTACTTTGATTTAAGAGTTTTTGATTGTAGTATCATGTTTTTCTATGCTAAGGGCTAGAACTCTAGAATACTATGCATGAGAAATACTATTGAGAAATTAACAAATGCATTTCATGCTCATGCATAATATACGCACACACACACACACACACACGTGATTATTGATTTTTGCACACATTACAATGATTGTTCATGCAACATTTTCTGGGTATAAATGATTAATTAAAGTGATTATGATGTAAATAGTGAATATTTTGTCTTGAAAATTAATTTGGTGATTATAATTATTGATTTAGAATTTTTGGTAAAAATTAGGAAATTTATGAAATTTTGGGTATTTTTGGCTTAGGATAAATGCTAAATGGCAAGACAATTGATTTACAGTAAAAGAAATAAATGTCAAATGGTAGTAGAAATAATTGATATGTGGTATTAGGATTTAATGACAAATGTCACAAAAAATTGGATTAGAAATTGGGAGTCAAATGGACTAGTTATTAAAAGGACCAAGTAGGGACCATGAGAGTGCCAAGTGTCAAGCCACTTGCCACACACCTCACTCTCGTTATGTAACATCCCTTTTACCCACGTTTAGGCTAGAACAATATATATATGAAAGATTATTGAGAGATTAGAAGATGCATTTCATGCTCATGCATTATATGATATGTACATACACGTGAATATTGAATTTTTACATATGAAATAATTGTACATGCATTCATTGACATATTCTGGGTATAATTGTTTATAAATGTGATTATATTGAGAATTTTGGTTTTTATATGTTGAAAACTGATTTGGAGAGTGTATTTAGTGATTTAGAACTTTTGGTAAATTTTAGGAAAATTTCTGAAAATGTTGGGTATTTTTAGACTAGGAAAATGCCAAATGGCAGGACAATTGATAATTAGCAATAGAAATTAATGTCAAATGATAGTGGAAATTTTTATAACATTTAGATTTAATGACCAATGTCATTGAAATTTGGAGACAATTGGAGTAGAAATTGGAATTGATTGGACTAGTTAACATAAGAGTACTTCCACCCACTAGAAAGTTGACATATGGCAAGTGAGTCTTTAAACCCACGACTCCTTGCTTTACTGAAAGACAAATTAATTGTTTTGTCTTTCATTCTTACCTTTCTTCTTCTTCTCTTCGTGACTCTCTTCTCCATCTCTTCTCTTCATTTTTCTACATCTCCCACGACATATATTCACCACCATCCACGTGGGCCTTGCTTTCACCCTTCCTTGGTACTATTATCTTGAATGTCTTTTCAATTCCACTAGAAAACCTAATCCTCCCAACCTCCATGATGATGTACGTGAGTTCTATGGGAAGCTATGGTTTAGTGTGACTTAAAGAGTTTGAAGATTAATCAAGTAAGTTATGTTTTAAATATCATGGGTATGGTTAAATGAAACTAGAATGATGAGTAAATTAAGAGTGATGACTTGGTTTTTTTTACAATGTCGTGGTGATGGATAGTTGATGTAAATTTCTTTCTTTTGTATATGTATGATGTGTAACAATTCATAAATTTTTTTAGAGATGTTTTAGAGGTAGAATGATCATCATAATGGTGTTAGGATGAGTGCAGAAAATTGATAATGAATAGTATATGCACATGTTCTATTTTGGTTAATGATCAAATATAGATCATGAATTGTTTGTGAATGATATTGAGTTGAAATTGAGTTGAGAATGAAGATTAAATGAAGTAGAAAAGGTGATCTTTGTGCAAGTGGTGTTAGGTGTAAAATTTAGAAAATTGGAAGATGAGTGCTGGAAAATGTAGTAGTAACATGTCCACTGATTATGCTTCTGTGTTTTAGCCATAACTTGTTCTTTAGCTATCCAAATGAGATGATTCTTAATTTGGATTAAACTAGAGATATATGGATACATTTTTCATGAAGAAATCGAATTCAAATTCTGTCTTTAAGAGTTTTAAAATTTGACTCAAATTTGAGTACTGGGTGTAGCAGAAAAATGAAGAAGTGCAGAAAAAATTTCTAATGAAAGTGTATAAGAAAATGTTCTATTTTGAGTGTTTTTAGAGATGTTTTAAAATGAGTTTAGAGATAAAGAACAGGTGTAAGGTGATATCTGGATATTAGAAAGAATGATAAAATTAAGAGAATGCAGAAAAATGAAAGAAGAAATGCAGAAAAATGTGAAGGAGATGCGTGAATGATTTTTCTATTTTGATGTTTGTGTTTTATTCTTGGGTTTTGATTTGTTTATGAATATGTAGAGTTAAAATGAAGAGGTAAATGGGAGAGTATAAAATAGAGATTATGGGGTAAGTGGAAGAAAGGAAGAAGAAGGAAGAGAATCTGTAGTTTATGGAATTGGAGTTCATGGTTGTGCGTTACGGTTGCATGGCCAGCCAACAGTGCTTCTCAAACTGCTAGCTTGGATTCGTTTGACTATAACTTTGCCTACCAACCTAAAAATGACTTGAAAATTGAACCAATATATTCATAAGAAATTGTTTTTCCTTTTCATAAAAATTTAGATCCATCTGAATTGATTTGAAAAAGATTGATTGGAAGAAAGTGAGAGAGTTTGCTGCAATATTATGAACTGGAATATTTTCATTGAACATGCTTTGGTATTTTGATTATATCTTGATATGTAGATTTCCAAATGAGTTGATTTTTGATTCTGATTAAATTATAGATTTATGGATACAACTTGATTGAAGAAGTCAACTTTACATTCTATCTCTAAGAATTTCAAAATCTGGCATGAAATTGAGTCTTGACTTAGGCTATAGTACTACCCGAGACAGAAATCATGTCCTGTTGTTATCGAACAAACAAAGGTGTCTTAATAAAAGTTGTAGCTTATTCTCTTATTTTTCAATTGGTATAAAGGTTGTAATTTTTGAATATTTGAATAGAGAGATATGAGCTGTACAACTTGGAAGCATGATCATGAAGTTGCCAAAATTTCAAATGTACTCAGTCTACAGTATTTTGAGCATAACCCATAGAATAATGAACCAAATTGAATTATCTTGACAATGGGGAACATTTTTCTAGAAGAAAGTATTGCCAAATTACTTCATTTTCATTGTTAGATTGATCATGTACAGTAGACCTGAAGGTATGTTTCAGGAAAAATCTGAATCGGCGAAATGAGTTATGAATTTCGATTTTAATGGTTTTATTGAGGTATAAACCATAAGTATAAATGATACTTATGTGAGT
>JAOTAY010000008.1:15735602-15755083 GCA_025629805.1 Erythroxylum baracoense
ATACCCCGAGAGGCAACGGGAGTATATCTATTGCATGCGAGACAGGATTAGAGGTCGGGATCAGTTCACGTCTGCATTGTGTCTTTTCATTTTGTACTGAATTGTATTTTCCGCAAAAGCTTGTTGTATTCGAAATTGAATATTACAGTTTGTAATAATTTTGAGAAGATGTAAATGAATGATAATGATTGTATTTTGTACTTTGAATTGAACCCAAGTGGTTAATAAAAGTAATAAAAGTTTCTGTTGGTTTCATTGCCTGTATCAAATGCTTATTAATTAAAGTGACATATTTTGGTTAGTAATGTTTCTGTAATTGATGTGTGTGGTTTAAAAAAAAAACATACCGACCTTTAATTGTTAAGTGATGTGGCACACCACCCTCGCGGGGCACGAATTCGGATATCACCATCGATATCGGGTTCAGGTCCAGCAGGAGTGGGGTGTTACAGTAAAAATTTTAGATTTTTGCTAATTAGTCCCTAGAGATTTCAAAACTCAAGATACTGGCCGATATTTTAAATACCGGGCAATACTAGGCGAAAACTCAAGTATCAGTCGATACTCACGACTGGTACTATATTCACTGATACCGTTCTGTTTTCTGGTCGGTACCAGCCAATACGGAATGGTATTTATAACTGTGATTACATATACCTCCCTTAGGTCCTAAAATGCCAAAAATATATTTTTATGAAAAGATGAATTGATCATATACCAGCCTCTGGTTTGTCTGTTGAAGGACCATCTCAATCTCTTCCTCTACACTTTGAAGATTTCTAAGATCATGATGAGTATATGCCTGAATTCAACAAAGATGACTATGAGCGTCTCTTCAAGAAAAATGAAGACATCATTCTTGATGAAGAAAATTTGTTTACATTCATGAGCCTATACAATGGAAGAACAAATAGGACCTGCCATTAAAATAAAAGTAGGCTTTCACTATGTATGATTATACTATTCTGCGTGCCTGTATGTGTGTAGACCCACAAAGCTTAATTATTTAGCCGTACCATATGACAGATACTAGTAGCTCCATTAAACTAAATTATTATATTATTTGTGATGTAATAGGTGTGTCTATTTGTAATTCCCCTGCTTGTATAAGCAAACAATTGCCTTCAGTCGGGGGAAATGAAAAAAAGAAATAACACTGGTTATTCCTCCATGTCCTCTTTCTAAAAGTCCCTCTCTTAAAAACTTGAGTCATCAGTAGTCTTACTTTTATAATGAGTTTTTGAGTATATTTTGCACTTGCCTCTCTATAAAAATTCTGTACATCAGAAGATGAGCTTATTAAGTCATATTATGAAATAACTCAAAATTGATTATCTAAGAGGCACGCCTTAAGAGAGAAGCACCTGAGAAAGCTTAAAAGCTTCTTAGCTGTCTAACTGGAAAACCGATTGATAATCTTCCGTTCGGGGCTCTGTTTCAAATCCTCTTTTGTTAATGACGAAAAACTACGTGAGAGAGAACGTGCCTCTCTCTCGATTCGGCGTCCTGGTGGCGCAACTAGAGTCCATCGTCGCTTCCTCTTCTCAGCAGTCACCCGATCCTCTCCTTTGCTTCGATCTCCTCTCCGATCTCATCGCCGCCATCGAAGAAGAGCCCAAGGTCTCTTTTGTTCTATTCTTCGCCGATACAATGCAGTTATCTTTTCCATGTTTCCTTCAGTGTTGTTCTGTCTTTGATGTGGAAATGTCGGTTTCAGGATTCTATTTTGCTGTGGCAAAGAAAATGCGAGGATGCGTTGTACTCGTTGCTTGTTCTGGGTGCGCGGCGACCTGTTCGCCATTTGGCGTCTGTGGCCATGACGAAGATCATATCAAAAGGGGATACCATTTCTATATATTCGAGAGCCAGCAGTCTTCAAGGTTTTCTCTCCGATGGAAAGAAGAGTGAGCCTCAGAGAGTTGCTGGTTAGTTCATATCCTCCTGTTTTTTCTCTTACAGTTTCATTTCCTGCTTGATACGCTTTTCACCTTTTTTTTGTTTTTCTAGTTGCATTTGAACTGGGAAAGAATGTAGCATCTAGATTGAAAACTTTTCTTAAACTTGAGTTATATTTTAATGATGCAATTTGCGTTCCAAACATCAGGCAGGATTTGTATGCTAAAATAACGCAGTGAGAATTTAGCAAATGATTATGTTCTCAGAAACTGCAAATGAGTCCTCACTTGGCTGTTTAAGGGATTATTTCCTGCGTGATATGTTAAGAGGCAATCGGAAGCATAAGTGCAGGTTAAGGAAGTTAACTTAGGGGCTAGCCTTCACAGCGGTGTTGCCTCACTTTTCTGTAGGTTGATTTTTGACGTCTGTGTTTCAGAAAACTGTGTTGATTTGTGTGTTTAGATATACCTTTGATGAGAATCAAGACAGCAAATTTTCTGTTTATGATCTCTATAAATAACCTTATGTTGCTGGCATCTGAACTATTGAACTAGAATGTAGCTCTTCGTTTAGCATAAAGAAATATGGATACTTCATGTTCATGAGAATCATGCTGGCTTTGGGAAATAGTAAGAATGTCCCATTGCATGACAATTTATTTGGAGAAGGGAAATTGGCACTTCTGTAAAAACATCAGACTTGGGCTTCATCTTCATTTTGGATGTTCCTTTTAACATTGACATCATAGTTTCAACTTAAATTTATTCTTGTTGGTAAATTTATGTTGGCTTGGTTATCCCATGGTGGCTAGAAACCTATTAGTTGTCATGCCCTTTCTATATAATTCTTTTAACTGCTAAAATATTAATTTCAGATTGTTCACAATTGATAAAAGAACAGTGTGTATCGTCCTTGAGCATTATTCTATTGGGTTAGTTAGAGACTTTGCTATATGTGATATGGTACCTCCCTCTGTCTCCCTTGCATTAGAGAGAGGTATTGGAAAAGTGTTTGTGATTGTCCCCAAGAAAGGAAACAAAAAATAAGGCACAGTGTAACCATATAGTTATGTTTTTTATGCTTATCCCATCATTTTCCTGATTGGTTGTTTGCTGCATGTTTGTGTCCTAATTTTCATGTAATCAATACTTGTAGGTGTTGCACAATGTCTGGGAGAGCTATATCGATATTTTGGTAGAAGAATCACTTCGGGTTTGCTTGAAACAACAAATATTGTGGCAAAGCTCATGAAGTTTCAAGAGGTATGTCTTATTCAATTTGTAATATTGTGGATATTATTATGATTAGGATTGATAATGTCAATACTAATGACTATTTGAATGTTGGTATTATATTGGTACTGTTACTATCCTTCTACTACTAAGGAGTTGACTAGAGCATGAATATATTTTAACTTCCTTTTGGATTGTTCCCTTTATTTTGGATTATATTTTCGAACGTGCAACCCTGGATTTTACATGATTAAACTTCTGATCATATTTGATGCTCATATTCTGGGCTCTAAACTTTCTCCTATTTGCATAAAAATTTTATTTTTTTGATCCTTCAGTTTTTGTAGTGCCAAGAATTTCTGGCTTTGCTACCCTTTTTTAATGAAATTCCAGGAATTTGTGAGACAAGAGGCTCTATTCATGCTTCAAAAAGCTTTGGAAGGCTCTGGCGGCAATGCTGCCTCGTCAGCGTATATTGAGGCCTACCGTCTTATAACACGTTTTGCTGTTGGGGATAAATCATTTGTTGTTAGAATAGCTGCAGCACGTTGTCTGAGGGCATTTGCTATGATTGGTGGGCCAAATCTAGGAGTTGGGGAGCTTGATAATTTAGCATCTTACTGTGTTAAGGCAGGTGTTTCTTAGTTTTTTGCGCATGTTACTCTTTTACTAAGGTAGGTTTTGAATATTTGAGAAGCTCATGCGGTGTCTGTACTCTAGCCATGATATTGATGTTCTCTTTAGGCCCTTGAGGATCCAATATCATCTGTTCGGGATGCTTTTGCTGATGCTTTAGGTTCGTTACTTGCTTTAGGAATGAATCCAGAGGCACAGGTATATGTGCTATGTAGTTTATATCCAGTTCTTCTTTGTTTCTTCATTTCTTGCTTTCTGTGTCTTTGGAAGATGCTTCTCTATTTGTTTTTCTTCCATGTTATTAGTTTATTAATTTACTAGCTAATTTTGACTCACCAGATTCAGCCCCGCGGAAACGGTTCTTCCACTCACGCAAAGAAATTAGAAGGTGGCTTGCAAAGGCATTTAGCATTGCCCTTCACTAGAGGTATTGATTTGACCTATTCCATGGTGTTCTGAATATCCTCTTTGTTCCAGTGGGAATGCATGTATAAATTTCATGAATTTTGAAGGTAAGATTGAGAGGCTTCTATGTGATGCTAATTTCTTGCTCTTATTTGGTGTTTTTGGTTCATAAGAAATGCCAAAATTTTCAATTATAATCCTTAATGTTTACATATTTTTATTTTCATAGTAAATTCTTTTTTCCTGTACACTTTAGTGCTTTGCCTTTTTTTTTGGGGGAGGGAGGTGATTGTAGGGCTATATTTTGTTGAACTTTTGAAGTTCTATAATAATCTTTCTGAGGATCTTTTGACCTCCTTATTTTTGTAAGGAACTTTCAAACCTATAATGCCTTTTTCCTGTTGTAAGAGCATGCACAATTGTTATATGTGCTTTATTTTTCCTTTCTGGTATAGTTTTATTTTATGAACATTGTGCTTTTATATTGCAATAAGGTTTTTGTGTTTTGCATTATCAGTAATTTGCTATCTACTAATGCATAAGCTAAATAAAAATATATCATACTTTCTTATTGATATTCCCTTAGTACTCATCGGTGGCTGAAATTGCAGCAAGTGGGCCTTGGGTGAAGGACATTCGGATGGGCATTACCTTATCATGGGTCTCTTTTTTACAGGTAACAGTGCTAATGGTTGCTTTTCAATCTCTATCCATCTTTCTCCTCTTGTTGATCAGTATAATTTCTTGGTTTGCTGCTTCTCTTAAAACTGTTTGAAGGCTGCGTTTTAGTCCATTTGTAAGTTTATTGTCAAAATTCTAAATTGCCAATGATTCGCTTGAGAATGTCTATGGAAATGGTGGGATGTTCTACTAAGAATGGTGGCAGTCATATAGGTTACTAGAGTAATACTTTCTCATTACGATTTTTTTATGATCATGGGTACATAATTATATGTTTTGCCCATTACTTCAGCATTTTAGCTTGGTTTGGAGTGCAATATTTTGCACATCTTTGTTATTTGACATCCAATTTATGCTGATTGTTCCATGAATTTATGTTGCAGGCAATTCGTCTAAAGTATTTGGTTCCAGATATTGAGCTTCAAAACTATGCCCTGATAGTTATGGAAATGCTTGGCACAGATCCTCTTGTCGATGCCCATGCGCTGGTATTTGTCTAAAAAATTGTACTGCAAATTTCTACATTATTCTTTGATAGTCATAGGTTTAACGTAGAGGCATGACTTCCTCTTATTATATGGCCTTGCAAAAAAAAAAAATTGTGGAAATAGAAGATAAAACAATATACAAATTAAATTGAAAAAAACCTGAGATAAATATAGCTTACCGATGCTAATAGTTGCTCATATTTTCTCAAATTTGCACGTGTAGAGGCAGTCATTAGTTAGGCATAACTAATAGCACTTTTCAGTAGAATAATTGTTTCCCAATATATGTGGAAGGAAAGAATACCAATGCTAGTTTGATAGAAAAATCTTGACTAAGAAAGTTAGAATTTAGTATATGGAATTTCTTTTGAGCAGTTGACATCATTGAATATGATGCTAAAGAAACTAATTTACACGATTTGTATGAAATATCTGCTATGTTATAGTTTTAGCAAAGATTTGCAGTAGAATAATCGTTTCACAATAAATGTGGAAGGAAAGAATACCAATGCTGGTTTGATAGGAAAATCTTCTCTTAGAATTTGGTATATGGAATTTCTTTTGAATGATTAGCATATATGATGCTAAAGAAACTAATTTACATGATTTTTATGAAATCTATGCTATGTTATGGTTTAAGCAAAGATTGGTAATTGTTTTGATGAGGATAAGCATATTGTGATTTGTGTTTCATCTCAAATTTTATAGCTCCTCGTTTTTCTAGTCCTGGATGGAATTATGAAGAATTGAACTTTATATTGGATTGATGTGCATTGTGGTTACATTATTATGATATCCAAAATATATAACTCGTACTTTCCACTCTTTGTTGTCTTGGAGGCTTGCGTTCTGTATATTTTGCGGGTTGGTGTGACTGATCAGATGACTGAGCCTACTCAAAGGGGCTTTTCAGTTTTCCTCGGAAAACAGGTTTGCTAGAGTAACACACATGCTCTCTTGCCACTGTTGATTCTTTTCTTGACTCTTCTCTCATGGAAACTTGCAGCTGGAATCTCCTAATGTTGGTCCTTCAATGAAAATTGCTGCTCTTCGTACTCTGTCTTATACATTGAAAACATTGGGTGAGGTAAGGGATCATATGCATTTAATTCTACTTTTGATATGTGATATGCTCTTTGTAAAACATGTTTCAATAGGGCAACAAATCAAAAACAAAACCTGCTACAGTATTATGATTATGCACTCTGTAACCTTCGGAACATTTGATTTACAAGAGTACTGATTTCACATGTTGTTTGAAATGTCTTCTTTTCTTCAATTCCCCCCTATTTTAGGAAAATGTCATTTCAGAAAAGTATTAGGTGCATGCAATATACCTAATTGATAATACTAGGCAACACATAGACTGGATCAGTGATGAGTCATCTGTGTGGGTCCTTTAAAGTTCAGCTAAATTGTTTATAATTTGGTTCCTTGGTTGTCTTGCATGCTTATATGTGCAACTTTGGTTGCATATTGCTTGAATTTTTCTTATCCATTCTCAGGTTCCATCAGAACTTCGTGAAATCTTTGATAAAACTGTCGACGTTGCAATATCTCATTCATCAAGCCTTGTAAGTATTTTTTAACTTTTAATTGGGATGTTGAATATACTTGATTGGATAATTGATACTAAAATCAACTTTTAAGACTTCTTGTTGGACTTTGCAATTTTGGAGAATATGTTTGTTAAATAACTGATGCATTTATGTTTTGATATTATGAAAAAGAATTCTTTTTCATTTATCTCCTAGTTAGTTTCACTGTCCTTATCAATTCTTTTACTTATGAATTTCTGAAGTCCTTATGATCATTGATCATTTAGTAAACTATAATACAGAGCTTGTCTATGTTCTACTTTACTCCATATTAGTTTCTAATATTGTCCCTAGTTTTATCTTGGTTCTTCTTGTCCCTAGTTTATCTAATTGGGATGAAAATTTGGAAGGGTGACTAATTAATAAGCATTGAAATCTTCTGCGCATTCTGTTATGGTTCCTTTGGTTGGAAAGGGATAGAATTGGTTTTGGAGCTATAAGTAGATAGTCTCTACTCAACTAGTTTCAAGTAGAGATAGATTAGAGAATGGCAAAACAAACTAGACGTTGGTCTTTTGACCAAAAACGAGGAAAGAATGATCAATGGCCCCTAACATTGTGAACTACTTTGAGAAACCTAACCCACAATTAATGGTTTCAAACCCATACCTAAAGTCAATCTTAAGTCTTAAACTAATCTGACCATCTTAAGTAACTTTCCAAGACAATTAAGTGTGAACCGACTTAAAAATTAAGGTAAGAGATTTCTTTAAAATTAAAAATTGAAACGAGTAGTTGCCATTTAGTTAAAAGATTCAATAGTTTCCACAGTCCACTGCTATTAAGATTAAATATAAAAACCTTAAGGTGGAATTTCCTTAAATTTAAAATACTAAAAGTCTTCTAAAATTTGATCGAGTAATTTTCATTGTATAAAATTCACTTGCTTCCACGATTCTCAGTTCTATTAAAATAAAATTTAATATTAATAAGTTTTTATAGAACCCTAAGAAATTAATTCACTGTGATAACTAAGATTGCTAGAATCATTAATCTTTTTTAAAATACTAAAAGAATATTCTAGAGTACTACAAAATATCTGAGCTTAAAATTAGTTAAATATTGTGATTAAATTGTTATGATTCTAACTTTTATCTCTAATTTTATATATATCCATATGTAATTATGCCAAATGATTTTTTTCACTGATAATAACTTTTCATTTCTTTTCTTGTCATATATGCATAGTTAATTAGTATTAAATAGTATCTAAAATATGTATTCCATTATAAAAATTAATGGTCTCTTATAAATTCTTTCCTTTGTAAGTTATAAATGTTAAAAATTCTATAAGTACTGTTCATACATTATTTATTATTCGAGAATTTTTTAAAATTGATTTTGCACTAGGTATTCCAGTATGAATTATTAACTGAAGTATGCTCGTTCATCAATCTCATCAGATTAAAAAAGAACACGGCTTCAACATGTAGACTTTGACATACTCCTTGTGGATATTGCGATTAACTCATTTTAGTTCCTCTTTTGCAATCCAAGTGCATTCACTTGGGAGTTCCCAAGACAAGAATCTCTATTATGGTAGAACTTTCACAAACAATTATGATACATCTTCGTTGCTAATGTCAAACAGCCTCGAGTATAATAAAGATAGGCTAAGTTATCCAAACGTCAAGCATCTGGATAAAAATGCTGTTACTTGTAACTTCTTAGACCTGTTTTAAAATATCTTTTGATGCATCAAATTGTTCTTTTTCTACCGAAACTACTCTAGAACCATTTTCAGCATACAGATTAAACTATATTCTCAACCAGAACTCTAGTGTAAAGTTCCTTGGTCCTTTCCAAATGGGTAACTTGCAACTTTGGGTTTCTTTTTTGATAGTATAGTGCAGCAAAGTAATTCTAGTTGCCCAAAGAGAGTTGCATAAGGATCATTTCTATCAGTTGCCTCACTAGCGGCATAGAAGGTTTGTTAGCCTTAACTCGGTCATTATTTTTCAGATCTAAGTCATTGGGCATAGTTAATGCATTGGGGAACTTATCATTCACCTTCAAAGCCCCGTTAACCAGGTCAAGGCTTCATTGAAGATTGTTTTGGGCTTTCTCAATGACAGAGAGCCTCAGATAAGCTTCCACAAAGTCTGGGAGCTTGTATAGTATAAGATGGTAAAGAATGATTGCAACTTGTGTCTCATGCAACTGCTCAACTATTCTGGCCAAGTTAAATAATGCTTTGACTTTATTCCAAGGTAGTTGTACATGAATACCATGTTCCACAAAGTGATGAAATATTTGCATGTCTTTATACTGAAGAATACAAGCAGACACATCAACTGCAATGGCATTTGCTTTGCTATCAAGGAAAATAACAGATGCCATCAACAGGAGCCTCTTTAAAAGATTTTTGAGCAAGCTCAAGCTATTCCCTTTCAAATTGGATGACTCCAATATGGTTAAGCACTTTTATCGGGACTAGTTGAAGTCCCTTTTTAATAAATCTCCTTGCATTTTGGATGGCTTCTATTGTAGCTCTGATATCGCTTGATGTAGAGCAAGGCGTTAGGGCAACATATTCCAACAAAGTAGGGCTAGAATTATGTTGATTGTTGTTGGAACAATTATGATTTCTATCAAAAAACTCCTTTAATAAAAATTTGAATGCAGAGGCTGCTATACTTCTCTTGCAAAGCCCCTATTTATACTAATTTTATTAGAAACCCCAGAATAGGAAAAACAAGTCATACACGAATTCCTATGAATAATAGGAAAAATATTAATGTCTTATTGAAAATGAAATCTAACCTAAATAAGAAAACTTCATGAAATCTAATAAAATACGGAAACATAAATTATTAACTTGAAATATGCTCCTACATCATTTAATCTCGTTAAAATGAAGATTTCATACTACCCTACATTGACTGACCACTCATCTATGAAAAGGTCTGTCAGTTCTATTGTGAATTTTACTTTCCCAAAACATATTAGCCAAAATTAAACTGTCGATTGATAGTGCAGTTTTCTACACAGCTGTATTGTATTGAGTTGTTGCTGTATAGCTTCTTTTATAGTTCAGCATGAATGAAAAGTTCGTTTGGGCAGGTACGCACTGAGACTGCTTTGACAGTACGAGTGTTTGCTGAGGTTGATCCTACCTGTGTCGGAGGTTTAGTTTCATACGGTGTAACTACACTGAATGCTTTGAGAGATAATGTCTCATTTGGGAAGGTATAGCCAATATTGCTAATGTGTAGGTTTTCTTCTTTCTTGTTTGGCTAAATCCTTGATGTTATCACCAAAATGAATCTTTCATTCTATTGCCATTTGTATCTTCGCAACTTTTGTTTTTTGGTCCCTTGATTTAAGATCCAATTCTAGTTAGTTGTTTAAAATAAATGACTTTTAAGTGGAAGACTTACACCAAATATCTTTACAGTGCTGTCTACTATTTAATAAACATGTGGATTTATGTGATCTTCGGTTAAATTAATCAGATATCCTAAGGATTTTGAAGGTTTCCTTTTACTTCTCATATGAGAAATGTGCGAGAGCATTCTCCACACGTAGTAGAAACAACAACAGTACAAACAACATATTTCCTTCAGAAATTTTAGTTGATGTTATGGACACCTCTTCGAAAAACCAAGAATACAACAAAGATGGTTAGAAAGCATACTTACCAATAAATGAAGTAAAAATGTATGATCTAAGGAAGAAAGAGAAAACAATAAACTTTTCTGCTTATAAGTGTGAAAAACCTTCCTGTATGAAATAGTCTTGATAACTAATCTGATTTCTTTATCATCCTGATGTATATAGACTGAGAGATTAGTCTTTTTTAAAACCTTCTTTTCTTTGTCTATATATCTTTATGTTGATGTTCTAACTGTCCATTTCTTCAGTTTGGAAAGTTGCAAAGTTCATTTCTTTTGTCCTATAACATTCTTATTCTCAAGGAGTGAAGGTTTTCCACATTCTGTTGATGGTTTACATATTGTATTCTCACGAAAAACCTCGATTTCCTTGGCTACTTGTTAGAAATTTTTGGCTCTTTAGACATCTCATTTCAACTTTTGCTTCATAAGGATCCTTTCTTTATGGATAAATTTGTTGACAAATGATGCAATGTGTAATTTTAATGGATTGTTGTTCAGTTGGACTTTTGCATCTTAACTCCTGATTTATATTTTTCATGAACCTAATAGTTGATAGCTAATGGATTTATGGTCATGGAGTATCAAAAGGTCCTCTCCAGTAGATGTTGGCAGATGGAATACATATCTCCTTTTCTGCTGATTCTTTAATTTATTTATTCATATTAGCTAAGCTTTTCACTCTATTTTAAGATTGTGGTTAGTTTTGCATTTGTATGCTCTCTTCTATCTTTGCTTTGTAAAATATGGAAGAATTTGACTGGTATTATTCTCTGAAGTGTGAGGACTTTTTCTTACATTTATTTGCTTATTTGTTTATTGGCAATGTTATAGGTTTGTTCTTAATAGTGCTATTATTTACCTTTCTTTTTCCACCCACAGGGAACCAATTTGAAAGTCGAGCTCGATTCTTTACATGGACAAGCAACTGTTTTGGCAGCTTTGGTATCAATATCACCAAAGTTACCTCTTGGTTATCCAGCAAGGTTATTGCCCCACTTAACATCTTTTGTTCTATGAAACTCTATATTTACTTTTTTTTTGTCTTAAATACATCTAGATCAGTTGTGGCGTCAATGTTCATGTAAGGCAATTGCTGTTGACAAATGGAAGTAAATTATTACATGGGATCCTCTCAAGCAATTTTTTGCTCAAAATATCAAATCCTTCTCAATATGACTATGTTAGATACTACTGGGATACTCTTGTATTAAGATGTGCTTGCATCCTAGGGATATACTAATATATGTATTGCTTGCATTCCTTTGAGCTTTAATTTCATGGTTACCTTAGGTTTTTGAGAACTTTCATGCTCTTACCTTATGGTCTCGTCCCCTCAGACTGCCCAGATCAATACTTGAAGTTTTAAAGAAAATGCTAACTGAATCTAGCCGAAATCCGATGGCTGCAACAGTTGAAAAAGAAGCTGGTTGGTTACTTCTGTCTTCACTTCTATCCTCCATGCCAAAGCAGGTAGAAGATTAATTGCTAGGTTATGACAAAGTTGTGTTACTTATTCTGTGGCTGCTGTGAGTACTTATGTATCTTGGGTCTGTTGCTTGCAGGAATTAGAAGACCAGATCTTTGATATTCTTACATTGTGGGCAGACCTCTTCAGTGGGAATCCTGAAGAGGCAATTAAACAAGATGGAGATTTAATTGCTAAGATATGGTAAATCTCTGTCGAAGTACAACCTTTGTATGTTAGGTTTTAGCTCTGAAATTACAGGTGAATGGAGTACTTTGTTTGGGCTGGGTGGGTTGACATGGCATTGTACTGCCTGTTGGTCCTGGTCTGATTGAGTCAGTCAGGTATTTATAAGAATTAGTGATAAAAGCACTAAAAGCAGTTGTATTTGTGGGTTTTAAGCTGGGTGTTGTTTTCAAAATTTTTTTAATAATATTATGCAAGTTACTATACTATTTGACGTTCATTTTTTCTTTGGAAGGGTTTGGTCTGCTGCTGTAGATGCTCTTACTGCATTTGTGAAATGCTTTATTTCTAGTGGTACTGCAAACAACGGGGTTTTACTTCAACCCGTCATGGTGTACCTGAGTAGGTACTTACACTTTTTAACTGACTAACTCAGGCACTTTGTGGTTTTGTTTTTGTAAGTCTGAAGGTTGCTACTGTATTTTGGAAACAGTGCTTTGTCCTGTATCTTGTTACTAAAAGGCAAAGAACTGTCAAATATTAAACCTGCAATAGACGTGTTCTCCATCAAAACGTTAGTGGCTTATCAGTCACTCCCTGATCCCTTTACTTATAAAGCTGAACATGCGCAGATTATCCAATTATGTACACTACCATACAGGTAATGCTTTCCCTTTGTAAATGATAGTTCTTTCTTTCCCTTCTATAGATGTCTTTATCATGGACACCCTCTGCCTTCATAACACAAAATGTGAACCTTGCTTAAAAATAGTTTCTGAAGTTGTTTTTCTATACTTCATCCGCCTGTTTAATAATTTGGCTACCTCTTATTCATGATGCCTTAAATGAAATAGGGATGCTTCTAGATACGAGGAAAGCTCATGCTTGAGGTCCTTGTTAGACAAACGAGATGCCTGGTTGGGACCTTGGATTCCTGGAAGGTTTCTTCTTGTCTATATGTCGATTTCTGGTTTTCTTGAATAGTTGATTCTGAAAAATTTTAAGGTCTTTTTATTTCGATGACAAGGCAAATCCTTATTTTTTTCATAAATAATTTGTCTAGAGATTGGTTTGAGGATGAACTTCGGGCCTTCCAAGGGGGAAAGGAGGGCCTATTGCCTTCTGTATGGGAGGACGAATCCTCAAGCTTTCCTCAGGTGATTGCTGTTTCTCTTTAGATGGTTATATCTTTATGTTTAACTTTGATAGCACGCTTCTATCATCTACCAAGATTCAGTTTTTTGTTCTTAGTGCTTTTTCATCGTAATTGTTACTGCAGTTTTTGCTTCTTCATCTAAAGTTCATGTAGAGAAGGGAATTATAGTTTTACTGATGACTGAAGCAAACGTTCTTCCTTGTATTTGATGAGTTAATGAAAGCATTAAAAGTTGGCATAAAAGTTTCTAATTTGATCTTTGTGTTCTAATGACCTTATATACATGTGAGATTGCAATGTAAAGTTGAACTTTTTTGGTATGGGACAAAGATAATTCATCTTATTACACTCTTAAAAGGTAAGAGTATTAATGTTTATCATGGCCAATTTTTGATAAACACCATTGTAGACACATGTAATGATTAAATGAGAATTTGTTCGGTTGTTCTTACATGAGTGGGTATAAATAATCCATGTTGCATCTTTTCTTTAATACTATGTCAATCAACTGGAATGCACTTTAGTATGGTTATAAGATACTGAATTGAAAGTGATATGTGTGATTGCTTGATTATCATACCGTAGCTTTAGTACTTTATTGTGTCAATCCTAAAATCTTTAAGTATTTGCTTCACCCACATTTAACTTGCCCAGTTTTAGAGAGAGCCCATCATTAGTAATTGCTTATGTATTTACCTCATCTTTACCATATTATTAGTATAAGCATCAAACTATTCTATCCTTGTGAGCTTTAATATCAATAATATACTAACCAAAGATAATTTGGTTTCCTCTATTCAATTGAAAAATAAATTACACAACATTATATAAATGTAGTAAATCTAATTTCCCTGAAAAAAAAATTGTTCCAACACCACACCACAACTCTTTTATTGTTAAAGCACTCATAAGAGGAATGACAGAAGAAACAATGGATTTCCCTATCACCATACAATTTGACATCTTGAGTGGTCTAAATGGCATTTGATGATTCCTTTATAAGATGGTTTGCCTTCCCTGTAACAAGTGAAGAAATCTCAATTAATCTAGTCCAAGTATAATAGTTATGCTTGAAAATTTTTTAATTAATCTTATCCAAGTACGATAATTGTGCTTGATCAGAAGAATTGTACACAGTTGTTGTGGAGAATGCATAAATTGAATCATGGGAGAATACCTTGCCTTGAGTAAGCCCTTAGCTTCAACCATGAGTGCTAGAGAGAAAATTTTTGTGACCCAATAAATCACTAGTTGTCCACTTATGCCACTTGTAAGTTGGTTCACTTCATAACAGCTAATTACAAACAATACAAGGACTTATCTATGGATCAAAGGGATGATATTATTTACCACTCACAAAAATATCTTTCTCTAAAGGAAAATTGTTCTTTCACAAGAATCTATTAGCATTGATACTACGAAAACATAAAAGATTGATATTAAAAGTTCTAGCATTAAGCTTAAGTTTGAAATGCCCTTGTATACTTGGAATACCACGCTATGGTGCTGTACTTTCAATAGGGAACTAAGTTGTACGTTTTTGATATGTGGCAAATACCATACATTTATAGTAAATGAATACCAAAACTTATCAAATTAATCCTTAGTTCTCTGTCAAAGCAGAGTGAAGATGGATAACGAAATAAAACTTTCAATGAGATTCTTTAGCAATAACTGAACCATCATTATTTTGTAGATAATACATGTGCATATACTTGGATTTGTGTTCATGTAAACTTGGATTTTTGTTCATGTAAACTTTTGATCTTGATGCTTCAACATAAGTTGGAAATTGCATGCCCTATTGTGTGTGAAAGTACCAAATTTAGATGCCTTGTAGGTTTTTTTTAATTGTTTTCAATTGTTATTTCATTGCATCCGTTCACTAAGGATTAGTTTTGTTCTTGAAGCCGGAAACAATAAACAAGGTATTGGTGAATCAGATGCTTCTTTGCTTTGGAATCATGTTTGCTTCACAGGTAAAGGGGATTTTATTTTAAGCCTATGTTTTCTGATATTGTTTTGTAGGAAAGATAAATTCTCTTTCTTGTTTAACTTGGTCTCAGGATAGTGGAGGGATGCTCTTGCTTCTTGGAATGATTGAGCAGTGTCTAAAAAGTGGAAAAAGGCAAACGTGGCATGCTACCGGTATTACCAATATTTGTGTCGGGTTGCTTGCAGGATTGAAGGTGCTTGCTATCCTTAATTAATCTATTTAAAGCTTTATATGTGGCTCTGATGTCATATTGTCTAATAATGCTTTCCTCAGGCTTTGATTTCTCTACGACCTCAACCCCTAGGGATTGAGATTTTAAATCCAATCCAGGCAATTTTTCTGGTAATAATGTTAAGGCGACATTATTTTGACTCTCTTGCAATGAGGGGAAGTAAGCAACATTAAGTTTTTTTCTTATTCATTGATTTTCTTTTCGTAGAGTATTCTAGCAGAGGGAGATATATGTGCAGCTCAACGTAGAGCATCATCAGAAGGGCTTGGTCTTTTAGCTCGCCTTGGTAATGATATGTTTACTGCTAGAATGGTAAGTTGCTTTCTAATGTTTATTCAAGTAATACATAAGCTATCAATTTGCCAGTATATGTTGAGATGATGACGACATATGTGTATCATAGAGTTTTAAGTTCACAACTCCATTTATATTTTGTATGTTAGTCTTGATTATCTTTCTATCTCTCTTTGTTGATGTTAAACAGACTAGGTCATTGATTAGTGACCTTGCCGGGACAACAGATTCGAATTATGCTGGATCCGTTGCTTTTGCACTTGGGTGCATTCTTAGCAGGTGATCTCTTCATATTCTTGAAAACTTTGGTTTGTCTGCTTTTCTTGTTTTCCAAAAGAATACATTTTATTCTTTTTTTACTGACAAAGTGATTGTTAGTTTTTAACTAAGATTGTTAGGAAAGTACTATATGTTGCAAATAGCATCTAAACTTTCTCTTTTCGATTGTTAGTTGTAGTATTTCGTATAACATGATTCTTGGCATACTATCATTTAATTTGTTATTAAACAGAATTATTGAGTACATTTTTGCTACTTGCGAGGACATGAATATGGTTGAAGGCTCTAGAGGAAAAGAGTTCAAGTTGAAGGAGACCTTAAAGAACATGGTTTTAGAGTCTTAGACAAGACATGATAAAGAGATTGGGCAATTAAGAGTAGGGATGGAAAAAGGGCATGAGCCCGACTTGACTTCACTTGAAGTTAATGGGCTTTCGAGTTTGATTTTTTTTTAAAATTTCTCGCTTTGAATTAAGTTTGGGCTTGGATTTGTGGTCAGGCTCCAACTCTCTGACTCGAATCTAACTAGAAAATGGGGCACTGGTGCACCCGTTGCCATGCACTGGTATGTTTGAGAGGATGGACTAGGCACAACTGAAACAAAAATTTCCAAAGATCTGCTCATTGGGCATGACTAAAATGGAATAAGAAATAGCCAATATTGGCTCTGATACCATGGAACAAAGAGAGGAAAGATTTTTTTATGGATATATCTTGCACAGAGGTAGAGATACATATATATACAAATTACTCAACTACCAATTAGGTAAGTAAATAAATAGGATCCCTATAATTAAGCCGTAAGTTCTTGTAACAGTTATACAATCTGTAACATATTTATACTGCATCTATTAGATTCCATCGTCAGAAAGTTGTTGGAAAGAGATAATATGTATTCTGAAGGAGCAAAGAAGTCATCCATGTCTATATTCTTGAGTTAAGTGATGTTGTAGGTTCATATAACTATTCGACTGGACCTTGCCAATCAATATTGTGGCTCTAGTAATTACAAAATCTAAACAGCTTGTTCCTTTACTGGATTTTTGTCTTGGACTTGTAAACTTAGCCAATTGAATCTTCCCATTGGTACTTCAAGGATCAATTAATAATGAAATCTAAAGTCTTTTTCCTATGTGGATTTCTTTTCCTGGACATGTCAAAGGGCTTTATCATCTTTGGATACAAATTGGTCAAAATGAATGTGATGTCAATTGAAAAAAAGTTATTTTCCGTTTAGAATGTTTTTTTTTTGGCTGTCATTTGCCTAACATAAAGTCATAGCTCGGTGATGTGGTTTCTTTAAGAACTATCATAAACAAAGTCTGGACTGACATTTTAACTGCTTTTTTTTTTTTCAAACTGTCTTTACATAGAGACATCGTCTTGTTTTCAGTGATGCAATTGTTTTAAGAGCTTGGGCTGGCTTGTCTCTTTGATTGTTACATAATTGCACTGCATGATGCAAACTAACTTGTCTTTTTTACTGCTACAATTGCAAAGCATGTTGCAAACTAAGTTGTCTTTTTGATAGTTCCAATTGTACTAGATGAAACTTTGTAATATTGATCTAGTCCCATGCTTAAAATATATGTGCTCCCAAAACCTGTTGTACTGCTTCTTGTTGATGCTGTATAGTTGTTAGTTTTTACCATAGAACCACATAGTTTGATGTTTTACGATCTTCTAGTAAATCTTCTTACCTGCAGTGCAGGAGGAATGGCATTGTCAAGTTTAGTGCCTGCAACTGTCAACTCGGTCTCTTTGCTGGCTAAAAGTACAATCTCCGGCTTACAGATTTGGTCTTTACATGGACTTCTCCTGATCATTGAAGCTGCTGGCTTCTCATATGTATCTCATGTGCAGGTATGTTCATTTTTAATCAAATGCATATTGACTTTCTTAGGCTTTGGCATAATTATTGACTGTTTATTTCCTTATTCAAAAAAAAAAAATCTATCAGAAAAATGAAAATTTTGGGATATGACAAGAAATTTTCTCCTTTATGTCTTCTTTTATTCATGATTTGGCAACTTTAGTTGCATAAAATTAAGCTTGAGAAGAATCAGTTAAGGTCTTGAAAGAAATTCAACTGTGATTGATGTTTAGGTTGCCTTTTTTCTCTCTGTCATGAAGTTGGATTCTAATAAACAAGTTTGCTTCACTTTTCTTCTCCTTGGATTAACGCAGAAGTGTGAAAGTAAGGCTAGTATTTGACTATGTCTTTATGGCTGATAAATAAGTTTCAGAATGTTAAAACCTAAAGTTTTAGAGAAAAGTCTGTTGTATTATTTCATTCTTAAAAAAGAAAAATGATAGTACATATTATTAGAATGGTGATTGTGAATCCCACTAGAACTTCTATTTAAATAATGAAATAATAAAATAAAGGTAAACTGGACCTAAATAGCGTTAAAGCATAAAAATCTACAGCCTTTTCTATTGGACTTACCCTAAATAGCCATATGCCATAGGTTCCATATCAACTGTCTCTAGTTGAGAAAAACTTGACCTCAAGCTATCTTGGACATCTAGTTAAGGTTTCATTTTAATGAATGAAATGGTTAATTTTTGTCATTTAGATGAGGGTTTTTTAATAAATGAAATGGATAATTATGTTGCAATAAATGCTTTAAAAATTTTCAATTGTAGCTATCGGCTATAGTTTACTATAAGTCTTCAACGCATTCTTTTGGTTCTGAAACAACATTACTTGATCTTCAACTTTACAAGCTTGCTTTCTATGATGTTAGTCTGCTACTTGCTTTTATTTGGTATTAGCTTTTCTAATTTTGCATTACTTCTATCTAAACATCTGCTGCTATTGGTTTGATTGCCTTTGATCCTCTTTATCATTTTTTTTAATCCCTTTTAACAATTTCTTCATAATCAAAGTATGTGTCTATTTTGAATGCAACTTGCATTTTATATTCCTGAACGTATATCTGTAAAAGAAGTCTGCCCTTCCACTTTAGAAGCTTTGGTTTTTAATCTTCCTTTTAATGAGAATAAAGTAAACTTGATGTCATCTTTCTCCAATCTATAAGTATTACCACCCATTATGCTATTTTCCAATATCAAATTGCCAAGCCTTACCAAATAACAAGTCACAGGTAGTACTATCCATAGTGTTAAAGTTAACTTTATTCTTGTATTTCTTAATAGAAAAAATTACCTTACGTTATTCTCAAAAAAATTACCTTACATTTTTCCAGATAACCCTTCTATTTGCTTTAGTCCAAATAATACCCTGCGTTTGGTTAGTGTCCTCAGGGGTGAGGACAGTGGACAAGGACGCAAAAGTTCTGTCCTTCGTCCTGTTT
>JAOTAY010000008.1:15755183-15769881 GCA_025629805.1 Erythroxylum baracoense
CCAGACGAAGACAATTTTTTCTGTTCTGTCCTTCATAACCAAACAGCTTACTGTCTCCAATTTTTGTTCTGTTCTGTTTCTAAATTTTTGTTCCGTTCCGTCTCTGCATCTTGAAGACAGCAACCAAACAGACAGATAGTATATGGTTTTGGGTGCTTTTTAGGTTTTAAACCTTGACTGTACATAACTCTTTTTCCTTCACAACTGCTGTCATCAATAATCATCTCAAAAAAAAAAAAAAGGCTAGTGATAGTGCACTTGTTCTCAAATCATTGATACTTTTGAATGTTATGCTCTTCTTTTGCCGGCAAAATTATTTGTCTCACCACATATTTCTGTCCGTCACTATTAGCATCCTCATTTCATTGTCATCCCTATTTACACAACACATCTCGTCATTCTTTTCCTCTCTCTCCATCACATGAATTGCTTTTTTGAGGGCAGTTATTGGATTTGTGATCAAGAATGGAGCATCGTTTGAAATTTGTTTTGACTTGGGGAATGTTAAGTGACCGTTTCACCACAAAAGCTTAAGCTATTGTGTGAGGCTAACTTAATTGGTTTTATATGTTCACTAACACACCAACTCAAGTGAAAGCCCTTTGGGCTTTAAACTTGCACAGGCTCACTTTACCTTGTGCTGAATTAATTAGATGAGAAATAGGTGGGTGGTAGGATTTGAACTCATAACCACTTGGTCATAGAGGCTTTGATACCATGTTAAGTGACCGATTCACCACAAAAGCTTAAACTATTGTGTGGGGCCAACTTAATTGGTTTTATATATTTACTAACAGGGAACTTGCAACTTTTTACCCCTTTTTTGCTTTCTTTCTTCCAACCACTTTCTCTCCTTGTACCAGTGCATATAGGATCATCTTGAATTGGCTTATTCCTTTCATTAAAGAACTATAATTTTCCTACTATTTTTTTCAACAATAGTCTGGCTTCTCTTTTCCTGCGGCTCAGTTAAGCCTTTATAGTAACATTTTCATACTTCAGAAAAAGTTCTCTGTACCTGTACTCCTATTTTGTCTTTGATAACTAGTTGCAAACCATTTAGATGTCTAAGTACCTATTCCCCTTCTGTCTTCATTAGGTCATTTCATTTTGTCAGTTTTAATAAATTCAGTAGTATATTGTGTACAAACTTCTGAATCTAACGGCATTCTTTATTCTTCTAAAATAAAATATACTCATATTATCCTTTTGAGAAGTTTATTGATCTTATACGTAGTTTTTCGTTGGTGATTTTACTTTATAGTTCATTTGGACTACAGAATTTCTTACTATGTTAAAGATTCAATCTTCAATCGTCATGTGGCAAGTTTCACACCTTTGTCTGCTAGAGTCACCATATATTTTAATCTCTTTCTATTTTTGCAATCCAATTCAAGGATTCCATAATTTTCGTTATAGTATTTGAATGGGTGGGTTAGTATCCCTTTCACTATTTCTTTTTGTATTCAACATTTCACAAGATTCTGTGAAGAAATCATTTGTCTTAATCTTCCATGTAGACCTTTTGTGTACGCCTATGTAGGAAGTGGTCTGCTGATAGGCTGCCTGCAAGCTAAATCTTCTTCAATATGTAACCTTTCCTTATTTGTTGGCACCTAAGCTTAAGAAATCAAGTTGAGCTGCAATTTCTAAAGATGTTTTTCTAAATGCTAGATTCCATTCCTTTTTCAAAATCTTTCAATGTCCCCTTGAAGTTGCACCATTGATTGAGATCTCAGTTAGAACTGGGTCACCTGTCATGAGATTGATGCAACAAAGCATGTAAACAAATGCTAGCACCCAACTATGCCTTTATGATTTGATAAACAAGTTTTAGAATGCTAAAATGTAAACTACAATTTTATAGAAAAGTCTGTATAGAACTTACATATTTACAGGATAGTGGTTGACAACACTAATAGTATGCTTAATTAAATAAGGGAAATACTGAAACATAATTGAAAGGATCTAAACAGCGGACAATCTTTTTGATTGAACTTCTGACTCGACGCCTGTCCTAAAAATCCATGTGCTACATGTTTCATGTTGTCTGCGTGATACATGAATTTAAAAGTAATACATGTTTAAATAGATTAATTGAAAGTGAAGTTGCTCAATTTAAATCTTGCTCCTACGTCTTTTATCTATTATCTATAACTTAAACAGACCTAAAACACACTTATTTTGTGACCTGAGTTCTGATTTCCAATCTACTTAAAAAACCATCTGCTGTACGTCCCATGTGAGCTTTGTCATCTTGGTGATAAATAAGGTTGGAGTTGTTCAATTTAAAACATGCTCCTAATTCCTTTTTGTATTATCTATGATCAATTATGCATGAATTTAATACGGGTTGCACTATGTATTTGCATGTAGCTTCCCTACAGTCATTTGATAATTGCACCATTCTAATTGCCCTTAAATTTACATTGGTGCTTGTGCTGCTTGTTTTTATCTCTTTCATACACAGGCAACACTTGGCCTTGCACTGGACATTCTATTATCTGAAGACAATGGTTTGGTTGACCTTCTGCAAGGAGTTGGCCGCCTTATAAATGCCATCGTGGCTGTTCTGGGCCCTGAACTTGCCCCAGGAAGCATTTTCTTCTCTCGCTGCAAGGTAGTTCATTCACAGACCTGAACTTCTAGACTTGTTCCTGTTCATGTTGAGATTTACTATCATTATATTTCTTTAGCAATCTGTGGCTGGTATTCGAATGACATATAGCCCAGAATATGATCTTCAATTTGAAAGCATATCCTTTTCTTTCACTTTGTTCCTTATTTACTATGTTATGGAAGTTAATATTCGATTGACCAATTCAATTTGTTTTGCAGTCCGTCATTGCCGAAATAAGCTCCTGGCAAGAAACTGCAACACTGTTGGAGTATGTCAACAGATACATGTTTCTTGTTTTTCTTTTTTCTCTTTCTTATTTTCTCATTTTAGGTAGTTTGTGATTGGATGTTTGAACTGTTTTCTAATTGCTAACTTTTTGGTTATTGTATAGAAAGCATTACCCAAAAGAAAAAACTGTTGGATGAGGCCCGACAGTGATCCATATATTATTCTGAAAATCATTATGGAATCAAATAGGAGTTAAACCTTTTTTTTCCTTTATTATGAGGCTCCAACTGAGTCATATTCATGTTACAGGAGTGTTCGATTCACACAGCAACTTGTTCTTTTTGCTCCGCAAGCTGTTTCTGTTCATTCACATGTTAAAACCCTCTTATCAACTCTTTCCTCAAGACAGGTTTTGTTTAAGTTTTAAAGTTGTTAGTATTTGTGGCTTATATTCCCTTTCTTTTACCTAATACAACTAGTTTAACTTGAAGCAGCCAACTTTAAGACAAATTGCTGTTTCTACCCTCCGGCATCTCATTGAAAAAGACCTGGTTAGTATTGGGCACCCATTGTTCATCTCTTTTCTATATTTAACCAACCCTTTTCTCCAAGGTATCCAATGGTTGATAGGAGTTGTTTCAGGTTTCTATTATTCGCGAGCAAATTGAAGATAACTTGTTTCACATGCTGGACGAAGAAACAGATTCTGAGTAAGTCATCTATAAACCATGTTGCTTTGGTGCCTACTTTTTAATAGAATGCACTCGCTTCAAAACTTGCTTGAGCAAAAATGATAACAGTACTGATTACTGTTCTTTGTTGCAGTTTGCAAATAAATGTTGTTTCATGAATTTCTAACAGTTTGCATTGCTATAGTACAAAAGCAATTCCATGTCCATTCCTGACGGCCATTCAACATCATTGTTCATGAAGCAATTATGTTGTTGACTGTGATACCGGTTGTATTTAAAGGAAATACCATGCATATTTAAAGGAGTCATATATGTATATATATATATATATACATACTTTTCACCTTTTCCTTAAAATTTTCCTTTCCATTTCTTGATAACCCGACTGCTTTAATTTTTTTAGGATTGGGAATATGATACGTTCGACAATTACACGATTGCTGTTTGCATCATGTCCTTCTTGTCCGTCTCACTGGATATCAATATGTCGTAAGATGGTGAGCTCTTTTCTCAAACTGGGTAGAGGTTTATATATTATTGGTTTTCCAAATAAGAACGTTTGACTTTTTAGATGAGAATCTGCATTTATGCTTCTTGAAAATGATTTGCTAACCTTTTCTTTTACTTGACAATAACTTGCATATTATGCTTGTGGTTCACAAATTAAGGTTTGAAGTATATCACGTGAACTATGTTCCTATTAGCCAGCATATTAATAGGCTTTTTATGCTTAGAGCTAATTGAATAAGTTATCCAACGTCCAGGTTCTTGCTACATCAACTAGACGAGATGTTGAAATTAGTAACGACTCAGGAAATGGTGGTCTTAGTGGGACGGGCAGTGACCCAAGATTAGATTATGGAGAAGATGATGAAAATATGGTCTATAGCTCCACAGGCACACCAGTCCAAGAGTATGCACTAGAAGCTTCCTGTGTTAATCGCAACAGATATAAACACCTTAGATACAGAACCAGAGTTTTTGCTGCTGAGTAAGTCTTGCCCTGGTTTGGTTGATTTGCATTGTCCTATACTGTTTCTTTGCTCCAGGTCTTATTTCACTCATTCTAGAATATTATCTGTAGGGCTTCTAGGGTTATATTTCGTGGGCTTCTAGGGTTAAATTTTGTGGTTCAACTTATTCATTGATATTGAGTGTTTAATATGAACAACATGATATAGACATTACCTCTCTGTTGTATATTTATTTTTGGGGCAGATTCTATTGTATTGAGTGTGTTTAGTTTTCATATATGGTTTTTCATTCAGTACTTGTTTGCTGCCCTGGCTTTAGGTTAATGCTCTCTCTCTCTCTCTATATATATATATATATATATATATTTATATATTTGTAAATTTGTAAATTTCCTTAAGTGTAAGGAAACTCAATAAAGTGTTAGATGATGATGGAAGCAATTTGAAAGGCTTGAACGATGAGGAGATAGAGAAACTAAAAAATTTCCTTGTGTTAATCAAACTCCTCATATTCATTTAATCAAATGTCTCAGTTCAATGCCTTTGTTGAAGAATATTACATCTATAGTAGAATATTATGTGTACTCTATATAAGATTATCATTTTTAGCGTGTATCACTACTATTATCAAATGATAAGTTTTTAATTAATAAAATCTAGTATTCTTATTGTCTGTGTCAGTAGATGTAGCCCTTCTGACTAAATCGCATAAATTTTTTGTTGTTTCTCTCTACTTAAGGCTAGTTTCCAACTGTGGCTTTTATTAGTGAACATAAACGCTAAATTAGTCATGACCTAAGCAACCACCTCCTCTTTTGGAATATATTTTGGGAAATTACTACTGTTGGAATCACTGCCATTGTCTCACATTCTTCTCCCTATGTCCCACTGTGCTAGAATCTACAATCCTCTGCTCTACCTCCCATCGTTGATGGAATCTACCATTAGAACTTGTGTTTAGCCTTTTCTCTGCCTTTGTTCCTTTAACCAATTTTCCCTGTTTGAGTTCCATTTCCATAACTCCATCAATGTCAAACAGCTTCGCCGTAACTACTGAGACGTTCAGCCAGCCCCATCATTACTTCATGTTCTATTACCTTCTTAGCCACCAACAAAATCATCTTTTTTGCCAGTCACCTGATCAATTTCGTTCTTCCTTGCATCTTCTTTCTTTAAGACAGTACAGTCTTTTATTCTCATTAAAGCTGAAGTTCAAAGATATCAACGACAAGAAGCACAACTACCATGTTTTGTCGAGTCCAGCTGTCTGCACTGAAGCCACTGTTGTTTTTTGTAATACTAGTCATCAATCTCCCAAGGAGCTTTACCAACGTTTTGGGATTGATCATTGTTCATTGGCGTATGAGATAAGCATCTAAGAATGAGGTTTCCCTTTCAGTTAGATTGTTATAAAAGGAAAAGAAGAAAGTAATCAAGTGGATATTTCATAAATTTTTTTTCGCTAAACTTGGTTGGATTGTCTCTGATTCCCCTGTCAGAATAGACTTGCAAAATTTTGCATGCAAGCTGGAATGGGAGTTAATCACTCACCAGCTTGAGGCGGAGTGATGAAGATCTTAGGGATTCAGGATTTAGAATTATTATTATGTGTATCGTATAAAGTACTCTTCTAGTGGAATGTTGTCTATACTCTGTTTAAGATTTTTATTACTAGCTTGTATTACTCTGGTATTACAAATAGATGAGATTGCCTAGCTAATAACACAATCTAGGATCCTTGTGGTATCTTATGTCTTTTATGCAGGCTTTAGAACGATTGAACCTCATAAATCTTTTATTCTTCCTTCTATGTTTTTTCTTTGTTTTATTTTCATAACCTTTATATCTAGAAATGCAGTATCAAAATCTTGGATAATTGGTTATGTTGTCCCTGATCATAACCCACTATTCTAATACTTTTTATGACTTTATTCCTTGTTGAGGTTCTCAATCCATTTTTGCTGACACTTAGAGAGGTTGAAACTTGAGATGGATATAGAATTTGAATGATCCAGGAAGGTTAAATTACTTGTTGGGAACTGAAGTAAAATATTCTAAAGAGGATGTATTTTTTTCACAAAGGAAGTACATCCTTTTCCTTCTGGCGAAAACTTCCATTTCTAGGCGCCAAGGTGTACCTATGTACTACATTTTGGAGTTGGAAGCCAGCAACTACACCAATTAATAGGTATCATCTATTAAGTGAAGTTGAAAACAGAGACAATTGACAAGGTTCAATAATTGGGCTCGTTTGTACATCTCTATCACATACCAGACGAGATATTGGTTATTTAGTAGGTACAGTGAGTCAATTTATTCTTTATCTAAAAAAACAACAAATGAAAGCAGTTTAGTAAATTCCACAATGTAATTTCCAATCCCAGACCAGGGATTGTAATTCTTTTCCAAGCCAATAAAGAGCCGTTAATGAAATTACATGGATAATCCTTGGAAAATGGTTGGTCTTGACCCAGATATTGTATTTTTCTTCTTGGAGATAACCTGGTAATGTAGAAGAGCAAGAAGCAAGATGTTGCAAGGTAAAGTGTGGATGCAGAGTTCAAAGTATTGACTCTTGAAATATGTGAACCGTCTAGTTAAAAATCATGCTTGATGGTTTTAGATGTCAATTAAGTGGCCCTATGAGAATATATTATGGTAACAAATCTGCTATTATTATCACTCACAAACCAGGTGAAGCTTGGATCGAACATGTATAGATTAATTGGCATTTCCATAAAGGAGAAGCTCAAGCAAGGAGTAATTAGTATTCCATATGATCTGATGGTCAAAATAAC
Organism: Erythroxylum baracoense; assembly: GCA_025629805.1. Taxonomy (NCBI): domain Eukaryota; kingdom Viridiplantae; phylum Streptophyta; class Magnoliopsida; order Malpighiales; family Erythroxylaceae; genus Erythroxylum; species Erythroxylum baracoense. The sequence continues at coordinate 15,762,496 of JAOTAY010000008.1, forward strand.
TGACATGTTGACTATGGCATTTTTACTCGTAGATTTAAAGAGTTAACTAGGAAACCAGGAAGGAAGGATATTCATTGGCTGTCTTGAGTTGGCTGTCTTGAGGTGATATTAGCAATATTGTAGAATTTATTTCTCAATTGACTTTCCATTGCAGTGGGGATTCTATTGTATATACTGGTTTTTTCCTTCATTCCTTTATGTTCTAGTTTTAGGGATACAATATAGCGTTTGAGAATCTTCATTGTTCATATTGTACGAAGTTTCATGTTTTTGACACACTGTTCTCAGTAATTTTGATTATTTTCTTGCCAAATGAAAATGTCTTCCGATTGAAAGTGGTAGAATGCTTCTGGAGGAATGTTATAACAATGTTAAAGGCTTGAAGAAGCTTAAGTATTCAGAATTTTTAAATGCTACTATTCCAATTTGAATCCTAATTTCAAAGCAGATTTCAAATGCCTAGATATTATTCAATCCAATTATCATGTACCTGCGACAGGTCTAAACGAGTTTTAAAATTTGTGCAATGATTCCAATGACTTTAATGTTTAAACTCAAACCTTTTGGCCAAAGCGTACTTCCATTTGAAGCCTTGGCTTAAGCTTCAATGGCTGTCAAGACAATTTTTCTAGATTGAATATGTTAGGAGTTGATATTAATTCTGGGCCTCCGTAGAAACTTTAAGATGATTGGTTTCTTGACATGGTTTCAAAGACATTATGACTGAAAGGTCTTAAATTTGAAGTATGCTACCCTTATCTTTTATTAAATTATTATTTAACTTTAGTATGTGTATGAAAATAATAAACAACTAAATAACTTACTTTTGACTAGATTATATTCCTTCAATTTGAGATAGTCGGTTAATACTAATTAATTCTAATATTCTGTCATAGGACATTTATAAACATCTTGGTGTAGAATATTGAAGTAATATTCTTGTATAGAATACATGTTTTGATAATACTGAATATAAAAGCTTTGGTTCCATACTTATGCTAAGATTTATATTGTCCAATCTAATGACTCACCCAAACAATTTCTTGAAAGATTATGTCTTGTATTTCCAGTAACATGGACATTGTTCTATTGGAAAATAGGTGTTTGAGTCTTTTACCTGCCGCTGTTGGAAGGGATGCTGCCCATTTTGACCTCTGTTTAGCAAGGAAAGAATCAGCTAATGGACACACATCGAAAGATTGGCTAGTCCTCCAGATACAGGAACTCATTTCACTTGCTTATCAGGTAGTGTTTGAGATCCACTTCAGACATGCTATAGTAGTTTTTGTCACATGTAAAGCTTCTGAAGTTTGATTCTTTTTCCATGACTCACGTGATAGATAAGCACAATTCAGTTTGAAAATATGCGGTCAATTGGTGTGGGACTTCTAAGCACTATTGTGGACAAGGTAAATTTTCTAAAGATATTTTTTAGTGATAAAAATCAATTGTATTTTGTTCGTGTTCCTGAAAGTAATGAAACTTTACTTTCTTAACATTCTCCTGCCCAAAATTTCTTTGTGATAAGAATGTATAAATGGTCTTGTTGCATCTTCAGCTCATTTAGGTTGGCTTTGACGTCTACACTGCTTTCAAACTATTCTATTTGAACAATATGAATGTTCCAAATCTGATTTTTGTAATGATGAAAGTCCTTGAGTTTGAACAAGCCCTGTATTGAACCTGTAATGATTGACGTTTTGGTTTTACATATTGATGTATTCTTTTCTTTGCCAATAACCTTGGCCTGAAAGGCTTTAATCGATTTCAAATTTACCAGCAGTTAGCATCCTTGTAGTAAAAATTGAACTAGTTCAGTACAAAAAAACTTGGCTTGGTGGTTAAGAAATCAACTTATGAATTAAATAATCCAAAAAGTTCAACTCTTCAGTAACTCTTTTGTAATCCTATTTTGTGAAATCTGTTTTGAATTTTAAACTCTGATAATTTCACTTTGTGTGCAAAATGTCAAAGGAACGAGACTGGTTAATCATTTACTCTTATATCAAAACTCCTCCATTATTTTGTCATTTTTAATATTCATATGCTAAGAGAAATGAACATCCACCAGTAAAGTTCAATAGAGTTGAAATCACATAAATAATGTGCAACTATATGTGGTAGGTCGTCCATAGTAAGCAACATTAAAATGTATCCATACATTGTGATGTTTCTAACTGGTTCTTGTTCCAGAATTAGTTTAATACATATGGTGTATGAGCCAATCAACATTCTTTGGTTTGTTATCATTTTATGCCATCTTTCCTATGTTTTCCTTATGTTCCCATGCTGAGACAGCCAAATTGCCCCGTCGTAATACTGGTACCATTTTATATGTGCTACTGTACCTGCATATATGAGACATACTAACTTTGTCAAAAGGAAGGTTCAGACTTTCTCTAAGGTCATACTTTAGTAAACTGTAACATATTTCTGTTCTGTCTGACATGTAGTTGTGAAACATGATATCTGCTCCAAATTGCAGTCTTTTCACACAGTTTTTTCTTATCGCTCCTTGTACAGTTTGGAGCAACACCTGACCCAGAGCTTCCTGGACATCTCCTATTGGAGCAGTACCAGGTATGACAATATCTTAATTTTTGATCCTAGTGGGGATATTAAAGTAGCTAATTTATCTGCTCACTAGTTGGCTCCTGATGCATTGGAGTAATTGAGAAATTATATTGTTGAAAGCAAGGGGTGTCTCTTAAATTTTAATTGAAGATATGTATTGTGTTAAAAAAGAAAGCATGACATTATTTTCTTATGTAAGATCTAAGGAGAGTTTGAACTGCAGCCTGAAGTCCAAAACAAAATACCGATAAAATTTGATTCAGTGTTTGCATTTTCTTGTGCATGCAATGAAAGAAGCACATACAAAACAGTTCGTATGATTAACTGCAAATTCATTTTATTTTGGATGTAGGCCCAACTAGTCTCTGCTGTTCGAACAGCTTTAGATGCATCCTCAGGACCCATTCTTCTTGAAGCAGGACTGCAGCTGGCTACTAAGGTTCCAGTTGATATGTGTGGTTTGTTTCAATAGTCTCCAACTAATGTTCAATTCATGGTTGACATATTCATTTTCAGATAATGACAAGTGGCATACTGGGTGGCGATCAAGTTGCGGTTAAACGCATATTCTCACTGATTTCTCGGCCATTGAATGACTTCAAGGATATATACTATCCTTCATTTGCAGAATGGGTCTCATGCAAGGTAGATCTTTTTGCTGTTTCGTTGACTTTTTCTATTTTGTACTATTTTATCTTTATTGAGATAATGGTGCCCAATAGACTTGTAAGATGTTTGCACTTGGAGGGAAGGAAGTAATTATTCATTTACTATTTTGTCTTTCTTTTGACTTATTATATCTGAAGAATAAGTTGATGTTTCTAACTCATTTAATGGGAAGTAGATCAAGATAAGGCTTCTTGCTGCTCATGCTTCCCTCAAATGCTACACATATGCATTCCTGAGAAGACACCATGGTGGAATACCAGATGAGTATCTAGCTTTACTACCATTGTTCTCAAGAAGTTCAATTACTCTGGGTAAATACTGGATCAGCGTCTTAAAGGATTACAGCTATGTTTGCTTGGGCCTGAATATGAAGAAAAATGTAAGTGCTAAAAAGTTGAAAACTATTTTGTGTTCCCAATGTTTTGATGCTTGTAGTATGAAGGAAACCTTCTACTAATGTAGTATTTCTTCTTCAGTTGAATCCCTTCCTGGATGGAATTCAATCACCTTTGGTTTCAGCCAAACTGCAGCCCACTTTAGAAGAGGCATGGCCAGTAATACTGCAAGCTGTTGCCTTAGATGCTGTTCCTGTTAATGGTGAAGGGAACTCTGAAATAATTGCTGAAAATACATTGAGAAATGACTTGATATCTGGATATGACATGGTTGAACTTGAGTTGGATGACTACCAGTTTATTTGGGGATTCACTATACTTCTTCTATTTCAGCAAAAACATCCAACCGTTTGCAGACAAATAATCCCACTTACTTCTGGCACAGCTAGCTGTGCCGGAGATTTTCCATCTGAAGATGCCGATGCCACAGTCTTGAAGCTACAGGAAATTGCTCTTCCAGTTATCCAGTTTCTCTCTACAGAAAGATTCTTTACTGCTAATTTTCTCTCAGTGGATATTTGCCAAGAATTGCTGCAGGTGGAAATTGTTCTCAGTTCTTCTCTTGCATCCTTGCAAAGATCTGTTTGTTTCACTATTGGGTCCATTGTGTTCTCACATTCTAGACTTAATCGACTGCCCAGTGATCTTTTTCTCGTTCAATATAAATGCTATTTATGGAAACTTGAAAGGATAAAAAGAATTCTCCAACTGCCTTCGCTTTTATTAGGTTCCAACTTAAAAGATGGAAAAACTACTCCAATCCACAGGCTGTACTCCAATCCACAGGCTGTAATCTACTAATTGATAGTGCATTCCTGCATAGCCTTTTGTTATCTTATTTCTTTCTAGTAGAGGTTCCTAAAGTTTTAGCATCTAGATTGACTTCATGCAAAACACTTATGGATACAATTTCTACAAGTGTTTTCTGTGAGTTTATCTGCACTGTTTTACTGATATGTGATGACCTATTAATGTTCTACAAAATGACTTCTATTCTGTCATAAACACCGGAAGCAGATTGATGTAGAATGAGATTATTATTATTATTATTATTATTTGAGAAATAGAATGATATTGTTTACGTGATCAGTGACAAGAAAAGTGATAAAGGTTGTTAAATCTTTTTTATACTGAATGATAGGCATATACTTTTCTTGATGCAAACCTTAGGAATGATAAGACCTATCTTTGTTTTAATTCTTTATTTATAAGTTCACATCCTAATTCTTGATTCTAGAACCAATAAAAGTTGCAGCAGCCTTAGTTTTATAATTGATATGTGTTTTATCAAATCATTAGAATGTCCACTGTTCATCCTATACCACAGATGGAAACCAGGTTTGATTCCTTCATATTTTCTTTTTCTGTGTATGACTTTGGCTATGACTGTATTCGCCTTCCTAGAATACATCGTGTATCTCCGATCCTGTTATCCTATTTAAGATATGCTGCTGTTTCTAGTTCTCTTTTCTTTTTTATTATAAAGTACTTACCAAGTTTCTTTCTCTGTGCTATCAGATTCAAAACATTAGATACTTGTCAATATTGACCACGCTGAATTTGTTACAGATTTTATCGTACTGCATATGCACAGATAATTCTTGGAATAGTCTTGCAGTATCAGTTTTATCACAGGTAACTAGGCTTTAAATAAAATTTTCTTAAGAACAAGGTTCTCTTGAGCTTCTAGTTGAAACTTTAGAGTTTTACTATTTCATCTTGTTTTGCTACTAGGAAAGCGAATGTTGAATGAGAATACCACAGCAAAGTAGCTACGTTCTCCATTATCTTCTTTCTGGTTTTATTGCACAAATTGAGTCTTGGTGGCTCTTTGTCGTTACTTTTTACTTTAGCTACATAGACATAACCTCTTGAAAAAGTTTGTTTCCTTTCTGTCAACCTTTTATTTCTAATAACAGGTTCATTGCTTCATACTTGAATTTCATTAGTTCCTTTTTTGAAATGCTCAAATTTGTGGTTGATAGAATACTTAGTTATGTCTTTATGAGTAGTTGATCAATTTTGCCTTGATGATATTGGAGTCATGATTTCAGCATTTTGCTTATTTGTGAAATGTTACTCATTTTTGGAGGCTGAGCCAAGTAAATTTTATCGCTTGAACAGATAGTGCAGAACTGCCCTGAAGATTTCTTTGATGTTGAAAACTTTGCTCATCTGGCTGTAGAACTAATTTTGGCTTACATCTTCAACACTTTCCAGAGGTGATTTCTGAATTTTTCATATGGCAACCTAACTTAGTGGAAAGCAGTTAATCCTTAAAATGAAGAAACTATTCCAAAACTTTAAGATTTTGAGTGAGGCTCCAGTGGAATTTATATAAATCTAAAGCGTCTAGTGGAAAGCAGTTAATCCTTATGAAGGAACTATTCCAAAATTTTAAGATGTTGGGTGAGGCTCAAGAGTGAAATTTATATAAATCTAACGCGTCTCCTTACGCAAAACCTTGTTGGATGGGAAAAAAAGTATGAAGCCACCACGCTTTTGCTACATGGCTAGCATGATCCGAATTTAGAATTTATTGGTTTAAATATTTTGATACCATGCCTTGAAACCATTCAGATTCTCAAGGTGAGGTTTAGTAATTAGTCAAAACAGACTTTAATGTCATGTGTATTAAGGATTTCATTGATTTAATACATATATAATCTAACTCTAGCAGAATACTCTAGAGTTGTATTGTATTGATGAGTGAAAATATATGAAGTGTACTGCTATTACAATATCCAGAGCTGCATAAGCTCCACAGGGAGAATATTTTCTCTCTGTCTATAATATTTTTTCTATCAACTGACTGAATACCTCATTCTCTCCTTGTCCCCCTTTAGCTACCCAGCCCGTACATTCAGTTATTTGTTTCCCTTTCTACCCATTCTGCCCCCTCACACTACTAACTAACTTTTGCATTATTACCCACAGCCCCTTCTCTCTTCTTCCTCGAGTATACTCTTCATATCCTAGGTTTATTATTATTGATCCTAACATTGCCCCCCTCTTGAAGAGCAGCCTTGTCCCCAAGGCTGAAATGAGAGAATTGACCCCGGATAGCAAATTCGTCCTCCCATGTAGCATTCTCCATCGGTTTGCCCTTCTAGTGAATTAACCATTGCTTAGTTGAGTTTCCATCCTTATTGAGTTTCCATCCTTATTAATCACCCTGCTGGCCAATGCAGTTTTTGGTTCAACCTCCTCTTCTAGTTCCACTTCCATTCCTTCTGGTAAAGTCGCTTCAACCGTGTAGTGTCCCACAGTCCTTTTTAGTTGAGACACATGAAAAACAGGGTGAACTCGAGAGTGCAGTAGGAGCTTAAGTTTATATGCTACAACACCCAATTTTTCCAGAATTTGGAAGGGCCCAAAATATCTAGCTGCTAGTTTTTGATTGATTCTTCAGGCCACCGTGAGTTGTTTGTGAGGACAGAGCTTGAGAAAAACCCATTCTCCCACTTGGAAAGATAATGGAGTCCTCTTCCTATCAGCATACTTCTTCATCTGCTCTTGAGCTCTTTGTAGATTGTATTTGAGTTGATTCAAAGCCTCATCTCTATCCACCAACTCTCTGGCCACTGCTTCCACCTTAGTTTCACCTTGCACATATCGAACCAAGGTAGGAGGTTTTCTGCCGTAGACCAATTCAAAAGGTGTTGAACCCGTAGACACATGGTAGGTAGTGTTGTACCATAATTCAGCCCATGACACCCAAGAAGACCAGTGTTTGGGTTGTTCAGAA
>JAOTAY010000008.1:15770395-15780512 GCA_025629805.1 Erythroxylum baracoense
CATATGTATTAAGGATTTAATTGATTTAATATATATATAATCTAGAGATCGCATTTGCTGAACTTATTCAAAATTTTGGGAGGGTTCTTGGATAGAATTAATTTCTGTGATCTCAGGCATGGCTTTTGTGATTAGAGTTTAAATCAGGTGAGGTTATGATTATGTTTAAAGAAAAGAAATTGCGTGATGAAAAGGAGTATGACCTGGTTGGGAAAGTGCAACAATGAAGGCTGCATGATCATTGGAGATCACAGCAACGAAGGCTACTAGAAATTGCAATGAAGGCAGCTACAGAATTGTCCTCAGAAACCTTAAGGCTTTGATACCATTTGGAAAAGTCGGGAGAAAGGGTGATCTTACTATGAATAATTTACAGGTTATTTATACATATACAGCTTGTACACTAAAAAGGAAAAGAAAAACCTTCCTAAATTTACTACTTAAAACATAAGAATCCCACTAATTAGGGAATTCCACTAATTGGAATATACAATTAATCCTACTAATTGGAGAATGTAGTCACACTAATTAGGCACACCTACGCTGCTGACCAACAAAAGCCTTTTTCACAGCTTATACACCTAAGCAGTAGATTCCAGTAGCAGTGATGAGATAGATAAAACGAAGGAATATGAGAAATGGATGGTGTTCCAGCAGTGGTGTCAGTTGACGGTAGTTCCAGTGGTTTGGGTCAGATCTAAGAGATTTAGGTTTGTCAGAATAATTAGAACATTGATGGTTAAGATCTAAGTTACAATTTGGATTAGAAAAAAGATTGAAATTAGTATTTTATGCTCGAAATTTGGCTGTGATAGGGTTTTAGAATTGGAACTTGGCTCTAATACCATGTGAAATAAATAATCTGAAGGATAAAACTTGAGGAAAGAATGAACAACGAGTAATACATGTTGGGTTGTAAGGCCTGTAACCATAGACACAAAGACCACAAGGATATTCCAAGTGTGTATTATTATCAGGTTTAGTCTGTACTTCATATAGAATAATATAATATTCCTAAATGGTATCTAAATTGTTCTATTATAGGGCAGACATTTTTTATATAAAATACATCACAATACTAAATAAACAATTTTAAATATCTTCAACAGACTTGATGATATATCCTTAATAATTTCTCCTTTTTTGTGGTCAGTGCTAATATAACATCATCGGCGAGCTCAAACTTGGAGATATTGATATCGCCGTTGTTTATTACAGCAAAGACACTTCTGGGGCGTTTTAAAGCCAAGGTGAGTTACGATTATCTTCTTTTTCTGATGATTGTGTTTATCCTGTTTCTGTTGGACGCTATGTTGATTTAGCTATTTGCTAACCATGTTAATTTGAAATAGAATATGAAACTTTCTAACGGTCTACTACTTTCTAAATTTGTCTCAAAGATGCAGAAACAATTGAAATCTACGGTATTGGCCTTTTTGTCAATTGGTTACAAGTGCATCAGAGAAGTGTCCTCAGAATTGTGCTTTTCAACAGTTGATGATTTTATCGAGTGTGCTAATTCCTGTCTGAAAATTCTTGTTGATGGTAAGCTTCTTGTACTTAACATTTGCAGTCACTGTTAAAATCTTCTTCTGCCAAATGTTTGTTTATCTGCCAAATATTTGTTTATCTTACTGCTTGGTTTTGGTGACACTGGTTTCCCATAAGAGATATTTAAATCTTCACAGCTTTGTTCAACAGTCCTTTTGTCCAAGGGTACTCTCTTGCTTTCAATGTCAATAGTAATGAAAAATGTAAACTGAAATCCTTTGTTTTCATGTGTCTGAAATATAGATTTTTAGAGCCTAGTGACTTATCTTGACTTACTAACAAACTGTAGGCTGGCTAATGCCACAGTTGACTCTTACGACATTCTCCCATGAATTGACAAGCCATTAAGTATTCTTCTTATTGAGAGTTTGTTTAATTCAACCTGATAAAACTGTGTAATTCCATCCCAAAAGACACTTTAAAGGCCCTCCACAGATTTATCATGGTATTGGATACAGTCCTAATTTGATGTTGGGCTTCTTATTGATTTCCAGCTTTGTAGTCTTGCAAACTATACGCCCCAAATGTCTATTCTTGAATTTGAGTAAGGTGCATTAAGTATGAGTTCCACATTGACTAGGAATAAGAGCATAACAAGCCTTATAAGATTTGGGCAATTTTCCTTCCCTTATATTGTCTTTTTATGCTTAGTTTTATATTGAACACAAAATTAATACTTGAAGGGGAATTGTTGTTAATTGATTGTATTAACAATTTTGGGATTTGCATTCTTCGATTGTTTCTCAAATAGATGTTTGGCTTCAGTTGGACACATTCAGCTGTTTTCATGATTGTCTTCTGGTTTGAACTTTTATTACAACCAGGAAAGCAGATAAATTAAATCCACCTGAAAGAGGTGCACATATGTATGCAGTTTCAATTACATTGTTTATATAAATTTGAATTGATATGGTGTTGCAGATTCTTTCAAACATGGTGATGATGCAGTTCACCATCTTTCAGTAACCATTGGGACTTGCCTCAATACCATTTCTGATCTGATGAAGGATTGCATGAAAGGCATGTCGCTTCTGGAGAGTAAAAGATCTGACTTACGCAAACTTCTACAATTAAAGCTTTCTTTCTCTCTTGAACAAGTTGTCTTCTTTGCAAAGCTAGCTTATGAAATTGATTGCTTTCGAGAGGATAATCCCATCTGGCTTGCTGTGTTCAATTATTGCTCCACTTGTTTTCAAACAGTTTTGGATGATAGAAATCTGCAGGTAACCTTATCTTGAATTATCTACACATTTTAATTTGTTGCAAGCTTTGAAGCATGCTGAAGTTTGTGAGCACAGGTGCAAGCAATTGGATTGCAAGTGCTTAAAACCGTGGTGCAGAGAAGTTGTAATTTAGAAGATAAAAATTATGTGATATTATTTAGTGGAGAGCTCACCCTGCAAATTCTAGAAATAATCCAGAGCATGCTCAAGGTCTTTGATTCATCCCTTGTTGAGTTTGACACTTGTGAACTTGAAAGTTTGTTGATCTGAAACTTCTCTTACAGCAGAAACCTGTTAGTAGACAATGCGTGGCTGTAGTTGGGGAGTGTTTGAGACTCTTAGCACTCCTCCAATCATTTCCAAAAGCTAGTGAATGCCAGAAAGGCTTTATGGAACTGCTTCTAAAAGCTATAATCATGGTTTTCTCAGCATCAAAAGATGATTCTTCCCAGGTTTCAAACCATTACTAATCCCTTGTATGGTACTGCAAATTTTTGCAGGAAAAAATATATTTAAAGAATAGGTCATCTGCTTTTTTTTATACCTAAATAGTATTACTGCACATTTGAATGACAGGAGGTTAACGATCTAAGAAGAACTGCTATAACACTTGTTTCTCATCTCGCTCAAGTTCCTTCATCAGCATCCATCTTCAAGGATGTCTTGTTATCAATGCCGGTTGAACATAGACAGCAACTTCAGGTGGTTCCTTTGTTATTTTTCTTTTTCTAGCTTTCCCCTTTCCTGTAGGTAGTTGTAATGAGAATTTTATCTGCTTCTGCTTTCTTATAAGTTATTGAATACTGGCATTCATTTAGCAAATTGTTGTTGTCCAAAGAAGATACAGAATTTTGATTTCTTGTTCTTCACCAATCTATTGTTGTCGTATAAAGAATCATGGGTTTCATAATTTCTGCTAATGTAAAAGAGAGATTGGAGAAATCCTGTCTAAGCTAATCATGTGCTTAGCTTTTGTATATATGTATGTTACCAAAAAAAATACCTATATTCATAGCAAATTCCATAGATTGCTTTCAGAATTTTTTTTTGGGGGTAAGTTTTACTAAGGGCTAGGGCATAAAATTCCGGCAAAGATGTAATAATAGGCTACAAGACTGGTTTTCCTAATGTATGTCATGCCTTCAAAAACATACTTTTTGTTGCTTATTGTTGTTTAGTCAATTTTTGGGTTCTCAACTTTATTGTTTGTCAACTAAATCCTCTTATGCATCTATTTTTATCTGCATGGTATGTCTGCTGAACCATCCACAAGTTTTTTTATTTTGCGGCTGCCATTCTGAATTGAATAAATTAGCATGGTGCTTATAAAATAATTTTCATTTTTAACACCATATTCAATGCTTTCAGGGTGTGATTCGTGCCTCTGTAGCACTTGACCAGAATGCAATGCACAAACCTGCATCATTTCAAATAAAATTACCAGTGCCAAAGGATTCCCATCCATTGCCTATCTCATTACTGCCTGGAGAGGGAAGTAGAGACAATTCGTCTCATCCATCAACTGCTCATATTGAACAGGACAGCATGAAAGACGACCAAGAAGATGATGATTGGGATGCTTTCCAGTCTTTCCCTGCTGCTGATAGTGCAGCTGAAACTGATTCAAAGGTTGAGATTGTTGTAGAAGAACCTAGCCTGGACGAGAAACTTGTTCTGGAAATGAAAGTTGAAAGTAGTGAACTGAATATTTCCCAGCCTAGCAGCTCCGGGAATGATGGAAATGATGCAGACCGTCAGGGGTCTGCTGAAGCAGAATCCTGCTCTGATAGCCCTAGAGATCATGACATTCAAACGTCGGATGATGCCTCTGAACAATTTATTAACCATCAGAAGTTAGAAGAGGAAGGAGTGCCAGATCAAGATATTATAATGAGAGAAAAGGATGGAGTGTTGGATCAAGTTAGCACAAGGATCTCTTGTGATCTTCAATCAGTTGAAGATACGGCAGGATCAATTCAAGTGAACCCTGCGGAGGATTATAAACAAGGAGTGGAAAACCCAGGAGATAATGTCGATCAACAATCTGCCCATGATCTTAAAGTTGGTAGGGAGGGATTGATTGAAGATACTGTACCGGAGAACCATATGCATAAGATCAGTCAAGGTATAGAAAATGATGATTTGGTAGCGTCGGACACTTCACCTCCTGAGAAGTCCTCCGATTGTGAGACCCAAGGAAAAGAAAACAATGAAGCTGGTGGAGAAAAGCAGGCTGAGTCAATTGATGGAAAAGAGATTAAAGATGGAAATAAGGAGAACAAACACCAAGAGAGAGTTAGTGAAATCCGATGACTTGACATTACCATCGAGCTAGGTTCAGAGGTTATACGGTGATTACACAGCGGCTGTACAGAATCTGATAAAACTGTTATCAACAACGTGATGGCCAAAAGTTGATGTTACATCCAGAAAGAGTAGTATGGGGGGCGTTTAGAGTCGGCAGAACCAAAAATGTTATAACTAAAACCAAATGAATTGGCTATGTTGATAGAATATTAGACCATTTTGTGACGAGTGAACAAATATGACCGAAACTCAAAACAGTCTTTTCTCTCCCGGCTTCGTTTTCTATAATTTATTTTGCCCTGAGCACTTGCAAGCAGAAACACAATTAATACAAAACCTTAATGTGCTCTATTTAACAGTAGAATAAAAACCGTAACTAATTTGGACATCTTCCATCAGGCTAATAACCATGATATGAAACGGGCCATTTGAAACAGTGAGAGGAAACAGCACGAGCTTACCCTTTTCTCGCTTTCCATATTGTCATAATGTGCATGTATTTAGTATTTAGTATCAGAAACATTGAAAAGCCTGATCTCGTGCTAAACAACGAAATCATATGAAAACAAAATATTGATTCTTGACCTGCATAAGATCTGTAATTTAACTTGTACACTTCCATTTTGCTGATGTTATGAATAACTATAGACTTTGTGGTACAAGTAAAACCGAAAGAAGTGCTTAAACCTAATTTACCAGTAGCGTTATATATTATACTGTCCTTGAAATTGGTGTATATATTTTAGTATTGTATAAATATTTCAAATTCTCCACCCATTAAATATTGTTTTGTCATAATAAATTTGAGTGAATGCGTTTTGCAGCACTTCTTGGTTGTCAGCTATTAATTTCATAGAGTTTCCAACATTGTTTGATCTTTATGGATAATTTTCAATCTCTTTTAAATATTGACACAGCAGCTTATATGTGGCCCTAAATTTTATACTTAGCTTCTGTACTAGAATCGGTGTACTAAATGATAAGCTATATTCAATTTCTTTTTGCCCGTTTGTTTCTATATTTTTTTTATTTTTTTGTTTTTAATGTTTGATCAAGTTTTTTATTTCTATTATTTGTTTTGGTTTCTTCTATATTTCAAAACTATGAAAACTATAAAAAATAGTTTTTGTTTTAACATTGATGAAGAAGGCTACGAATTTAGAAATGAAGAACAACTTGAAGAAATGACTTTAAACTTTTATGTACTGACCCCGAATCGAATTGTTTAGGATTCAGAAGTTAAAGAAATTAGTTCATCCTATTATATTATTCTATTAGTTCATCTAAGCCAAAATAAATATCTTCAAAATTAGAGAATCCAACGAATCTCTATTGTATTGTCTTTTTCTTTTTTAGTTTATCCATACTAAAATAATATGAATGAGACTTCAACAACTCTATAACTATAAATTAAGTATTTCAATTATATAAATCAAAAATATATAAATAAACTAATTATATAAATCGTTATCCTTATAAATTATAAGCATAACTAGATTATTTTTAAGATTATTGTAATTTACCTATTACCGTTATAAGAATAAATAGATTATTATAACTATAAATGGAGTCTGGAATATTGGGATATTAATTGGTGGAATAATAGTACATCTGAAACTCTTTTAAATGATATTCGAGAAAAGAATATTATCCAAAAATTCATAGAATTAGAGAAACCTTTTCTCTTGGATGAAATGATAAAGAAGTATCCGAAACATATTTTTTATAATCTGATTTATTATCAACTAAATGTATTATTTAATTAGTTAATATATTAATTTTTAATAAAAATTATGAATAATTTAATTAAATATTATATGTTTAATTAATTAAATTTTAATAAAAATTACAAATAATTTAATTTAATTTAATTTTGTAATTAAATTAAATAATTATTAATAAATATATTTAAATTTAAAATATATTCAAAATATAAAAATTCAAATTTAATTTAATTTATTTATTAAAATATATTTAAAAATATTAATTTATAAATAAAAAGTTAATTTATAAATTATTTATTTTAATAAAATAAAATAATTTTATTGATAATTTGTTAATAAATACTATATAAGAGATTAAAATAAATTTATTCAATTGAAATAATTTATCTTTACGTTTTATCTAATATGTAATTATTATCAATGATAAAAAATAAACATTAACAACCAAACCGATTTTTCTATTTAAAAGGAAAACAAAAGTTAAAAATAGAAAATGAAAACTAAAACTAAAAATTGAAAGTCACAACAAAAAAATAGAAATAAAACTAAACGGCCCTTAGTAAGGGAAACTAAGAAATAAAACTAAACGGCCCTTTAGTAAGGGAAACTGGGTGGACCTCAAGTCACGAACATGCTTCAAATAAAAGCTTGTCTGTCATGAAGAATAATATATAGCCTTTACTAAGCCAAGCACATCAATAATACATCAAACTCAAATCAAGAGTTAGTTATACTATCCTTCCACAAAAGCAAGGAACCCAAACTGTCAATTGTCATTACAAAACATCTCAAAAAAGACTAAAAGAATTATGAGTCTTGTTGTATAGATAATGTAAATTGACAATGAGAAAGAAGAACAAGAAGATGCAGGCAATAGGAGAAGATGACAATGGTGGCAACGAAGCAGTGGTAGCAACGGGGAAGCAACAGCAACGGAGCAATGACAAAGACGAAAGCAACAACGATAAATTGGCATTTTTGCCGAGGAAGCTGGAGTTTGACAAACGTGTTCTTCTTTATTTAGGGTTCTTTTTTTTCTTTAATTTAATCTTTAAACTTCTAGTACTTGTGAATTTTACTTGTTAACTTACCAGTATTCATTGTATCACTACCTGAATTTGGTACAATATTGCATTGTTTAGTACCATTTTATGGCCGATATGAAACAAAATCTATGATAATGATTAGAATAAGTTACTTTTCTATTACATTAAATTTCTTTTTACAAAACGTCATAACCTAATATGTTCTGACCGGTGAAATATGGATAAACATATTTTAACATATCAAGTATTTATGTCAAAAAGTTATATTGATCTCATCATGCATAACATAAGAAAATAAATTTTTATACTTTTCCAAAGATCAAGATTACTGTAATTCTATAACATATTTAATTTGTAAACTTAACAAAATATAATCACAATATTATGAAGTTTAATTTCGCCTGCTACATTCTTTTTGTGAAATTGATTTCTAAAATAAGTTAATGACAATTATCGTAACTACACAAGTGTCTGACTACTAATATTTACAAAAGCAAGTTGTTAGAACTCTGCAAGTGATATAGATATGGATAAGCCAAGAGTGTTAATTTCTGTGGAACTTACGTGTGTTCATAATATGTTCAAACCTTTTAGTAATTTAATTGAATTATAATTATAATTATAATTAATTTTTAATTAGAATAATAATTACCTTAATTAAGTACCAAGTAAGTACTAATAAGATCCAATTCTTTTTTCACCAATCCTTACTTTCTACTCTTTTTTTTTTGGTGTACAGCTCAATTAGTAGAGCATCAAGTTGATATCGATCCTTTTTTTAAACCAAATATCTTATATTTGGCCATAAAATTTCTTAAACTTCATAATTAATTTCAATTTGAATAAATTATCTTTTCTCTCTTCAATCATTTTATGTATATGATCCACTAGATTCTTAAATTTGTTATTAATATGTAAAATATAAGCCTGAACTATATTCAAGATTAAATAAATTAAACTATTTTAATTTTATCTCTAATTTCTAACTAAACAATTTATATCTATATATCAAGATTGCTTTATGATGAAATATTATGATCATCTAAATATTAGGAACGTCAAATTGATTTTCTCTATAGGATGACTTTTTCCTCCTTTCTAGGATGACTTTGTCCTTCTATCAAGATGACTTCCGATTTATGCTTAAGTGTCCTCTTTGATTTTTGGCATTTCTCTCTAGAGTCTAGACTTCTGTTTTCCTTCTTAGGTGTCATGCAGTCTCTTCTTCCTCTATTGGTGTTCTTTCTTGTCAACTCTTTACATTCAAATGTTCTTTTGGTTTTTAGAATCACAATTTCTATAAAGTTTTTTTGAAGTTTCGCATCTTGGTTCATCCTTTTGCTTTTTATAGTTTAGGGAATGGTTTTTCAAAAGTAACATACCCTATGTCATTTGCTATTGCTGTTATCATTTAGTCAACACTATATTTGTTTTTAATTAAAAAAAACTTGGATAGTTTGACTTTTCTAACCCTCCCTTCCCACTCCTTTTCCCTCCTTTCTTTCACTAATGCTTATTCCTTTATTGATTTTGTACTTCAAATAGGACCATTTGAACAACCTCATCCTTTTTTTATTCTTATTATTAACTAGAAACAATTAATAGAGGAGAACTCGGGGCCTTCCTTACACTATTTGTAGCACCCCAATCTCACAAAACCCGAACCCGACATTGATGGATGATATCCGAGTCCGTGCCCCGCAAGGGTGGAGTGTTAGAACACTCAATCAGTCAAAAAGGAAAAACAATGCACACTTTTGCGGAAAATCAATAATCAATTCGAGCTCATTTCAATCATAAACTTTTTCAATCACAGCCATACAATCATTAGAATTACAATGTCATTTGGGCCCATTACTAAAACTGAAGACTTGTAGTTATAATTCATTACACTTCAAAATCATTTACTAACATTTCCAATTTGGAATGTTGATTCAGAACAGAATTATTTACTTACTCATGATACAATCATTACTGAAAACATAATCTGATATAAATGAACGAAATAAGAATGAAAACACAAACTGATCCCGACCTCTATCCTTCACTTGAATGTTGTAGGTATACTCCTGTTTGTCTAACGGGGTATTCTTCTGATCCTGAAAAATATTTGCAAATTTTGGGTGAACTTTGCGAACTCAATGAGTGACCATCATCGATGGTTAACCCAATCACGTAACACATAATTGACAGCATTACACATTTCACACTTCACATTCAATACAATTTAATCACTCAATTATGCATATGCAGTGCACATGAGACC
>JAOTAY010000008.1:15799042-15829710 GCA_025629805.1 Erythroxylum baracoense
TTCAAGAACGTTATGTACTTCTGCCATAGTGGCTTATACTTCAATTTATTAATACTTTACATTTTCAAAAAAAAAAACTTTCATGATTGGGAGAAGATTATCAATTATACTTATCATTCGTTACAATTAATCAACTACCAACTATGGTTACTTAGTTTCTTCTCTATCTCTAAATAACTAGTTCCTAAAAAGTCATCGAGAATGTGTCGTCATGCAAACATTTGGGTTTTCTCAAACAATGAAAACAACAAATACAAAGCTCTCCTGCTTTGGAAGTTTGCATTTGAGGCATCGAAACCATCGAGTCCAAAGTTTACAAGCGTCAGGCCTAGGTATATCCGCCGAGTGGCGTCTTGTATCTTCCAATCGAGCTTTATATTCACGTAACTACTTCAGTTCTTACTTCCTTCCCAGGAGAACAAACTCAGCTTCAGACTTATAATTACGTACCTGCTCAATGGCTGTAAGTCATCGTGTGAAAGAAAGCTCTTTTTCTTTTCTCTCTCTCTCAGTTTTCTCTACCCAGTACATGATGTTTTTGAGTGCTTTAAAGGGTTTTTAATCTGCTAATCTGCTTGATGTAAACATTTTCAAGTTTTTTCTTCAATTTTCAATATTCGACTGAAACTTCATGCAATCTTTATTATTGCCATTTAGCTCTTACACGATTTTTGCATCAGAAACGTTCCCATGTCCCGAAATTTGGAAACTGGGAAAAGGATAATACACCTTACACAGCTTATTTTGAGAGTGCACGCAAAGAGAAATCGGGTGCAAAGATGAATCCAAATGATCCTGAGGAGAATCCTCAGGCCTTTGGGTATCAGAGAAGAGGCACAGAACGTGAACCTGAGTATAGCTTTTTCGATCAAACACCTGTTCACCCCAGCCACAAGAAAACTTATGCTGACATAAGCTACAACGAGGGTGATTATGGAGAGCAAAATGCGAATAGGAGACACCTTTCTGATCAGCCAAAGAGTGTTCGCCAGCGCAGGAGTAGATTATCAGAAGAACCTGGTGGTGTTAATAGACGTAACTCCGATCGGCTAAAGAGTCCAAGCAAGCCGAAGAACATTAGAATAGAACCAGGATCGAAGAGTGTTAGTGGAAGTAATAGCTTCTCTTCGCCAGGAAAATCGCAATCAAGCAACTCGTCTTTTGCGAGACATAGGCGTAGGACTAGACGAAACAGTCCGCGAGCTGATACTGACAATGTAAGTTCACTTGTCATTTCTTTTAGTAGATGATAATTGAAAAGAAACAAAAAAGATTAAAAAAAAAACACTAGAGAAACTTACAGCCAAGAGCTATTACTGATCTATGTTCTTTGGATTAAAAAATAAACCTCTAAAGATAGGGTTGATTCATTCAACTACAGTATCTAACTATTGTTGACTTTAATGTGGATGGCAGCATCTTAGAGCATCATCACCTGTACCCAAATTCGGACCTTGGGATGAAACAGATCCCAGATCTGGTGAAGTTTTTACCGAACTCTTCAACAGGGTGAAAGAGGAAAAGACGTGTGTAATATACCCTGCTAATACACCACAACCAACTTATCATCTCAATCGAAGAAAGCCACACAGATCTTCCCGTCGCCCAAAGGTTGGTGCTTGACTTTGGTAGTTTTATGATATACGCGGTCTTTGTTACTTGCCATGATTGAAAAGATGATAAAACGATCACCTTGAATCATTTCATGACGTTAAATCCTCAGCTTTAGTAGATCTAGTGAGTGAGTGAGATTGTTTGCAAAAATTTCAACTATTCCACAAGTTCATAACAAGTCAAGAATTCATATTTTCCTTGCAACTACGACAAGAATGGAAACTGGTTCTGTGATTTCCAATTGGTTTCACATTTCTGACAATATTTCTAATGTCATGCAGTCTTGTTGCTGTCCAATTTTTGGCTGAGCCAAGGTTGCTACTTCGACTCCTCATAGCTACTGGGGACGAGAAATTGCATTAAATATTTTCTTGTCATGGTCTTTGAGAAATAGGAAAAGAACCCTGGATGGTCTTCATTTTGTGGCCTGAAGTGATCAGTACTTTGCGTTGTTTCACGATATGCTGCCATATGTATATTTTTCTAGTATTGGCCACAAAATATAAGGCATCATTACCATGGGAATGTTTGTCGTAATCGACCTATTTTCTTGCTTTCTTCCTTTTTGTCTATGAATAAGGAAAATAATATAGACATAATATGGTCCTGAGTAAGCCATATTTTTTATTTGGATTTGGTTACCGAAGAGATTTCTAATATATCTTAATATTTTGTTTATATTTGATGTATAAGAAAATTTCGTTTGTGAATATTGTGATATGATTGAAACAAATTTATATCACTAATTGAACAAAAAACACTTACGAATTTTTTCCATAATCCACAAGATAAGAGACTTGCAAAATTTTAAAATTTGCAGAACTCTTTCTACATAGTTTTTAATGATTTAAATTTTTCTTTTCCGGGGAACTTCTCTTTTTGGTAAATCATATCTTATATATGATTTCTTAATAGTTGTGACGTTTACAATTACAATATTTATTTTATTGACTTATTGTGTGCGCTTATCTATTATTTCTCACTCACACATAACAACATTTTATTTTTATTGACTTATTATGTGTACTTATCTATTATTTCTCAATCACACATAATAAAGTTAATTAACTGGAAAGAAAATAATTTTTATATTACTCATACTTATTTAATATCCTGTGCAACCAGTGTATTACGAGAGTATATTGTCATATATCTATTAGGAATATATGACTTTTCAAGTAATGAATCGAGGTGGACTTAATATACAATACTAAATCATTTATTGCATTGATTATTATCTGATTCTCATTTTATAAATATTTTGTATTCGTATTGCGCTTTACATAGAAGGTGGGCCTTTTGAATATATCTTGATGCAAACTTGAAATTGAAATAATCTTCCTTATTTTGCAATCTTTTAATCAAATTAACTCAGTTATCTAGAATTTCGCATTATATCAAATCATTCATATTTTTTTAATAACACTCTAAGATAGCAAACATTAATTCAATTTTTTGGAATTAGAACTCGACTAAAAATGGTATGTTAAATTGGAGGTTCATATAGTCTCAAAGGACCCTCACACAATATAAGCTAATAATATTACTTTTATTATTCTTATTGGTTAAAAATGCACAGATATGATTCATATATTACATTATTGACTTTCTTTTATTAGAGCGTATGTCTTTCCTCAAATCCTATATAAATAATAGTTCAGGCATACCTAATACCTAACTTGAGTTCACTTATTTAGTTATTCAATCTACCCTTTAGAACTCAGATCTAGCATATTAAGACAAATTGGCGAACATATCTTCATATATCATTACCATTAACTTCTTACACCCTTCAATATACTTCACATTGACACTAGGGTTTTAAGCTTTGAGATATCATTTATCACCTAGATAAATAGCTCAAAACTTATCTCATCTCCATCCTTACAAAATAATAGAGGCGATCACCTATGTTGGAAGGCGTCTCATATCTATTCGATATTCTTCTTGTATTGAAAATCGAATGTTCAATACTCATTCTAACATTCATTATAGAATAAAAAAGCTTAATACAAAATTAGCATTCTCATATTCTATTACTGAATTTTCATTTAAAAGTCATTATAGAAAATATTGATTAATTCTCAATTAAACATATATTACATAAAATATCCAATGACAAACAAAATATCATCATTAATTGCAAGTATTATTAATAGTCTGCAAATATGTTCATTTCTTTTTGTAATATTATATCCTTGACATAATTATACTTGGTATCTATGAGTTTCATTTGACATTGATATTTAAGTTATCTAGTACTGTCTTTCAATATACTTATCCATACACAACATAGTGTTTATGAGACTAATGATTTCTTTGGAAAAGAACCATCTTTATCTCTTGTTTTTCTTGTGGCATTCGTGGATACTACATATTACTTAGGTGCTTACCTTTAGCAATTGATGTCATAAAAACACTTAGCTATCTTGGATATAAAAAAGGTTCAAGTATTCCATTGATGTATATGTAGCTTATAATATTAAGAAAGCTCCACTTGACTGATACTTAACGATCTTAACCGCAAAGGTGTATACAAGCTTAACCATATTCTTCCTTTTAATTATGGTTGATAGCTAGTTTGTTTATTTGCTTAACAAACTACTTATTATCACTAGCTATCAACAATATCATATACATGAAAAGATAAAGTTATACATTTATCATTGGATCTTTTAACATATACTAAGTGTCCTTTTTTAATTATATTAAAATCATATGACATCATGACTATGTTAGACCATAGAATGACTTAACAATCTAAGCATGTAATGCTCTTAACCCTTATGAACGAAACCTAGTAGTTGTACCATATAGACTCTTTCATATAGTTCATTTAAGAATATATTCTATACTTAAATTTAATGTATATTAAGATCCATTCCAATTACTAAGGCTAGAATCAATCAAACTGATGTAAACTTCACAATAAGTGAAAATTTCTTATTATAATCAATCTCTTCAATTACATGTATCCTTTTTTTACTAGACACACTTTGTATCTTTCAAAACTACCATTAGTATTTTACTTAATATTTTAAAAAAAGTTTTTAATGCCTTCACATATTTTTAGAAGATTATTTGGGTCTTATACTCGTAATGAACTTATTAAAGTTCATTCTTCTTCTGTTTCTATAACACTTTTATCCTAAGCAAGATTGATGGAGCCTTTTTATATTCCTTGGCTCATTATTTCCTTTTAGAATTACCACAAAGGTAATTCCTTTCAACTTTAAAATTTTATGAGGAATAATTTGCTCACAATATAGGTACAATGAAAATTTAAGAAACAAATCTTTCTATATTTGTATTGCTCTCACTTGAATCTGATAGTGGTAAAGAGCTCCCTCTGAGTTACAATTGTCATTGATTAGAAACCAATTAATCATTTCTCAAATTTCTCCCACTAGGATGAATATCATTTAATTAATCTTATCTTACAAGATCATTCTGATTCAAGTCTCCTACATAGGGATAAGTTTTGAACTATCTTTTCTTGCTTTGAAAAATCATTCTCTAAGAATGAGTTATCTTGTGACATAAATTTAATTGCTTAGTTGTTTCCTTGCTCACCTTTAAGCATATACCCTTTAGATTGTTCAAACATATCATTTAAAAATATTTTTCTTCCCTTTGGAACCTAAATTCCTATACTTATAAGAGGGACCATAAATATAGGTAATAAATGAATTCTCAAGAAATCATATATGGTTCATCAGTTCTTTAACCTATCTATATCTCATATTGTTTTAGGATATGATTTCATAGGAATCCTATTAAGTACATATTTAATCATCAATGACATACCACCCTAATAGGTGATAGGCAAATCTGCCTATGCCATTCTATACTTAACCATAAGAAGAGTGGTATTTCTCACCTCTACAACACCATCTTATTGGTGGATTCATACGATATTTATTAGCTATCCATTTAATTTTCATCACATGACCAGTTAAATTGATTACTTAACTCTTCTTATATTTGGTTAGTTCTTGAAATCTTTATCAGCTTTATCTTATTGACTTTCAACTAAAGTCATATACTTTTTGAAACAACAAAATGTTTCAAATTTTGAGAAATCAAATAAATATAATTATAGATAAATGTGATGAAACTTCCATTTATCCACATATCTTGATGAATTAATTGCAATAACTTAGTTGCTCTTTGTCCTATATTTAATGGTTTTCACACTATTTTATTAGCAAGAAAATGTTCAGAAGTAGATTATTCTATATTGGTCTTCTAAATAAAATACGCTTAACCAACCGATTTATTTGATTTTATCCAATATGATCAAGTATAGCATGCTACAAATTTGCATAAATGTTATAAGATCTAGATGATGTTATTAAAAAAGGAAAAATAATTTTATTTAATTAATTAGCAACATCTAGTACCTCAGACCATCCAATATAAAACCATGACTACTATAATTCTTAGAAAGTTATCCTTTTCACTATTATGGAAATTAGTATCGAGTCAAAGGCTTAACTAAAATATGACACAACAAAGACCTTTTCTCTTTGGCAGGTTGTTTTCCTTTCTCATTTTAGTTGGCCTTATTTCTTTTTGGAATCCTAAGAATTGTGAAAAACTATCTTTTTACTTTTCATTTATACTAATAATAGTGCTTCCTCTTCTTTTTTTTAACACCTTAAGAGCATAACTTAGCTAGATATAACTTAAAAGATCAATAGGTTCCTCATCCTATATCATCTTGATATTTATATTATGGGTTAAGTGCATTTTCATATGCTCTTAACAAGGAGGGAATAATGTGTAACAACTTACCCTAGTTCAATATAAGATAAGATACGACTAACATCCCTCGAGTCATTATGTTTGGCATTAGATTAATATGTATTAGCATTAAATTCTCCTATCTTATATTCTCATTTACGATTTATTTATTTATTATGGTGTGTGTGTGTGTGTGTGTGTGTGTGTGTGTGTGTGTGTGTGTTTGTGTAAGTGTGTGCACATGTACATCAAACAAAATAATTTGCGATTATAATATGGTCACTGGGGGTGCCACTATAACATATTACTACCACATATCACATGTCCTTGACATGGTTATACTCTTTTTCTCTAACATAACATCATCATATATGTTATATAAGTCAAATAATTCTTCTTTTACATAAGCTATATGCTTTACAATTTTTCGATGTTGAGTCATAGTGTTCTTTTTAAAGACTATTATGATTTCATCTAATGAGACAAGAGCCTTTTGCTCTTCCAATATATATTGGATTTTCATACTTCAAAATTTCTATTGTGTTGCCATTAAAGTTTTCACCTATAGTGAATTCTACGATAAAATTTTAGATGTAATAGTCATTTTCGTCAAACATACATGTCCATAATGACACATTTAATATGTGATTGTTATCAATTTCAATGAATATAATGTAATCTTCTAAATAGAAACTTAATTGTTTTCACAATTATCTATAGGATCAAAAGGTTGCCAAGTTTCCAATTAGCATCCATATAATAGTCGATCAATAATTAATCATTTTATTTAGATCGTTTACAAATATCTCAAGTATGATATATATAACACATAAATATAAAACAATCAAAACTGATCATTTCAGTAAACAAATAATATTCAAAAAGTTACTACAAATAATTAATACTACATTAGTATCATTAATCATCAAATAAAAAGTGACTAACACTTTTTTGACTAAAATTATACAATTTGATGAATATTATGAATATGAACTCGACAAACTCTATTGAGAATTGAGTCAATGCGTTTTTTTAGATGAATCATTAAAATTTATATCCATTATTAGCTCTATAATATCCTTTGATAGGCCATTAAAATTAAAACCTCTAGATACTTCTCTTTTTCTATGCACTTTTAAGAAAGTTTACACTACCTAACTATATGTGCGAATATGATGGAGTATTCCACATTTTAATTAAAAAATCTATGTGAACATTTATTCCACATTCTAATTAAAAAATCTATGTGAGCATTTTATAAAGTGTTTCATTTTTGCTCATAGGAGTGGAGACCCTTGATAATCACAAAGATGAGACCTTGCATCATGTTGTTCACCAATATAACATGTAACATTAGATTTGTTCCAAGCACCATATGATATTGATTCAATTATGCCTTCATAAAATTCACACGATTTTGTTGTGTTGGAGTTTGAATTGAAATTAGGGTTCTCATCACAATTATTTTTCTGAAACAAATATAAGAAAAAATAATATTTAATTCTTTTGTATAATAAGTCGAAAAGTGTCTCATAATATGAGCATATCATTAAAGACAAAACGGTCAAAAGAGTATGAAAAAATGATTCCTTTTGAATCATTAAACTTAATGTTTTATTTAATTAATTTAATTCAATTAGAAACTTATTTCTAATTTATTATTACACTAATAATGTCAATTTAATTAGAAACTTATTGCTAATTATATATATATATATATTGTTTAATTAGAAACTCATTTCCAATATTCAACTTATGGACATAAAAAAAGTTATGAATATACTAATTTAAATTTAATTAGAAACTTATTTCTAATTAAGATTATACTAATCAATTTTAAATTTATAATTCACTTCAAAGCTTATTTCTAAATATCATTAAGTATACATTCAAATTTTCAATAAATTTAGAAACTCATTTTTAAATAAATAATTTTTTAGTTGATCTATAAGTCTTAACTTGTATTCTTACTCATCAAATTATTTAAACCCTTGCCAAAATTCCTTTAAATACAAAGCCAATGTTAACCTAATGTTTAACGTTTATAAAACGTATATAAATATGCCTACATCAAATTTATTATTAAGAGTTCTGTCTTTAACAACATATGTCAAACGAACAGGTCTCTAAATTAGCCAAATAAAACAATATATGTATATATATTTTTAATGGACTTAAATTTGAGATTAAGCCCCGTTAAACCTACGGGTTTAGCCCACAATAAGTTAAACAAAACTTATTTCATATTCAGAATAAGCTTATTCTTATGTCCAAACAATTGTTATTCTATCTTTAGGTTTTAGTTACTCTAGCAACCAAACACCTATCATCTTGTTATTTTGAAAACCCTAGCCACCTGTGTTTACAGAAATTACGTAACCAGGAGAGCCACAGTCAAACCGTTGCCCCAACTATACGCTTCCTGCATTCTCGCCTGGATTGGAGTTTTATGACCTGTTATTACAGATATATGGAGATGTGGAGAAGATGTCACGTATAACACAGAACTATGTACATAAGAAGATGATGGCCACTACAAACTAAAACAATCGTATGCAATAATGGCGGTGGCTTAGGTGACTGTCTATAAAAAATTGTTATAGTAATTTCAGTGGCTACGATGAGTATAACGTTTCGATAGGGGAAAGTTTTAAGTTTGTTTCATTTGATGACTTCGCCATTTTCATTTGATCAGCAATACAACTTAGAAATCATGGTGAAAATTTTAAAACTCCGTGCAATTATCTTTCCGATTTGAGAATAAAATTGCAATTGTTCGTTGTTCTTCGTGATGCACGTTATACACTGCATCCATTAATTTGCAACCTTAAGAAGTACAACAATTAAAATTACTCTTCTGGGTATGTACTATTATCCTACAATTTCTTCAAGGAATTTGTGATTACTAGGAGGTTTCTTTTCTTTTGATTATAGATTGACAAGTATACGAGGCATAAACAATGAATTAATAGTTAATCGGGATCACACTTAGTTAGAAAATGTCCTAAGCATGTGATTGGAAGTTGGTTAAATAATTAACCTAGAAGCAATGTTCCACTTACTGCATCAAATTTAGTATTAACTTTTATTTCAGTGTATGATAGTACCAATACTGACTAGTACTAGATATCAGCCTTATTTGACAATTAGTTGATTGCATTAGCTGTTAGTTGATTCTATCAGTGGATTGTATCAGCTGTTAGTTGATTCTATCAGCGATTAGATAACAGCGGATTAATATAGTTGTTTTGATCAACGAATAACATCAGTTGTTTATTTAAAGATGTTTGATAAAATTAACTATTTAATATTAGTTGTTTATTGATAAAATGACTTATGCGAGTATGAATTAGAGAAAAAAAATTTATAAGGACACGTGTATTAGCTTATATCTTAGTATTTATTTGAATATTCTTATAAGAATTTAGATAAAGCAAAAGAAGTTAGCACTATCACTTTCTTCTATATCTTCTATCGAGTCTTATGAACATCGAAAGCTCTCTTAATATAACTTTTCAATGATGAATGAGTTCGATTAAAAATAACTCGAGATCCTCTTTGATTTACATAACTAGGGCTGAAAAATCACTAAAATGTCACTAAAAATAAACTTGAGAATACGTTCGGTAAGATCACATTAGGAGTTTTTCTTCAAATGTCGCACCAACGAACTTATTATGAAGTTGGATCTGTAAAAATAATATCGATTTAATTTCTAATTTAAGGATATATAATTTTTTGTTACTTTAATTTTAAATTTTAAATTTAAAAATTGAAACTATATTTTAATATATTAAATTTAAATAAAATTATTTTGAAAAACTATTTATATTGATCTCTTAAAATTTAAACTTAGATAAAAACAATTAATTTAAATTTGACTTATTAATTTTAAATTAAATTGAATTGAATTAAACTCAATATACATGTGATAATAATATTATATACTAAATATTGATATAAAAAGGAACATAAATATCATGTCTATAAAAAATAATTAATGTAATATGATTAAAGATAATAAATTTAAAAGAATTCAATTTTTTTGAAAATTTTTATTTTCATATTAAATATTTTAAAATTTTAATTTAATGATTAACTTTTTAAAAATTTGTATAAATCAAGTCAAATTTATATCTCTGTCTCTATCTTTATCTCTTTGAGTAATTTATAATAACTTTTGGATATAATAGTCTTTTAGTATCTTAATTTCTTAGCTGCTGAAACAAACGCTTCTCATAGTAGCGTTTTCAAAATCAGTTGATTGAATTCAATTCATCAACTCAATCAGCTAATCACCAAATATAATTATTAACGGTTTGACATGGTTAAATAACGAAAACCTTTTAATGCACCAAAAAATGGCTAATAAGTCATTTACCAAATAAGACCATTATTTTAGATAATCTATTAAAATATCAATTTTTTGAAATTATAAACTAACTTCTCAATTTTATAAAATTGTAAAATAATCTTTTAATATATTATATTATCTCATTTTTTACTTTATTTCAACTCCTGTCTCAATTATTTTTTGTACACTCGTGCATTTTTTTAAAATATATTTTGATCATTTATATTTACATTCTCGTTTTCTATTTATATCGTTTTAATTTTAATTTTCTATTTACCTTTTTCAATTTTTCAAATTTAATTTATTTTAATTATGAATATTTTTCATAACAAAAATATTTAGTGACTAATTTATTTAATTAGGATTTTTGACTTTGATTTATTTTAATTTGGGGTCAATTAGATTTATTTATAACTTTTTATTTAAAATTTGAACAAATTAAAATTAAAATTGATAAAAAAGAGCAATTAAGTACTTTTTAATATTTGAGATATTTTTCTAGAATTTTTACTTGGAGGGAAAGAGGTTATAAGGAAGCTTAAAGAAATTTTCTTTAACTAATTAATTAATTTTAAAAGGACAAAAATGATTGAGGTAGAAAATTAGTTGTAACATGAAAAATAAAAGAGTTAACAATAAAACATTGGCCATTGGAATAAGAAGAGAGACAACCAAAGACTTTCGTATTTTTCTTTGCCTTTATGAATCCTAAAATAAAAGATAAACGTAAAAATTATGAAAAGAGAGTTTAAAAAAAAACCCTAAACTTCTTTCTCTTAACCGTAGATGTTACCTTTTCGGAAAGAGTGAAAACTTAATTTGCTTCTCCGTCTTTGCTATCTACCGTATCTATCAACCAAAACTCACATTAACACACAAGCAAAACATAAAGAAAATAAAAAATACCTAAAATTAAAAGTGATAAAATTAGTAGTAGCGATAAGCCGGGACCATAAAAAGGAAGAAAGACTAGAAGAACTGAAGAGCAGGCCGACCCTTGGCAAAGACAGGCCAGGCACTCGAGCAAGGCCCCTCTTTATAGGTAATAAAATATAGATTATTTTTATTTTTATAAAAAAATAAAATAAAATAAGGTCTATTTTTAATCTCATAAAGAATAACAAAAAGGACTCATATTTTGTTTATTTTTATTCTTTACAAGGACCCAAAAATAAGTAAAAATAGGAGTTTTTTAAAACTTTACCCAGGGCTTATAAAATATAAGGAACGACTATACTGAGAAAGAAAAATGAACGATTATGGTTAAGAGTTTTTTTGAAAGTTTAGTTTTTATTTTAATCCTAGAAATGGCTGGCATTTTCATTATCAATCAGTACGAGCTAGTAGATGTCGATACTGGATCCTGGTATGATAACTAAGTCTTAAGTACCTTTTTTTTTTTAACCAGTATAATGCATATTAGTTGGTGCTGATCGGAATAATACGATACTCATACTTTGCTTAAAAGGTTTAAAAAGTACCTTAGATATCAAAGCGAAGGAGTCAAATCTCATGGATTTGAAAGAGAAGAGATATAAATAAAGTGAAAATATATGAATGATCCCTTAAAAGTTTTTATTGAACAAAGGGGTTTCCGATCAATGATTTGATGATAATAAAATATAATTACAACTAATGAGTTTATTATTTTGTTCAAAAGGAATATGAGAACAAAATAAATTCATAAACTTAAAAAGATAGCTCATAAAGTTGATAAAAAAAAGTTAAAATTTGCAACTGACAAAATGAATATTAAACTAAGGAACAAAAAAATCAAGATTTATCAAGGACATTTTTTAGTTTATAATGATAATTGTAATCTCATTTAATCATTTTGATATTCTAAAAGACTCACCGTGCGTAAACATTTCATTTCACATCAGCAAATAAGTCTTTCATCTATTAAGAGGTATTGAAATTTTTGGTTTTTAATATAAAAGCCCCTTGATCTTTCAAACAAATTTTTAGGAAACATTTTGGGGATTGATTAAATAATAAATATATTAAAAATTGAGTTTGAGCATTTAAAGTTATTTAAATAATGTTTTGAGCCAATAATTAGTCAACCTATATGAGTTAGTAGTCGACTAATATAAGTTGATGTTATTAAATTTGATGTACTATAAGTTTGTTATAATATTAGTTAATGTATTGGTCGATCAATATTCCTACAGATCGAGTAGTATCTCAACGATTAGTAAATTTGGTGCTTTTATTGCATATTGTTCGACTAATATAGTACACTAGTCAATTAGTCTGCAAATAGTCCTTGTAATAACTTATTCTTGGCTCCAATAATTAGAAGAAGTCCTAAAAAACTATAAATAGTATTTTATCATTGTTTTTAGCATCAATAAGCATTTAAATGCCTTTTACAAGTATTTCTAAGTATTTTTTAACCATTTTAGCATTTACTATCTCATTTTGAGTGAACGAGACTTTTTTATAGTGTCAAAACTATCAAGTGAGCAAATTTAAGTTGTAAGCTCTTATTGGGGTTTTTTTTCATTGTATTTTGGGTGTGCTTAAAGTGGTTTTAAGATTTTTCTTCACCATGTTAACCAAAACTAATATCTTCCTTCTTTTTTATGCTAAATTTCATCACCAATGACCTTTAGCTCATGAAATATGATATATGTGCACGTATTAACATATAAAATGCAAAAACTTTAACTTTAACACTTCAAACCAAAATTAACAAAAAGACTATATCAATTTTCACAAAACTATTATAGAATTTTAAGAATTTTAACCTTATTGCATCACCTTTAATGACTAATAAATAGAATACTAAAGTAAATCAAATAGGTAATTACGGTCAAGAATCCTCTCCTAATTATATGAAAGTTTGTAAGGTAAAACTGCAATAATGACCATCATGTAATTAGCTATAGAAAAAAATTCAACTCAACATTAGTCAACAATAAAACTAGCAAACTATAAGAACTCACAGTTAGAATATTGGATTGTCTCTCAACAAGCGCTTCTTTATAATTATTGTAAATAGAATGAATCATTGAGTGGAGGCTAGTCATTTAAAGAAATTGTGTACATGCCATCCATACTATCATTCTCAAGGTAAAGCTTCAATCATTACTTATTGACCATAAATGGTCTCCCGTCTATACTTTTAATTCTAATTGCACCATAAAGTTGCATTCACTACTATGAATGGTTCAAAACATTTAGACTTCAATTTTCCCTATAAGTAAGATAAAATAGGAATTAAAAAGTAAAACCTTCTTTGCCACTTTAAATTTTCTCCTTATGATATATTATCCAAGAAATTTTGCATTGTTCCTTATAAATTCGGGCATTCTTAAAAGAATTTCTTTGGGACTCATCTAACTCATTCAATTAGAGTAGCCTCTTTTCACCAATTAATATAAGGTCATACTTGTTTTTCCTTATCACCAATAAAGCCTTATGCTAAATCTCAATTGGAATGTACAGTAAAACCTATAAATGAATATTTTTGGGACCTGAGAAATTATAATCTTATATGGAGTTATTAATTTATCGATAAATGAATATTTTATTAATTTATCGATAAATTAATGTTTATTAATTTATAGAATAATTTTTATTTTGTACATTATATTTGTCAAATTAAACAATTAATTTTTTTCCGTAACTAAGAAAAGAAAATAAATAAACAATTAATTAATGATGGTGCATTGTATCTAAGTTTATTAATCTTGTCAAAAATAAGTTTATTAATCTTAGGTTAGTGTGATTCAAAATAGAGTGCATGTAGGTACATTAGAATATGAAGTGTTGTGAATTGTTTCAAGTACACAGTACTGTATAGAGTTTATAAATAGATACATGTACTTTAACTTCATATACCAAAATATAAAAATTCATATATTATATCTTCTCTTCCATGGCTACTCATTTGAAAGGTGAAAAAAAGTCTACGCTAACAGATGAGATGAGAAAAGCATTATATGAGTACAAAAATCAGCACCCTCTTCAAGTCAAAAATATTTGCAACAGTGGATTCAACAAAAGTTTGATCTCTCTATTAGTCAATCAACAATATCAAATACTCTTAAAAGGTCAGCAGAGTATTTGTCAAAAGAGATAACAAATAGCAATGTTAAAATGTACAAATCAGCCAAATATCTTGAATTAGAAAAGTTATTGTATGAGTGGTTTCTCCAATATCAAGAGAAAGTGAACATGACTGGAGAAATGATTCAGACTAATGCAAGAGAGTTTCTATAGACGATGTATGGTGATGCAAATCCAGAATTTAACTTCTCAAGTGGTTGGCTAGAACGGTTCAAGGCGAGACATAGGATTAAGTCTTATAGAAGGTTTGGTGAAAGCGATTCATTTGTCATGGAGAATATTGAAGAAGCTGTACCTGAAATTCGAGCTAAATTGGACAAATTTCATTGGAGAGATATCTATAATATGGATGAAACCAGCTTATTTTACCGTTTGCAAGCAGATCATTCACTAGGTATAAAGCAATTAGAAGGATGGAAAAAGGACAAGGAAAGACTTACTGTTGCTGTTTGTTGCAATGTACCTCTTTGGATTATTGGTAAGTATGCTAATCCTAGATGCTTTAAAAATGGGAATATTGACAATCTTAATTGTCATTATCGAGCTAACAAGAAAGCATGGATGACTAGATTACTCTTTCAAGAATTTGTTCGTTGGTTTGATGATAGAACGATGGTAGAAAAGTGCTGCTTATAGTAGACAATTGCCCAGCCCATCCCAAGGTTATTGAAGGCTTAAGAAATGTTGAATTGTTCTGTTTGCCTCCAAATACCACATTAAAAATTCAACCATGTGATGTTGGAATTATTCGATTACTTAAGATTTATTATCAACGCCGTTTTTATTCTAGCATCTTGGAACGCTATGAGATGGGAGCAATAAATCCTGAAAAAATTAATGTCTTGGATGTTATCGATTTTATTAATGCTGCTTGGAATATTGATGTGAAGGCCACAACTATTGCAAAGTTTTTTGAACATTGCAAAATTTGATCCGAGGAAGGTATGCTTCTAGAAGAAGAAACTGGTGATGTTGAAGGCATTCAAATATTCGAGGAAGTTATTTCTAATTTACATTATAGAAATGCCATGAATGTAGAGCAGATTATGAATTATCCTAGTGAAAATGAAGCTTTAATGGAATCACCTACAGATGAAGAAATTATTCAAGGAGTAATGGATATGGAAGATGATGACAATCAAGATCCAAATGATAGTAACGCTATACCACATGTTTCTCCAAAAGAACCTTTTCTTGCCGTAGAGACTTTGAAAAGTACTTGCTTCAACATGAGAAGAATGTGCCGAATGTAGTTTATGCCCTCCAAAAAGTTAAAGAGGAAATTGAATTCAGTTTGCATGAAAAGAAGAATCAATTGACTATAGATACATATTTTAGGAAAGAATAAAATTTGAAATAAAAATTGTTTAGGAAGTGCTTTATTTTATGAATTATATATGTAATTTTCATACTTATTTAATGAATTATTATTTTATATTTTCAGTGGGCCTCAAGGAATTTTTTAAACTATTATCTTATGCATTACCTAGGTTATTATTTTATCCCATAGGCCCAAGTTGGGACCGGAGAAAATTATTATTTAATCGAGATTATTAATTTATCTAATATTCATTTATCGAGGTTTTACTGTACTATTTTTCGTGTGGGGCTCATGTTTTACATGTGCCCCATCATTTGTAACCTAAACCGTCGTTGTGTTTGCCTAGGAAGGAGAGACATTGTCGTCACCACCACAGGCCGCCGACAGCTCCTTCACATTGTTGTCCTTCTCTACGTGTTGCTCGACCATCATAGCTTCCGTCGCACTTCCTTAACACCAAATGCTCACACACCATCTTCAACGCTTTAGCCTATGACCGTCGTTAGCAGTTGCCTCTCCAATGAGATCTATTGCTTGCTCGCACTTTAGGTGCAGGCATAAACCCGCCCTTCACCTTTCTTGGTTTTACCAATAGTCGCCGCTGATGGGCAACTGATGCAAGGAAATGCAATATACAGATTCATATACATATTGGGAATTTTGACTCTTATCATTAGATATTAAACAAATTGTTTTATATTAGTTGAAGCATATATCTTTTGTTACTCCTTAAAGGCCAAGTGTCAGGCTAATAGCAATAGAGTTGCTTACAATATAATTACAACATATATGCACCAGAATGGGTTATGTAACAACCATGAATAGAATATGACAATTCACGTGACCTCTCTCTAATTTCTTTTGCTATATTCTCTCTCCTTTTCCTGTTTATTTACCTAATTTACTCAAACACCTTGACCATATATTGATTCCCCACTGGAATCTATTCGCGTAGGATCAATAACCTTAAAACTTGCATCCATTTGGTATCAAAGCAAGTCGTCCTCAGCCTGTGGATATAGTAGGTTGTACCTGGTCTTAAGATGTCGCGAAGGTTGAGGAGACTCTTAAGTCCAGCAAAGGAAAACCCACGAAAAGTTTTAGATGATTATGAAGGGCCTGGCTAACAACCAAACTAATATAGAGGCCACCACTCAGAAATAGAACACTGAGTTTGATGAGCTCAGGAAGCTGATGACCACCATTAGCACTCAAATGCTCAACGTACAAGCCCCAATAGATGCTAGATCTAAAAGAACCACCAGTCCCATACAAATCCTTGCTATAGACCCCGCCACATCCTTTACCACAACCGTACCAAATCACCATCTGTTATGCCATCAACGTTGGTTGCCACTCCACAACGCACCATCTCTTCTCCAACCAGCCTTGCTCAAACCATTTCACTTAATCAACTTGCAGGACACTCCCATGATGGACATTACCACTGCTGCAACAATCTACCCAAGAAACCCAAAAAAGAATTTCCACAGTTTAATGGTGAAAACATTGATGAATGGTTGTACAAGTGTGAGCAATTTTTTGAGATCCAGCCCATGGATATATATGAGAAGGTGAAATATGCTTCGTACTGTTTTAGTAGCATGCCTTTCAATGGAAAAAGGCCTATACGCACTCATTGGCGTAACCTATCACTAAGGAGGCGTATTTGGAGGCAATTTGTAGACAATTTGGCAATTAAACTGACTCGATGGTAGCCCTCGCCAATCACAAGCGAACCAACTCCTTAGAGGAGTATATCCAAAAGTTTGATAAACTCTGGAATAGGGCGAAGATTATTGAAAAATAAGCCCTGGGAATGTTTAAGGTTGGCCTTCAAAGAGACATCAAAAGAGCAGTAGTACATTACAAACCCACCACCCTCAGAGATGCCTATAAGGTAGCAAGAACAGAAGATGAGCTACTCAACGAAAAGGTAACTTTTCTAGTGACCTTAAAAACCCAGTGATAATAGTGTTTTGTATGATGTTTTAGGGGTTAATTTGTTGTGCATTTTGTGTTAAATTGAATGTTGAGCAGGCATTTAGGGTTTCATTAGATTAGTTTTTGTGCTTGAGTGTTTTATTGGGTTAGTCTGAATCTTTGAGCTTAAATTGTATATTTTTTAGGTACCTTAATGTGTGTGCCAGTGTTGCAGAGTAAACAGGGAAGAATGGTGAAGATTTGAAGAGTTTCGAGCTAAAAGACATCGGCCACGATCGTGTACAACAACATTATCTAGTCACATGAACACTTGTTGCTGCATAAATTTATGTACCAGCCAGTCTTTGACAAATCAGAGAGCAACAAGTGTTTAACCAAGGAACTATTCATACTGTGGTGCATGGACTATAGTATTCTGGTATGCACATCCACGCATGTGTTGAATGCTTTTGCTGCAGTTCCGCGAAAGCGGAGCAACCATCTTGGAATGGGGTACCTAGTGTCCGCCATCGCAAAGCATTTTGGTGTGGATCGGAGGGGGTTGACAGTGCATCTGCCCGAGTTCCTTGACCACTATCAACTAGCGAGAAATTGAAAGAAGAGGACCAGGACAGATCAGGCAAGCTCGAGCTCCGTGCCGCCTAGGCAAGCATGGGAAGCATCAATAAGTGAGGAATCGAAAGAAGAGGACCAACGTTGGACAACGGTTTTGGATGCAATATTCGAAACCAAAAAAAATTAAAGGAAGTGATGCATACACAAAGACGCCATAGCCGAGAAATCCGCCGACTCCATCGGTATTTCAAAGCTCAAGGTATTCAATTACCGTCTCCCACACCATAACCACCTCCATCCCTTTAAGATTCATGTCTAACCTAAAATTTTTCTTCCATTCTATTTTGTTTTGTATTATTTATTTTTCTATTATTTTTACTTTTATTTTTATCGTTAATTTTATCTATTCTTTGTTATTTTAATTTCTATTTGCACATTTCATTTATGTATTTGTTGTGTGTGATCCTTCTCATATTGAGGACAATGTGTTGTTCAAGTGTGAGGAGGGATTCCGTGTTTTTCTTTTGAATGTATTTTTGCATACTGTATGATAGTATTAGATTGCATAATGTGAAGTGTGTGAATGTGTCGATGGCTTAGATTGAGTGAATTTTTTTAAATTGTGGACATAGTCTATTGGATTGTGAACAATCATTAGCCTGTGAAATTAGTGAATTAAGGGCCTTTGGATAATTATACAGCCTAATTAGGACTCAGTGGAAATTTAGCACTGATAGATTGTCACATTCTTTCATAATTTGAGGCCTTTTAGGTTAAGTAGCTAAACTAGTATTTTTCATTGAAATGAATAACTAAAAGCAACAACGTAGGCAATAAAAAAAAGTTTAATTCAATAAATCACTATTTCGCTGACCTTCGGGTTATGAGTAGAGCTAGTAGCTAGTTGAAAACGTGATGTAGCTGAGTAACGTGATCAACATGCATCACAAACATGTGTCTTCACGTAAAAAGGCTATAATGATGTTTCAACCAAGCTATTAACAATTGACTTAGTTGAGTAACCAGATTGACATTCATCACAAATGTTTGCCTTCGAGTAAAAGGATAAGTATCGAAAAAAATTTGTGTTTAAATAAAAACCTACTGAACTTGTATTAGGCTCGAAGTTTCACGGAACTATACCTAAGAACAGTTACCGAGCTTGAGGGACCGAAAAATTATTAATGTGTGTGTACAATTAAAAAAGGTAAATAGGTTAACACTTGGTCTTGAGTTAGTCGTATATTTAGTTCAAAGCCCCTAGACACAAGTTTTGCATGTTAATGATTTGACATAATCGATTGATTGTGTTCGAGATTAAATTAATTTCATGAAGATCAAAGCCATTGTCTCATTATTGCATTGTGTGTTTTGTGTTTTGTGTGTTGTTGTTTTGTTTGATTGAGGCCAAGCAAACGTTTAAGTGTGGGGATGTTAATAGTAGTGTTTTGTATGATATTTTAGGGTTTAAGTTGTCATGCATTTTGTGTTTCATTAGATTAGCTTTTGTGTTTTAGTGTTTTATTGGGTTAGTCTGAATCTTTGAACTTAAATTGTATATTTTTAAGGTACCTTGATGTGTGTGCTAATGTTGTAGGGTAAACAGGGAAGAACGGTGAAGATTTGAAGAGTTTCGGGCTAAAAGACATAACCACGATCGTACACAGTGGCCACGATCTGACAGAGAAAGAAGAGTCAGAAGCAGCCAGGCCACTATCGTGCACCAAGGGCCATGATCATGACAGAAAGTGTCAAGTTAGGCCATGATCGTGCACTTTAGGCCATGATCATGACAGAAAGGAAAAAGTGCTGGCAACGATCGTGGCAGGCAGGGCCACTATCTTGCCCTATATTGAGCTGACAGAAAAACTCAAAATTTGGGTGATTTTTCAGTTCATTTCGACCCCAAGTTTGACCTAGGGCTGCTACAGAATAAATAGAACAATACCTAGCAGCCGCCATGGGAAAAAGAGAGAGACTTTGCCGAAAATCTGAGAGAAAACCTAGTTAGAGATCAATCGATCGAGGAAGGAGACGAAGGAAGAGAGGCACGGAGACATGCTTGATGCGACTTCGAGATCCATTCCGAAAGTATATTCTAGTCATTATTTCGATTTCATTGATATGTGGAGTCTTGAGATTGATTAGAGATATTTGTCGCTGAATGTTGATGCTTTTGTCTAAACTCACCTTCGGGATTATTTATTCTTAAGATTAATAAGATTGATTTGATTGTGTTTTATTTCGATTTATTGTAATTTAATTCGATTCTTCATAACTGGGCAATAAATTGAGAGGGTGAGCCGGTGAAAATCATCAATTTAGGTTAACGAGAGTTAGGTAAATTGATAGGTAGAGAATTGAATCAAACTGGTAGAGTCGTGTAACGAGGGATCGAGCACAGATTCCCAGTAAGTTAATAGACAGCGTTAGAACTAATTTAGGTCTTAGACAAATTGCGAATCGAGAGATCGCAATTTCCATAATTTGAACTAGGGAATATTAATTAGGGTTAAGAATTATAACTCGAGAAAGAGTAATTCACCCTAGGATCGTCTAGCCCGTTAAATCAGAAACTTCATAATTGGATAGATTTTCTTTAATTTTGAATAAATCCCCCCTTTCTCTCAATTGGTCACTTATAGGTTAAATTTCGGATTATTTGTGTGAGTTTGCTTCTGTTTGTTCTTTTGGTGATTTAAATTCTTATATTTGACTCTTGATTAATTTTAATTCCTACAGTAGTTGTTTAATTAGGTTTTGTGAACTTAGCTTCCGTGAGATTTTAGGACTAGTTCCCTTCCTCATGGGATCGACACCTTAAGTACTACCTGAATAAGCCGTGCACTTGTGGTAATAACCAAGGTTAAAAAATTAGTAAAACTTAGAGTGTGTAACCTTGAGCGAACACCCAGACAAATTTTTCTAACTACTTAAGCTACTACCATACCAAACCCACTCCACCCCTACCACAAAAAAAAAACTTTCAACCCAAACCAAAACATATACAAGGGTCTCTTACCCAATCCACCCAAAGCTACTAAACTACCCAGTAATAGGCATATCCTCAGTAGCGAGGAAATTGAGGAAAGGAGGGCTTAGGGGGGCAATGTTTCGGTTATGATGAGCATTACACACCTGGGCACAAGTGCAAAGCCAAACAGTTGTTCTCGATACACATTTCAGATGGCATTGAAGAAGAAGAGTCTGATGTTACTTATGAACGCATGGGGAATGAACCGATGGAGGAAATGGGCCTCTCATTTCTATCAATGCACTTGAAGGACTGTCAGGGTTCCAGACCCTAAGGGTCACTAGTAAAGTTAATCAAAAACCATTTAATGTGTTAATAGACTAGAGGAGTACTCACAATTTTTTTAGCATTGAAATGGAACATAAGTTGCATTGTGAATTAAATTCTATTAGACCTTTTTTCATCAAGGCTACAAATGAGGTGGTCATGATCTGTAGGTCAATATACAAAGGGTTTCAATGGGAGTTAAATGGGGTTAGGTTTTGTGGAAATATGTTGGTGCTGGAATTAAACAACTCGGACATGGTATTGGGGGTACAATGGCTATCTACCTTAGGAAACACTGTATCTAACTATTTTGAGTTATGGATGTCTTTTATTTGGGAAGGCCAGGAAGTTATACTCCAAGGGACCAATCATGCTCATCTTAAGTCTATCAGGGAAAAAGAAATTGACAAACTGCTATAAAACCTCGAGCAAATAGCTGATTTATAGCATTATAGATTATGGGTGTTAGATACATAAGTCATTGAACTCTCTTCTTTGACTACAAACCTTCGAAAGTTAGAAATGAATCACCCCGAGATGTCAGCACTGCTAGCTCAATTTTAAGATGTGTTCCAAGTGCCAGTTGGCTTACCCCTACTAAGAACACAGGATCACGCCATTCCCCTCAAGGAAGGAGCATAACCAGTCAACATTAGGCCCTATAGGCACTCAACTATGCAGAAAGACATAATGGAGCAGATAATTAGAGAGTTGTTAGACGTCGGGTCATTCACCACAGCAACAGTCCATTTGCTTCTCCTGTGATTCTTGTTAAAAAGAAGGATAACACTTAGCACATGTGCATTGATTGTATAGTATTGAACAAGATGACAGTCAAAGACAAGTTTCCTATTCTATTGGTGGATGACTTATTAGAAGAACTTTTGGGGGCTACGATTTTCTCTAAAATCGATTTAAGGTTTGGTTACCACCAGATTCGAATGGCTCCAGGAGATGTCCATAAAAATAGTGTTTCGAACCCATAATGGCCACTATGAATTCTTAGCAATTCCGTTTAGATTGCCCAATGCCCCAGCTACCTTACAAAGCCCAATGAATGACGTGTTTAGGCCCTATCTCAGTAAATTCGTCTTGGTTTTCTTTGATGATAATTTAGTGTACAGTAAGGATGTCAAGCAACACTTGGATGATTTGCAAAGGGTGTTTCAGTTTCTTAGGACACACCAACTTTTCGCCAAAGGAAGCAAGTGTGCCCTTGGAAGTGACAACGTCGAGTATCTTGGTCATGTGATTTCGACTAATGGTGCAACAACCAACCCTAGTAAAATCCAGGCTATTCAAGAATGGCCACAACCCAAAAATGTCAAGCAATTGAGGGGATTTTTTGGACTTAGGGGGTACTATCAGCGGTTTGTCAAAGGTTATGGTTATATTTGTAAACCTCTGACTCTTTTACTCCATAAAAATGCATTCTTTTGGGATGATTCAACAACAATGACTTTCATTGCATTAAAAAGAGCTATGATGACACCACTAGTGTTGGTGATGCCTGATTTTTCTAGGACTTTTATTGTAGAGATAGATGCATCAGGGGTGTGAATTGGCACAATATTGATGCAGGAAGGCCACCCAATTGCATTCATCAACAAGGATCTTGCCCCTAAACTCCAAGCCCTATCTGTCTATGAGAGGGAGATGCTAGCAATCATGCACGCAGTCCAGAAATGGAGACATTACTTATAAAGGAGGCACTTCAAAATCAAAATTGATCATGTCAGTTTAAAATACCTGCTGGACCGAAGAATCTCAACCACGAGGCAACATTCATGGCTAGTCAAATTATTGGGATTTGACTATGAAATCAACTACAAAAATGAAAAGGAGAATTGGGCAGTAGACGTACTTTCCAGAATTCTAGAAGTAGTGATCAGTGCTATGATGATTCCATCGGTCTCCTCAATACTACTAGATTAAATCAAGAATACTTGGCAGTCAAACTCAGTGGTGCAATAAATTATCTAAGAACTAATTAAGGATCCACAATCTCATCCTAACTATAAATGGGATAATGGATTGTTAACCAAGAAAGGGCTACTGGTGGTTGGGCAAGATGCTGAATTATAGGGGAAATTAATCACTATGTTCCATGACAGCCCAATTGGTGGGCATTCGAGTATGACAGCAACCACTAAAATGGTCGGTGGGCTATTCTTTTGGAAGGGACAACAAAAGCACATCAGGCAGCATATTAGAGAATGTTCCATTTACTGACATCAGTATAGATTTCATTGTGGGACTTCCAAAATCCAATGGTAAGCAGACAATTTTGGTGGTGCTGGGCAGGCTAACCAAATACACAAATTTTATTGGGTTGTCTCAACCTTACACCTCACAAATAGTGGCGCGCCATTATTTGGATGTTGTCTTCAAGCTGCATGGCATGCCCTGAACAATAGTGAGTAATGGGGATCCAATATTTGTGAGTAATTTCTGGAAAGAGCTCTTCTCATCATAAGGGGTGGAGTTACGACATTTGTCTTCATATCATTCACAGACAAATGGGCAAACAGAGGTTGTGAATAGGTGCCTTGAAATGTCTTTGAGATGTATGAATGGGGATATGCCTACCAAGTGGTTTAAATAGTTACCCTTAGCGGAGTGGTGGTACAATACTAACTACCATACCTTTGTCAGGATGACACCCTTCAAGGTTCTTTATAGGACTACTCCCCCTTTGCACATACCATACTTCCCTAAACACACTACCATTGAAGCTCTCAATCAACAATTAACAGAAATAGAGGATGTCATTAAGCTACTAAGAAGCAATCTACTTAAGGCACAGGAAAGAACGTGTATTCAAGCAAACAAGCACAGAATAGACAGGCGGTTTGAGCTTGGAGATTAGGTTTATCTTAAACTGTAACCATACAAACAAGGATCAGTAGCATCTCGACCCTTCCATAAATTGGCAGCCAAGTTTTATAGGCCTTACCAGGTAATGAAGAAGATAGGACAAGTTGCTTACAGATTGTCATTGCCACCAAGCACTGCCATACACCCCATTTTCCATGTCTCGAAACTCAAGAAGTCAGTAGGGAAATGCCCTGTGCAACAAGAGCTTCCTAAATTAGGTCCCAGC
Source organism: Erythroxylum baracoense (assembly GCA_025629805.1). Classification (NCBI taxonomy): domain Eukaryota; kingdom Viridiplantae; phylum Streptophyta; class Magnoliopsida; order Malpighiales; family Erythroxylaceae; genus Erythroxylum; species Erythroxylum baracoense. The sequence goes on from JAOTAY010000008.1 coordinate 15,824,058, forward strand.
TCACTGCCATAACCCCTTACAGCCTTGGATAAACGATGGATTAAAAAGGCTCATTGACCAAAGGCTTAAGTTTTAATTCACTAGAAGGGATTGTCTCTTGTTGAAGCTACATGGGAATGGGTGGATGACATGAAATTGCGATTTCCAGAGTTTAGCCTTGAGGATAAGGCCTAATTGAAGGAAGGAGTATTGATGCAAGGAAATGCAATATATAGATTCATATACAGATTGGGAATTTTGACTCTTATCATTAGATATTAAACGATTCTTTTTATATTAGTTGAAGTATATATTTTCTGTTACTCCTTAAAGGCCATCTGTCAGGCTAATAGGAATAAAGTTGCTTACAATAGAATTGCAACATATATGTACCAGAATGGGTTATGTAACAACCATAAATAGAATATGACAATTCCCGTGAACTCTCTCTGATTTCTTCTGCTCTATTCTCTCTCCCTTTCTTGTTTCTTTCCCTAATTCACTCAAACACCTTGACCACATATTGATTCCCCACTGGAAGATTCATGTAGGGTCAATAACCTTAAAACTTGGACTAGCAACTCACTAGTGACATTTCATTATTGGTTTATTTTCTCACTTAATAACTCAAGCCAACCACACAAACAAAAATTGGATAACACCACAAACACTACAACCACTTTATTTTCAAACCTAATTCTCCATAACAATTATGGTCTTCAAGGTCTTTCCAAATACTCATTATAGGTTGCAAGTGCCTTGGGTTTTTAAGAGATTTCTTAATAAGTGTATAAACCTTTCAGACGTTGTAGGAATAGGGTTTTTAATGTTTAATTTATTGTTTAACTCCTAAACAATTCTTAATCACATTAACAATTCAATACTAAATTGAGATAGATCTAGGATTCTACAAAATATCAATCTAAACCTTATTTTATGGCTTTAATTCTAATTCAAAAATTTAATATCAATAAAAATATGACTTTAATATCACTGTTGAGAAATCGGGAAGAGATTCGATCTCGATCACAGTGGAATTATTATGAAACTTTTTGGTCTTTTCAATTCCTCGAAAACCAAGTTCACTTCTATAAAATGATTAACAAATAAATCATAATAAAATATGAATCTTAATTTGTACCTTATTTCAAAGTTTCATCAAATTCTTATCGTATCCCTCGACCATTTTCAAAATCAATCCATCTTAACCCCGTAGTTACACAAGTGTTTGACCTTTAACGATATATATATATAACAGGTTAAAAAACTCTGTAATTATTGCAAACAGGATTAAGCAAGAAGTGCTAACTCTAATAGAGAAAACTTATTGATAATAAGTTTTGGACATTTTAGTTATTTAATTGAAATTAAATTTTAAATTCAATTAACTTTAATTAGAATTTTTGTAATTATAATTAAACATCAATAATGTTTAAACAAAATCTAATATCTCATATTGATCTAAAGTTTCTCAAATTTTACAATCAAGTTTAACTTGATAAAAATATCTTTGTTTTCTTCAACTCGTTCTTTACGTGAGACTCATTAAGTTCTCAAATATATTGGCAATGATTATAAATTATAATTATAATTCATAATCAAAAATAGATAAAATAAAACTCTTTTTATTTATCTTTAAGTTTACAATTAAATAATTTATAATTATAGATCAAGATTGGCATCCAGTAATATATCATGACCATCTAAATATTTAAAAATGTCAAAGCAATTTTGACTAACCTTTTCATGCATAATTTTTTTTGCATAATTCAATCATTTCATTATACAATATTTTGATTGAAAATAAAGCATAAAATTAATGTCTACTCTAATTTAAGTTCAATCATTTTAGTTTTTCACCATTAGTTATTGATTCAATTAATAACATTAATAAAATATTTACAAAGTATTATTTCACCTTTGTCGAGAATTTTTTTAATCTATACTAATTAAGAACAAAACAACTTTTTTCCTAATTACTTTAGAGTGACGATTCTATCTTGATCATTCAATTATTTCTATATAATTTATGTTATAAACAATGAATATCGACTGAACGTCCTCTGATTAAAATAGGTCATTAATAGTATCAAAACAAAATAATCCCTATATAAGATAATTTTAAAGACCTCAAATCAAAGTATTACTTATACAATCGTCACAATAAGAATTTTCATACTTACAAGTAATGTTTCAAATAGATTTCTCATATCAGGATAATTCAGTAAACTTGTTCTCTAACAAGCACCCACACATTTATTTAACTATCTCCATAATTTAATCTATGAGATAGCCTACTTCTTTCATAAGTAAAAATATAACGTGTTAGTTTTTTGCGTTCTATTAATGTCCAGTCTTAATAGAACAATAATTAAGAAAATTTTAAAAATAATACATAAATATAATCTAAATTTTATAATTATAATCTCATTATAATTTTATTTGCTACGTATGATTATCTATAAACTTTATTATATATATATATATATATATCTAAATATATACAGGATAAATAATGCCTTTTAATTGTTTTGTCACTACCTGCAACCAATCAATTAGCTGTGAGACATAAACTACTATATACATGGTTTCCATACGTGCTACTACCAAGCTTTTCCTTTCATTTATTTGTCTTCGTCATAAACCTAATATTTGGCATGACAAGTTCCCTGGAAGTAGCCACACTTGACATTGCCATGGTACACGTGATGTATGAATGCGAGCAAGTTTACAATTTTACATTTCCATCTCAATATCAAGACATGACTAGACTGGTTCAGAAAATGTACACGCAGGCAATAGAAGTTAGCAATGATGTTAACATCACTGAGACGAGGTTCACCGCATTATTGTCAAGAATGTTTAGCCCTGAAATCTTCTTCACAGTTGGTCCTGGTTTTCCAACAACCTAAAATGAAAGGCCATGAACTCAGAATTTAAACTTATGGTTAAGATGTCAAGTCTCATAAAGGGAAGGATTAGCAAATATTATACTAAACTCTTACAAAATTTATCTTACTTTATTACGAACAGTGCAAAATCCACTAAACTGAAGTGTAGCTCCCAACAAAGAGTCTATAAGACTCCCAATTAATCCTGCCAATGCTGCAAGGGGCACGACCAAGATCTGTTTAAGAGCTACATCATGGGCACACTTTGTTGTGAAAAATCCAGTGAAAACATATGCAAATCCAATAAGGCTTCCTGCAGCAGCAGCTGCTACAAGACCCGCCACTGTCACTCCACCATTTGTGCCCCTTCGAACAGGCTAATACCCAACATTCATGCAGAAAAGTAATCAGAATCCACTATTTCTAAGATAACTTGGGAAATAAAATTATTGAGTCCGCATAATACTTGAAGATACAAGATATCAAACATTTATGTAGGCCTCAAAACTAGTACAGCAGCAACAATTTGTTTAAACTTGAGAATAAAAGGAATATAGATTGCGTGAACCTCCTAAACCAGTGGAAACAAGACATCACCACAATACAAAGCAATTCATAAAAACTAGCCACAGCCTGGAGACTAACTTATTCTGTGTTAAATGGAAACTATACATGTTTTCGCCCTACGCAAAAGAAACATGTTACATAAAATAGTGCTGCTGATTGGAACATGGAGCTGAACTGTGCAAAACGGGTGATTGTACAAAGTTTGGTCGCATATGATATAATCAAAATAAAGAATCTTCAAAAGAACTCTTTCCATGAAGATCCCATGATGTAAGAAGCTTCCAAAGAACTCCTTACATTGCATTACCACAACATAAGAAGATTAAACCCATTCAACTAGGAAAGCAAAGAACTGGGAGCAATAGTAATCGAGTTTCAGCAGAACAAGTTACAGGAAGATTCATTCTGTTTCAACATGACATAAGTATTGAACATTGCCCTGGCGGGGCCAATACATAGCACCAGGTTTTTAAAACTTGGAAACAAATTCTAGAAACAAAGCTATCAGTAAAATCTAAGATAGGAAACTTGCAGAAACAAACAAAAGAAATGTTAAGGACGTGAAGAATAGTGTAATAAGGATGATGTACCTTTAAGGTTGTGATCAATCGAGGATGTGCATCACTAAGTACCCCAAGCTCAGAGGACCATGTATCCCCATTGCAGCAAGAATAGTGGCCAATAATGCCACCAATAAGAGCTGTAATCTTGGCGGACTGTTTTGTGTTCAAGCACCTGTCCTCCCATCCTGCTAACATCCAAACTGCCACACCCAGAGCTGTAGCAATACCGCTGTTGTACACAACTTGTATCCTGCAAACAACAAACACTACAGACGTCGTTAAGGAAATGACAAATAGTTTGATCATTCCAGAGTCTCTGAAAAAAGCTTCTGAATCGTAAAAGTGGGGGAGTTTTACAGAACAAAAGTCAGTCTTGTATGGAACTTGATTTTGCTGGTGACACAGAAATGAAATGTCAAAACCCAAGGAGAGGGAAAGAGGAGAATACCAATTTCTTTGGCCACCCTCCTTGAACTCGGCATCGATGCTCTTCTTCTTCTCTTCTCCAAACTTTGTAAACTTCGACGAAGATAAAAAGAAAAGAAGCAGTATAGCCCCAAACCTAATTTAAACATTAACCAATTTATATAAAAATTACTTATCCGAAGAATAAGCTCCACGGCGTTTCTAAGCAAAAAAACAGAGTAAAAAGAGGGGAGAGAGAGAGAGAGGTTCGAAAAATGAGTGACCTATAATTGACAGCGAAATGAACGGTCATAACAATGAATCCGAAAACTGCTCCAGAAATGTTGAGCGACTTCCTTCTGTATGCTCTAATCGCAATTACTGATGAGACGAGTACTGCGATTAACGGCTGGATTACTACTTTTTCCATATTTGGCCCTTACACTTGGGAGAGAGAAAGCGAACACCACAAATCCTCCTAAGGCCAGGCTCAGAATCAGGTAAAGAGTGGTCAGATGGTGGTAGATGTACATATGAGTTAGATTCCCTTATATATATATATATATATAATTTTAACAGCATAATATGTTATTAACAACTTTTCAATCTTGATCTTCAAAAAAAAAAAAACAACTTTTCAATCTTATTTTGTGCATTATAGGAAGGGTACTTGACTGTTTTGTTATTATAAAATGGCATGAGTTAATCGTTGGAAAAGTAAACTTGGGGGTGATTGAGAAACGTCAAACGAGTATTTGTTTGCGTAATTTGGCAACCGTTGCACATGATTCACCTGCGGCACTGACCCAGTCACAGCTGTAGACACAGTTTGTTCGTGCAAAAGGTCAAAACACAGCGCTGTATAATTATAGAACAGTACAAGTAATCTACCTCTAACCCTACGTTTGGTTACTGTCTTTATGGGTGGGGACAGAAAACAGGGACAGAAAATTTCTGTCCCCGACCTGTTTGCTTGCTGTCCCCACCAATTTTTGTCCCGACTCCGGAGACAGAGACATAAAATTTTTATTCCTTCCAAAACCAGAGGACAAGAAAACGGAGACGGAGACAGAAACAGAATACACACATAAATTTACAAGAAAACCCCTCCTCATGAATATTTTAATTATATTATTAGTTAATTATAATATTTTAATTAATTAATAATAACAATATTTTAATTAAATATAATGTAATGTAATTAAATAAAAACAATAATTTAATTAATTATATTGTAATTAATTAATT
>JAOTAY010000008.1:15842048-15867627 GCA_025629805.1 Erythroxylum baracoense
AATTTATTTTATTTTTATTTAATGTATAATTATTATTAGTAATAAAATATTTATTTTATTTTAAAAATAAAAAATAAAAAATAATAAAAGTTAAAAAAACAACAAATTAAAAAAAATTTGAAAAAAGAGGCGGGAGAAGAGACACAGGGAAGTTTAAAAATTTTTAATATTTTTTTATTTAAATTTAAAATTATTTTTTTAATTTAAAATTTAAAAATTTTGCAACTTAGTTCTTATACTTTTTAAAATTTCCGGTACCACCCGGTATTTGACCGGTATTGGCCGGTACCGACCGGTATTTGAACCTGGTACCCAAATTCAAATTTCGGTACCGTTTTTTGGCCGGTACGGTACGGAATCCAAAACATTGAGTTGACTTGTAATTACCATTACTATTATTATTGATAGTGGTTGGTTTGCTAAAAATCTTAAAAAATAAAATTTGTAAAATTTTTATTTTACATCAAATTTTAATATATTCTAATTAATTATAGTTTTTTGCTAAAAGAAGAAAAAAAGAAAAATAACATGTCACAGGTATGATAAGGTGACACCCCTCTTATGAGCGTGACAGCGATCTGTCATGACCGTAACACTTGTATGTTACACAGAAATGAATTTCATTCTTCTCATATTCGAAGAATATAAAGTATTGTCCTAAAAAAGGATATGAAAAATACTATTTATGTAATGATATTATACATGTAACTGTTTGTGATTCCTTACCAATTAATATCTTAACAGGCCCATTAACAAGCACCCTCATTTACTAATCCAAAGGTAGGACTTTCCAATTCCAAATTCTTTGTGGGATCTTATCTATGTTTGCCTGAATCAGTAAAGTTGCAATCTTTTTGACCAAACTCCCTAAAAGTAGCTGATAATTACTGCTAGCTGCCTATGTCTGATCTATATTCAATCTTGGTGTCCTTCACTTTGTTGACACAAAATTATAACTTGATACATTAGGCTTGAATGAAAAGTGCTTGTCCCACACCGTTTTATCATGTGATAGTTCAACTCACCAAAGAAGGCCTAAGATATATCTCATTCTCGTATTAGCTGGACATCATGATTCGCCCACTTTTTTTTTTTTTTGGGATTACATTAGGTATCTTAAGTTAGTCGGACTAATTCTAAGTCTCTAAAATTTCACCCCAAGAATCCTAGAGTATGTAAATCTGGAATTCCAAGACTCCTCAGGTTCCTACGTAGCCTGTACACTTCTGCGCATAAGGAATCGTCACATACTTGATTGGTCAACTGCTGATTGATCGCTGGCCCCCTACTCAGCATCAGGTTCCCAGCAGTCTCAGGTTCCCTAGTAGCTTCAACTCCCACACTGCCGCTGGAAGCGAGACATCCGTAATTGATCCGATCAAGGAGCTGTGCCCAGGGGGCTAGAGGATCATCAATAGGACAAATTTCTATTTCTCCTCCTTCAGCGTGACTCGAACCCAAGACCTCCTTTTAAAGGAGAGCCTTAAGTAAGGAGCTGAAACTATTAGGCCACTCCTCGTTGTTAGTCATTATACTGATTTAGCTCCATTGTTAATAGTGATCATGATTCTTCCGTTACCCTCAATCAAACATAAAGCTCGTAAAGGTTATGCTTCAAATTATCTTTGTCTCAGTACTCTAGTATGTTATATTAGTATTCATCTATTTAATTTCACTTCGTAGTATGGTAGATCCACATGAATCCGTCGTACAGCTGCGAATCCTGGTTGAGGATAATGTTGGAAGTTCACGTAACGCAACGGGTCGGTGATGACAGATACGCGGCCCCCAAGTTATCATACCTGATCATTTTTATCCTCATGGACGAAAGTAGCCTTTAGTTGATGATGACAGCACTCTATCTAAGTGTCATCAATCTGCCTGCACTACAATGGTTGAAATTTTTATTAAAATGATAAAAGTTGAAGCTTGCTTGACTGTGAAAAGCATAAGCAAAAAGCTAACAATCTTAAACAAGAGATATAAAATCTTCTGTACCATAACGTTGTACTAACTCTGTTCCAGATAATCCTATCTACAAATTTTTTTAAGTTTAGGTCCTATATATTTGTGTGAATAGAATCGTCTAAAGCTGAGTTGATACGGAGTTACGCGAAGAGAAGATTTCGTTACATAATTTGGAGGTTAGACCTTAGAATCAAGTGTTAGGTTGGATGCGACCATTGATGTGAACAACACATAACTTAGCTGCCTGCTGTTGCCGCAGACCGTCACGAGTGTAAGGACACAATTCCTTTGTTCTTATCCGAAACTTTGAACCAATCATAAGCATAAATTTACTGCATTGGGTATGTCCTCTATCTAGGAATAAGCTTACATACCACCTTTCGCCGCCTTGAGTACGTTGTAATTAGAGATTTGAGTTTGAATTAAGTTTAAATTTTGACAAGAACTCGACTTGACTCGATTAAATTAAAATTGAGTGGAGATTAATTTATTTTTTATGCTGTATGTAGATCTAATTGTATGTGGGTGTGCATCCTAAATGAAAATGTATTTGGAAGTTTTGCATTAAAATTTATCTTGATCTATACCTTTGCAGCCTTTGCACTCATTGAATTGGCTGCAAATTAATATATGATATTATTATTTTAGTCAATAAGACAATTTTTTATTTTTATATATTTTTGTTCATGATATTTTATGCTTAACTCTAAAGCTAAAATGTTTAAAAATAATTAATATATAATTAAAACTATGACGAGATCATAATTATGAGACTAAATTTTTATTTATGTATTGTTTATAAATTATTCATAATTATAGTTTTATCAAGATGGGATATTAATAGAATGAAAAAACTAGCATATGTTATATTTCTTTTTTATTAAGAAAGTAATGAATCCCATAAATTAAAGTATAGAGATATTTAAACAAATGCGAAGAAATTTGTTAGAAAATAAGTTCACTAAATTGGCCCATTTATGAGGATCTTAAATGAAACATTACTTGTATGTTTGAATGCTTGAGATTGCCAAGAAATTTCGTATGAGAACAATTATATTTTGATATTATTTATAACAAAATTGAGTTAGTAGTACTTAGATATAATATAAACTATATAAAGATAGCTGAATAATTTAATAAATGATTCATCATTTTAAAATAATTAAGAATAATGTGTCACTATTCTTGACTAATAATAATTTAAGATATTCTTTGGGGAGAGTGAATTGAGATATGAAAAGTTACTTTTCAAATATCAATTTTAAATTATTTACTAAATAGCAAGAGTGAATATGATTAGATTAAAATAGAGTATATACTAATTATATACTCTATATCTAATTGAAGCATTGGATAGTAAAATGATTAAATTACATGTTATAACCATACATAGATAAGTTAAGTCAAATTATTTTAACATTCCTCGCATTTGGATAGTCATAACATGTTACTAGACATTAATCTTAATATATAATTACAAATTGTTTAACTAGAGAATTAAAATAAATTTAAAAAACTTTAATTTATATAATTATAATTTAGAATTATTGTTAATATATTAGAAACCTAATGGGTTACACATAAAGAACAATTAATTTAAATTATATTTAATGTAATTTTAAAGTTTTAGAAACTTTAGAGACCAAATATGAGATATTTAATTTTATTAATATTAAATTATTATTATTATTATTATTATTATTAAATTAGACTTTATTTATAATTAAATTCAACTTTAATCAGAAAGAAATCCTATTGTCTGTTTTTATAAATAAGAATAAGGATATCAAGGAGCTAGCATTCTTATCTTTTTCTCTCTAATATAGAGCTCTCTTCTCTCTATTTTATAGATATCATTAGAGGACGAAAATGTGAATTAACATGTAGTTAACAATAATTTCAAAAGAAGAGTTTTACAGGTTTCTAAATCAAGTATGTTTTAATCCTTCTAGTTTTTGTTCATGTTTTTCAAATTATTCAATTAAAGAGATCCTTTGAGAATTTATGAAAAAATTTTCATTGCATTAGTAATTGGATCATAGTTGATTTTTCTACAATGGTATCAAAATCTTTAATTAATTATGTCGAAGAAGTTGCTTAGTTATTATTGATTTTATAAGTATTAAAAGTTGAAAAATCGTTTCGTTGTATATGTTCCTTTTATGTTTTACTATAACATTGTGTTATTTCTAAAAATTGTATTATTTCTAAACATTGTTTGTTTTTCTAGAAAACATCAATTACATGCTTTATAGTTTTAGCTTTTTGAAAAAACTCTACCATATGTCCTTATAATGTTTTAGGTTTTCTATAAAAACTTGTTCAAATGAGCTTGCCTTTAGTATTTTGTTATGAAAAATTATCATATGTTTCTTTTGTTTTCGAAAATTATGTATATGCATCTGGGGTGGTGGGAGAGGCTGAGAAGCCTCATCCCAACTCGATCATCATAAGTGTTGGTAACTAACACCAATGATAGCCCTTCTACCAGTGGCGGTTACTATCATCGATGAAGTCATGTGCCAATTGCTGACCATTGGCAAAGGCATAAACGCTTAGATTAAGAAGCACATCAGCAGACGAAGGCGATTACCAAGATATTGTTGGCGATAGAGAAGAGGATGATGGCCAAAGAAATCAGAAGTAGTGGCATTGAAAAGCCTAGAAATCCTAATTTGGAAAACAAAGTTTTAAATTGTTACCTTTCATAATCCAATTATGTTAGTTATAATTAGTATAATAAGTAATGAGAACTTTCTTTTAAAAATTTAAAATTCTTCAATTAAATATTAAGTGCATGTTTACAATGTGATTGTTGCCTTTATTATTTAAGAATAGAACTATAGTTCTATTTATTGTAAGGTTTACTGAGTAAACACAATGTTCTTTTAACCTGAATATCTTTTATCTTAAATTAATTAATCCTATTTAAAAAAATGTCTATGATTTAAATTAACAAAGACATGATTATATAAATTTAGAGGAAGGGTTAAGATATATTTTAGCAAAGAGTTATCATATAACATATTTATGAGTTATATGAAATGTGATTGATGAGAATGTCATCTACCTATTTTAAATTTATTTAGTTTGTTAGGCAAACTCTATATCAATTAAGTTTGAGGGGGTACTAGCCTATTAAGAAATTATTTAATAATTTCTTGATTTAATAATAAGGGATATTCTTTTGTTTAAAATAGTAGCAGTAACAAATATTTATTAAAGTTCTTTGTTAATTTAGTTTTATGTGTAAACAGATATTTATTCTTTTATATCTTTTATTGTTAGATAAAATGAGTATCACTTTATCCTAAAGAACATCATGGATGCTAACAAGCATACTAGAGCTAATATCTTATATTGAATTTTCCAACTTAAGAATTGTTCTTAAACAAAAAAGAAATTGTATGTTATTGACATTGTAATCCTACCATAGCACAATGCAAATGCAGTAGATGAAGATTGAAAGAGATATCATCGTCATATGGATGAGTTTAAACAAGCTAAAAGTGTGATGTTGGCTAGTATATTTCATAAGCTTAAAAGGAAGTATAAGAACATAGATGTTCTTACTACAATTTTGCATTTAAAGGAGTTGCATGGTATACAAAATAAGGTTGAGGGATATTAGACTTCTATAGCATTATATGAATGCAAGATGGCAAACAAATTTGTAGTAGAGTTACATGTACTGAAAATGATTGGCTATATTAAAAAATTAGGCCAATTAGATTAGTTATAAACTATGAGTTACGTATTAATTTGGTGTTTTAGTCTTTTACTTCGAGCTTTTCACAGTTTATTATGAACTTTCATAGGAATAAAAAAGGTGTTTTGTTACTTGAATTACTGTATATGCCCAAGAATACATAGGAACACAATTATATTTTTTTTATGGATTCCTCTGTGGGTAAGAAAAAGGGCTTGAAGAAGAACAAAAATATGAAATAAAAGGCTTCTATCAAAATAGCAAACCAAATAGTGGTATCAAGAAAAAGAACAACAACAAGGGCGTATGTTTTCATTATGGAGTCAATGGATACCATAAAAGGAACTATAAAGCTATCTTACTAGTTAGAAAGATAATAAGCTTAAGAAACTACATCTTCAACTATGTTTATCATTGAGATCAATCTTTCTACTTTTATTCTACATTCTTAGGTATTAAGTATGAGATATAGTTCACATATTTTTAATAATATACAAATGTTAACAAAGAGTAGATCGTAGAGGAAGAAAGAAGTGGACTTGAAAACTAGAAATAGAGTAAGGATTGTTGAACTAGCTATAAGAACTTATAGGTTAATTTTGCCTTATAGTCTTGTACATGAACTAAATAATTGTTATAATATTCAAATTATTATAATAAACATTATTCCATTTCTTATTTAGATTTGAATGGATTTGTCATTATTAAGAATAAAAGTTATTATTTATATAAAGATGATTTTTTATAGATCTAGATTAATTAAAAATGGATTGTATAAATTAAATATTTAAAGGCTAACCTTAAACATAAATAATCAGAAAAGAAAATTAAGTAACCAAAATCCATCTTATTTAGGGTATTGTAGGTTAGGTCACAATAACAAAACTAGAATCATAAAGTTATACAAAGAAGAATATTTAGATCCTTTTAATTATTAATCATACAAAAATTGTGAATCTTATTTTTTAGGTAATTGGTTCAAACAACTCTTTTGTGGAAAGGAAAAGTGTGTTAGTGAGTTACTAGAGCTTATTTATTAAGATATATTTAACCCTATATCTACTCTACCAAAAGTGTGGTACTCATATTTTGTTATATTCACATATAATCATTTTAGATATGGTTATATGTATTTAGTGACACAAAATTCTAAATCATTTGAAAAGTTCTAAGAATTTAGACTTGAGGTTGAGAAATAAAATGGTAAAAGTATTAAGGTGCTTAGATCTAATTGAGATGTTGAATACTTAGAATATGAGTTTCTTAGTTTCTTAAAAGAGATTGAGATTCTCTCATAATAAACTCCATCTAGAACTCCAAAACATAATGGACTTTTTAAGAAAAAAGTGTACTCTATTAGATATGATTCTATGATAAGTCATATAATCCTTCCTATCTTCTTTTAGGGATATGCTAGTTACCTTCTAAATAGAATTCTATCTAAATTGGTTGATAAAATCCCATAAAAGACATAGATTAATAGTAGACAAAAGTTGACACAATTAAAGATTTGAGGATATATATTTATGTGAAGTGTACAACATCTGATAAACTTCAAGTTAAGTTTACAACATCTTATGAACTTCAAGTTAAGTTAAATAAATGCAAATTCATAGGGTATTTAAAAGAGAATATTATATATCAATTTTACATCCTCTTAAGTAAAAAGTGCTTATCTCAAAACATATTATATTCTTAGGAAGAGAACTCTTTCTTAAAAAAAGTAGTGGGAGTTAGATAGAAGTTAGAGAAATTTAAGAACCATAAGTGTGCATCTAAATAGAACAAGAACCTCAAGTTGATACATATGATATATATAATCAAGGGTCAATAGACACATAGCATATGATGCACTAATAAGACACGTCGTCCTCGTACTAAATTAAATCTACATATTAAAAAGGAAAAATACAATGTATTAATCTGGATGATGAGCCTACTACTTGTAACGAAGCAATGTCTAACATCAATTCTTTAAAATGATATGAAGCAATGATATCTAAAGTGGAATCAGTAAACACTAACCAAGTATAAACTTTAGTGGATGCTCTCGATGGTATTATACATACTAGATGCAAGTGAATTTTTAAGAGAAAAAACGAACATGGTAATGTAAACACATATAAGACAAGGCTAGTGGCTAAAGGTTATAAAAAATCAAGGAGTTGAATTTGATGAAAACTTTTTATCAGTAGCTACGCTTAAGTCCATAAGGACCTTATTGAGTATAACCGCATATCATGATTATGAAATATGACAAACAGATGTCAAAATAACATTTTCAAAAAAAATTTGCTTAAGGATGTATATATGGCACAACTTGAAGGTTTTGAGTCCAAAAGGTTTCTTAATCAAGTATATAAGTTAAAAAATATATTTACAGACTTAAGAAAACTTTATCATCATCATCATCATCACCCAGTTTGAAATCCCGCAATAAATCAGGGTTTGGGAAGGTCTAATAGTACGCAGCCTTACCCCTACAAAGTAGAGAGGCTGTTTACGGTAGACCCATATGTAAATGTGACAATGAAAAAAATGATGCAGATAAAAAGAGTAAATATTTAAAAATGATACACTAAAAAAAGTAGGTAAATAAATTTAAAATAATTAAATAAATAAATAGAATAAAAGAAAATGTTCATGTGATACAAAAAAAATCTAATAGACTTATCTAATACCAATAGAGGCATCATAGAAATTAAATAAGTGAAAGGTAAAAGTGTACCTGATGAATGTATTCCTACTTAAAAGTCAAAGAGATGCAGCTTGTCCTACCCTCAAATCGCTTTGAGACGTTAATATCTTCATTTTTGAACATAGTGTGAATAAAATCCAGTTCTCTTCCAAGTTTCGGTCACTTTATCCTCCAATTATCAGCTCTTAAGGGAAAAACCAGCATTGAAGCGTGAACCGTAAACTCCAGAAAACAAACAAAAGCATCTTGTTTAAGTTCTCAAAAATTCTTAATCTTACGGGGGAACAAGTAGAGAAATCGAGAAGGAGCAAAAAAGGAACAAGTAGAGTCAGAATATTCATTTTGATGAGATAATCAAAGAGTTTGATTTTTAAACAATGTGGATGAATCATGTATATATAAAAATGTTAGTAGGAGTGCAGACATCTCCTTGTTATTATATATGCATATCACTAATTGGAAACAACACAATAATGCTCCAATATATAAAGATTTAGTTGCCTAAGAATTTCTCCAAAAAAGATACGAGAGAAATAACCTATATTCTATGGATAAAAAAATTAAATCAAAAGAGGTTGCTTAATTAGCTTATCCCAATTTATATACATAAACAAAATGTCAAAAAGGTTTAGTATAGAAAATTCCAAAAGGTAATTCTTACTCATATCATATGAGATTTCTCTCTTGTGGAGTATATGTCCTAATACATAGGAAATGAGAGAAAAGTTAGATTGCTTTCTATATGCTTTAGCCAATGGATCAATTATATGAATAATGTTATGTACTAGACGAAATATATCTTATGCTTTAAGCATAACGAACATATTCTAAGTTAATCTTGGTGATGGACACTGGACAGTTATAAAAATATCTTAAAGCCCTTAAGAAGAAAAGATTTTTTCTTATTCTATGGAGGAGATGAACTAAGAGTTTAGGGGTATTCAAATCTAATCTTTCAATACTATCAAGATATTAGTAGAACACAATCTAGGTACATCTTCACCCTAAATAACGGTACATTAAGTAGGAAAAGTTCCAAACAATTAAATATTAATAATTTTATGACTGAGGAAGAGTATATTTCAATGTCAAATTTGAAAAAGGAAACTATTTTAGATCAAAAAGCTCATCACTAGACTTAGAATGTTTCTTAGCATTATTGAGCCAATATTATTGTATTCTTACAATAAAGATGCTATTGCATAGGCAAAGGAAACAAGGACTCATTCACGATCCAAATATGTACTAAAAAGGTTTCACTTAATCAAAGAAATATTAGAGCAAAAAGAGATTACATAATAGCGAGTTCCCACTGTAGAGAATTTTACATATAAATGAGTATGGTATTAGATACATAGGCAATTGACCTTAATACAAGTAGGAAATTATTATTTTATGCCCT
Organism: Erythroxylum baracoense; assembly: GCA_025629805.1. Lineage (NCBI taxonomy): Eukaryota > Viridiplantae > Streptophyta > Magnoliopsida > Malpighiales > Erythroxylaceae > Erythroxylum > Erythroxylum baracoense. The sequence continues at coordinate 15,851,826 of JAOTAY010000008.1, forward strand.
TGCAGTTAATCAGTTGGTGGAAAATTAACGTACGACATTATTATTTTAATTAATAAAGGTATTCTTTATCTATATATATTTTTAATTATATTTTACGTTAACACTAATGATAAAATTCTTGAAAAAATTATAGTTTAATCAAAATTATGATAAGATTGTAATTATAAGATTAAATTTGTATTTACATATTATTCCTAAATTATTCCTTATTATAGTTTCATTAAAACTCAATATTAATTGAATGGTAAAACTAGCACATATTAGTAAGAAAATTAGTTTATTGACTAAACCTAATTATAAGGACTTTAAATAGAATATTATTTGTATTTTTGTGGATTTCTTCATTATGATGGTTGTTTAATTATTTCTTAGGCATGAGATACCAAGGTTTCTTACATGAGAATTACTATATTTTGATACTCTTCATGACCTATTATATTTAGGATACCTTAGTTAGTAATACTTGAATATATTACGAATTACATAAAGATAGTTGAATATCGTACTTAAAGGATTCATCATTGTAAATAATTAGAGAGAATGTTCTATTATTCTTAATTATTAATGATTTAAGAGATACTTTAGCTAAAGTGAAATAAGATTTGAAAAAAAATTATTTTCAAATACCAATTATAAATCAATTACTAATTAGAAAGAACAAACATAATTGGATTTACATAAAATAGACACTAATTCTATACTCTATATCTAATAGGAATATTGGATGTCAAAATAGTTAAATTATACATTATAATCATGCATAAGCTTGTTAAGTCAAACTATTTTGCATTCCTAATATTTATGTTACAGTGACATATTGCTAGATGTCAATCGTGATAGATGATAATAAATTATCTAATTAGAGAATTAAAAATAAGTTAAAAGAATTTCTATTTATATAAATTTAATTATAAATTGGAAGTATAATTTATAATCATTACAGATATATTAGAAACTTAATAGGTCACATATAAAGAGAAGTTAAAGAGAGAAAATTATTTTAAATTAACTTAAACCTAGTTATAAAATTTGATAAATCTTAAGGAATAACTATGAGATATTTATTTTTATTAAGATTAAATTATAATTATAATTAATAATAGAAAAAACCTTTAGTGTCATTTTCTATAAATAGGAAAAGGACAACGAGGGAGTTAACACTCTTATCTTTTCCTCTCTAGCATAAAGCTATCTTTAGTTTGGTTATGAATATTGTTAGAGGTTGGATACATAAATATCCCATAGTTGATAATTCCAAAAGAAAATTTTTGTAGAATTTTGAATTAGGTATGATTCATTCTTTTTATTTTTAATTATTTTAATAAAAATCTTTAGAGAATTTATAAAAGTTTTTCTTTTCAATCATGGTTGATTTTTCTGTAATTTAATTATAAATTCTCACAGTTTGATTAATTTTATTATTTATTAAACTTTGACATTAGCAAAATATCAAGCTTGTTTTTAGTGACAAAAGCTCATATTTCTCCCTAACACGACTATTATTACATGTCCATCTTCATGAAAAGTTCAAACTTAGACTACTAAATATTGTTGCTACGACCTCAACGTTGTACTTAGTTATGTACTCTTCTCAATTCTCATTCATTCCAATTTACAATAGTTTTCTATGATCTTCTAACCTTAGTTAATACTAAGGGTTCATTCATATCTCCAACCTACTTGGTACTAGGGATGAAAGAAATATGGCCTCCTTGGAAATGGATTTTGGAAACTTTCCAATCCTTTTAACCTTATTTCCTGCCTTAATTCCAACTCCCCATCCTCCCATCTTAGCTTCCAAGACATGTAACCCATCATTTTCCCCAGAAGCAACTTTTCTTGAGTTCCCTGTCAAGTCTCAGCTAGTGGACTTATCAGAAAGACCACTTTAGGTTCTTGTAAACCACCCTCCCTAGCTCCTCTATCAAGAAAACATGATCACAGGTTTTAGAGGACTCTTCCCCAACCTTGAAACTACATTTTTACCCTTCATATTTATCCAGTAGTAAATTAATTGTGGCCTATCAGACTCAAATCCTTTAAACAAAAACCTAAAAGTGGGATGCAATCATAGTAAACTTCTTCCTAAACAAGAGACCCTCTTTCCTAGCCCTTAATGCATGGGCTAGAGCATAATAGAAACCCTACAGATTACAAGAAGTGTTAATAAAAAAGCAACATCTTTCTCTTCAGGTTTGAATATGCTCCTTAGGCATAACAACTCATGGAGGTAGGACATGACTCTTCTACTCCATGGCTATATTCTTACAAAAATGGAAACTTAGAATTCAGATGGAAAGTTTGAAATAGAAACAGATCTCCATATAGCTTAACATTTGCGAACATCTCTACAATCTCATATAGTATACTTATCAATGGGGATCCCTTTGAACTATTTAAAAGTGCTAGTGGAATTAGACAAAGGGACCTTTTGTACACGAATAGACTCATTAAAATGGCCATTTCCAAGGATAGAAGTTTTAAGTTCCATTCTAAATGTAAGAAGCTAAGAATAGTGAAACCAAATTTTGTTGATGACTTAACCATATTTTCTAGGGTAGACTCTCATTCTATAGAGGCTATAATGACAACTCTGAATGTTTTCATGAACATCTTTAGTCTTACAATCAACTCAAAAAAAGGCTCTCTTATACTTTCTTTAAAAATTTAACACCAAGAAAAATAGTTATCTTCAATCATAGGGTTGAAAATTGGGAAACTTTATATCACTTATTTGAGGATTCCTATCACCTCGAGGAAACTTAATCAAACAGATTTCTCTCTATTAATTGAGAAAGTCCAAAGAAGAATTGGAAGTTAGTGCAATCACTTTTTTCTTATTTGTTAGAAGAATATAACGACTTAACTCAATTATCAATATCTTGTATTTATACTAGGCTCCCACATCTTCCTACTAAAAATGTAATTAGAACCTTAGAAAAACTAACAAGGAACTTTCTATAGACAGGAGACAACATAAAGCTAATAACAAAAAGGTAAAATGGAAGGATCTATAATGCACAAAGGAGGAAGGGAGTCTAGGAATTAAATCTATTTAGATTATTAACCAAACTTTGCATATCAAGTAGATCTAGAGTGTGCATACTGGTATCCACCCTAAACACAACACCTTATAAACCCTGCTAAACATGTTAAAACTAAGAGAAAAGGTAAGGAATCAGCTCTAATTCAAGTTAGAGAATGGGGAAACAATAATTTTCTAGTATGGTCAATGGATTAAACGGGGGTTGTTATATTATATTCCTGAACTAAACCTTATAAAGAATGTATTACCAGACTGTGTGAAGGTGATATAGGGTTGAGCAATATTTAAAGGAATATTAGATCAACTTCCCAAAAGCCCCATCATTTGCCATATCTTTAATCTAAATCTGGAGAATAATGACAGTGATAGAATTACATGGAAGGGGATTTCTATTGGAGTGTTCTCTAACTCTTCCTATAGGAAGCTATTAAAGAAGCAAAACTATAAGGTTGACTGGTACTCCCTTGTTTAGGGGGAGCACACTAACCCTAAGGCATCATGTACTATATGGTTTGCTTATAAGAATCAGCTAAACACCAAAGATAGATTAATGAAATATCTAAATATCCCTAACCATTATGTTCTATGTAAGGAGGAGCTGGAGAACATATAACACTTACTCTTTAAATATAGGCTATCCAGTAAATTATGGAAAGCATATATGACAATTCGAAAATTGACAGTTGAAAGCAATATATAACTCATTTAGAATGAAAGGAATAAAGCGATTTTTCATAACAAGAGAAGGGAAGAGAGCATTTATTTATAAGAACTAATCGGGATAATCAAGGAATAAATTGTTACACACCTACTTCACTTAGGTTATGTTTAGTTGAACATAAGGTTTTTAATGGAATAGAATGGAATTGTTTATAATGGAATGGAATGTAAATAGATGTAATATTAGAAAATTGTTGTTTGAGAGGGATGGAAGGGTTCATAATGTAATATATTGAACTGTTGTTTGGATGAAGGGTTTATAATGTAATATAGCGTAAAGTTGTTTATCATTTTACATTCCATTCTAAACCCTCCAAATCAGAGGTTTTTTATTTTTATTTTTACTGTTTAGGATGGAATGAAATGTAATATGAAACCCTCCTCTTTCATCTCATTCTATTTTATTCCATTAATAAACCCCCAATCAAACATAACCTTAAAGTGCAATAGTGAATTAGCCATGAGTTGGGTCCTATCCATAAATAAATCTCCAGAGATAGGAGATTAACGAATGTAGATGCAAATGTCCATAAAAGGAAATCAATAACTTTGAAAGCATATGCAACCAAAGTAAATAGAGAGTGTATGTAAAGGCATACAGGGTTGGAAGGTTATAGGATCTTACCAGTCGATAATAAGTGTAGTTTTATAGTAGCATCACCTGAAATGATCAATTCCTGATCAAATAATAAAATGGAAAATGTGAAGAGGTTAATCAAATAAGAGACTAGGAGGTGTATGAGACAGAGGGAAGAAATCGCTTGAAGGTCCATAAATGAATCGAGATATGCATATGTTAACAAATGCAAATAAAAATTAGGGTAAGGAGGTAGAATAATCTTGGTGAATGAGGAGTCCCTCCGATTCAACAAGATTAGGAATCGTCATCTTCTATTCAGCCTGGCATACTCCAAATTGCAAATCCATCACAAAGAAGGGTTGAAGGTACAACTATGAGATAACCACGAGAGATGATGCTCGAGGAATATAAGGGATGAAAGTTGTATTATGTTTTATGTGGTGAAATGTTTAATTGAGGGAATTCCTCTTCGTCTCCTTATGGACATGTATGATCATGATGTATTACACTTTCTCTCCATTCTTATTAATTTAATTATATTTTTAATTTCTAAAATAAAAGATTTAAGAATGGTAGGTACTTGAATATATGTCACCGCACTACATATTATCACATAAATTAGCTTATAAAACTAAATGAATGGTGTAGAGATGACAATTTCAAAATAAAAGATGACCAGAAAAAAGAAATTCTATGGAGAAAAATAGAAATATTTTATGCAAAACTTATGGAGATTGATAATTTTTTATAAAATCTAAAATTTTAAAACAATTATATGTTATATTATGTATAGATAAGAATAGTTTTACGTTACATGACTTTTTGCATAAACATGTATAACTTTCTACACAAATATAAATATAGTTATAGTTGAGATAATTTAGAAGTTAATACGTTTAATTCAATTTTTAGCTCTAATTAATATTAAAAAGCAAAAATAATTATATATTCCTTAATATGTTCATTTAAAAAATAGTTGATGGTAGTAATATTATTAATAAAATAATTTTTTTGTTTGATTTAAGTTGCAAAGTTGAAAATGTTAAATCTATAATTTGATTCTTATATTTAACTCACTAAATTAATTTCATTGTTATAACTTAGAGACTTTTTGTTTTATTTTTATTTAAAAATAATTTAGTTTTGATTTCTGAATTAATAATATTCCTTTTAATTAAAGTTTTCACTTCACTACTTTTTTTAATAGTTCAAGACAAAATGAACTCTTAAATTAAGAAACTAAATTTTCGAATTTTATAAACAAAATAGTTACATAGACCGAGTTATAAATTTACCAATTTAGAATCCATAATCTCTATATCTTAAGGTCCTTTGTTGTATTAATAGAAAAACAGATATTTTGGATGTCCTTGTACTATTGTGACCGTCATCTTGTGGAATATTGACTGGTTATTGATAAACGAAATGTACAGTCAACGGGCCACATCTTCGTCTTCAAGTTGAAAGACTTGGTGTTTTAGTTGAGGGTGTTTAGTCCAAAGCATCGAAGTTCCTATCAAGGAAACAGAGACACTTGATTACCTATCAGCTAAGGTCATTCTGATCTTTTTAGTCCTTTTCGGCACTTTAAGTCTCCTCCTGTTGTTGGACCACATCCATTGTTATTTAATCACGTAACAGAAATTAGGATAGGATGATTGACTTGACCCTATAGTTTTAATCTACTTTTTTTTCACTAAGCAATCTTTTCTAAAACAAACGGTATAATTGTTTAGATGTGTTCTACATCGTCATGCGTTCTCTAAACAATGAAGCTTTATTTGGATAAAATATTATTGACCAAGTAAAGTATTCATTTATAGTTCTGATGATGACAAAATGAATTGTTATTACTGAATTTAATTGTGATGATATTAGTAGCTTTATTATAATGAAATAATAAAAGGGAAAAGTTAATAAGGAGTCAAATAAATAAATTAAACAATTAATAAATATAGAAAATAAGGGTTAAACGCATTTGCGGCTAAAGTGAAGTCGCAAAAAACAAGGAGGAATCAAGTATATTAAGACTTAAGTAAATGGTTACAATCTTTTTTGTATCATTATCTTGATCATTTCGATAAAATAAGGGCTTAATCATTGTATGATAATTTGCATAGAGGACATAATATACAAATCCTTTTATAATTAAGAGAAATTTTATTTTGATATTTAAAAAAAATTTGATCTTTAAAAAATCCTCTCTGGTAAACTTCTAAAATGAGTTTCAATTAACTTTTAGTTAAAGTAATGTGGTTTAATCTTTGAAAGAATTTAAAAAATATTTAAAAACATGTCCTAAAAGTTTTTAGTCGATTAATGTATATGTGTATTTGATTAATGTACTGTTTCTGAACACATTGATCTACCAATATCTAGGTGTAGTTGATCAATACATCAAAAGAAGTGAAAAATTATATACTATGAGATTGTATGTCATATTGATTAATAAATTAGTTAACCAATATGCACATTAGTTAATTAATGTGCCAGATTAGTCGACTAATATCATTGTTACTATTATAACGGCTAGTTTTTATATCTAAAGACTTTCTAAGTTTTTAGTATATATAGATCATATATGAGTTATGAGAGTCAGTTAGACATACTAAAGAATTTCTAAGAGCCTTGGAAGGCCAAATAATACATGTTTGCAATATATAAGAGATATTAAGTCTTTGTTCATTGATGTGAGCAAAAGAAGAAGCCTTTAAGTTGTATAGCCATTGTAACGGGGAAATTACTTAGGATACACTTTGAAAGGGATCCTTTTGACCTTGAACAAGATTTGTAAAGGGTTTTTATTCACTCATGATAAATAAGATGTTATATGGAGGGTTGCTCTTCAATCATTGAAGGAAAAAGATAGTAAATTTTCAAATGGAGCTTAAAAAGTAGATGTAAGCTAAAAATTGTTTGATCGAACAATTATAAATTAAAATTTCCCTCTTTCCTTACTCTATTTTTATATTTGTTTTATAAATGTTTTATATGAAACTTATATAATCACTCACAATTCATTCATTAGTTTGAAACTCAAATAAAAAGTGAACACATAAAATTCATCCTTTACGTGCCAGTTAGGGACTAACAATTAGGATCAAAGTGGGTCTCATTCATTGCATATATGTTTCAAGTGAAATTGAGAAAAGCTTCCTATAACATAATTTGATTCACTTTTTAGCCAAGAAAGTCAAAGCACATATAGGCCCATGTTCTTTTATAGATATAATTACCTTATTAGAAGACTAGGATGAAACAATTTCTTTTAGTCAAGGGGTTGACGTTTACAATATTATAAAGAATGGATCCTATATATATCCTAATGAAATCCTGAGTGAAAGATAAAATGGAGATTAAGATAACAAAGGATAGAAGTGAGTGGGACAATAAGGATAGGATACTCACTCCATCGAATAATAAGGCCATACATATTTTATTTTATGCATTGAATATGAATGAATTTAATAGAGTATGCCTGTGGGAAATTACTTAAGAGATGTGGCTTACACTTGAAATCTTATATGAGGGTATCGTTAAAGTGAAAGAGAGTATATTTGTGCATCATTATAAATTGTTTCTATAAATTTATATCATATATGTTCACTCCATTTATATAATTAGTGCTCTTAAAGGTCTTGGCAAGACTTATACTAATCTTGAATTGGTTAGAAAATTTCTTAGGTCTTTACTAAATTTTTGGGAGATGAAGATAAAGACCATATAAGAAATAAAAGATTTTAGCATCTTGCTCTTGGAATAGCTAGTTATATCACTCTTTACCTTTAAGTTGTGAAAGAATGAATTAAATGAAATAAAAGTGATTGTAAGAAGAAGAGGTTTGGTGATTAAAGTCTCTAAAGATGAAAAAATTGATGATGAAAAGACCTCAATGAGTGAGAGTAATGAGGATAATTTAAAGCTTATCATAAAGAAATTTAAGAAGTTCTTACAAAAGAAGAGGGGCAAACACTTAAAGAAGAAAGAGGAAGTAATTAGGCCACATAAGATGACACTAATAGTTTGAAGAGTGGGAAATCTAAAAATATGGTGACAAGTATATGCTTTATAGAAAATAAGAATAAGGTATCCTCATTTTCAAATTCTTATGATGATAATGATGAATGTGATATTAATTTTTCGTATGATCACTTAGTTGAATGTTTAAAGGTCATGAGAAAAGGAAGAAATTATCTTCTAAGCATAAAGAGATTTTAAATCTCTTAGATGAATGCATGAATAAGAATGAGAAATTGAAAAATGACATGCATAATATGATAAAATCTAAGAGAATGATTATTGTTAATTATAATTAGAATAATTTGTTGTATAACAACGAGGCATTAAAGAAGGAGATCAATATACTTAAAGAGTCATTGTCTAGATTCACTATCAGTAGAGAAAAAACAATGAAAATCATACTTAGAGCCCAAAGGAAATCAAATGATATGCATGAGATTAAGTATACTTATAAAAGTGAATCACACAATGACAACACATTTTTCGTAGAGGAAATCATATTTATAATAATGAGCCATTGCCCAACTCATCATATGACTATATAACATTCAATTCTAGATATAAAAACTTAAATATTCATGCACCATCGTCTAGGTCTCAATGTAAAAATATATGGTTCACTTTCTAAAACTAGAAAACATTGTTTTCAAGGCAAAAATAAACATAACTTTTATGCAAAATCACAGCAAAAGAGCATTCAACATTCTTCTTTATCGTAAAAAATGCATGAAACAAGATTATTATCAACTTAAGCCCTCTAAAAAACAAAGAAACATGACATTTGTTCAAAATCACTATAAGTCATATTTTCATAAAAATGAACATTTCATATACTAAATCTTTTGTTTGGCTTCACTATCACATATGGAGAGCTCATAATTTTCCACATATCTCAAAGAAAGCTTCATTTCCCCTATATATTTAATCACTACAAGAAAAATAGGTTTTAACGATGGAAATTACCGATGGAGAATAAAAATTTTCAATCAGGAAACAAAATTATCGATGGAAAGAGTCATAGGAGAAACAGTCATAGGTAAATTTTAACGACAGATATTAGGAATCTGTCATAAATTTAGCGACGAAATTTTATATATCTGTCAGTAATTTAGTGAAGAAATCTCAAATTTATAATATTTCATCGCTAATTTGCCGACGGACTCATAATATTCTATCTGTGAATTTACAAACGGTAAATTGTATCGTCGATAAATTCACAGACAATAAATCATAAATTTGTCGCTAAATTTACCAACGGACATATTGTCGGGAAATATAGCTATGATAAATTTCAACCATCATTTCTTACTTCCTACCTAATTTTTTTGTTGATAATGTTTTGATTTTTTATACATTTAATTTTTGTAAATAATATAACATTAATTGATAAATATAAAGTAAACATTATCCTGATTGGTAATATAATTAAAAAATTATAATGTACACGTATAAATACCTTTAAAATAACTATAAATTAAGAATTCATATAAAAATTTAAGACTAGCAGACTATCAATTACATTCACTTATTCATTTAAGCTTTGCGGATGGTGAAGGCGGATGCTCTGACTATTGCGATGAGGTCCTGTTCCTCTCCTTCAACTCATCTACCTCATTACGGAGCTGGGTTGTGCATTCCATCAGCCTCTCTACTGTGCTCTCAAGCTAAACAACTATCTCATTTCATGCGGACTAGATCCAGCTGTAAAGGATGTGGACGATTACGAATAGCATGTGTTTGTGAATGAACCCGAGTTGAATATCCTTCCACAATGATCATATCACCCACTGCATCAAGATATGCTTGACTCTCATCAACAGTTTCAGAGTTCTGAGACCGTCGTTCAATGCTTTCTTGTATTTGGTCCTATCATTATAATTGTTTGTGTTAATAAGTGGTAATTTTTAAGAATTAATATTAAAGTATATATTTTAAATACATGAAGTTGTCTATATTGGGTGTTGATGAAGGTCACACTATCATGTTTCTTGGTATGAGTGTGCAAAAAAAGCTGGCATGGTGTAGGCAGGCTTCGTGCCATAGACTTTTCTTACATAAGAATAAATTGTTATAAGTGAACTATAATTTACAAAAAATTCGACAAAGTTTTCTCTATTTTTATGATATTTAGCTCCTATCAGATAAAAAATTAACTCAACAATACAACTATTAGTAGCACCAGACATTGATAACATTATTATTCTCTATAATACACATATATTTTTATTCTAAATTTCATACATCAAATTACATTGAAATCAAATTTCATACATCAAAGTACAAAAGTTTTTGTTTATGCTCCTAGTGGGTCATTGATCCTCCAATGTGTACAGGTAGGCTCTCTTTGTCTGGTCCTCCACGTCTATTTATAGAATAGTGCACTGAAATGGACATTGACTCAGATGATGTCCAATACTACTGCCAATGACTCCATATTTTTTCAAATATATATGATGGTCGTACACCATTCTTGTGTATCGAACTAAGAAAGTCTCTACAATGTGTACGAACTTGCCTCTCCTATACATTATAAATTACATCATCAAATTTTGAATCTTAAAAAAATTCTTTCTGAAAAAAGAAAAACATACTATAAGTACTTATAAATGACAATATTTATATAATTAATGTATAAAATTAGATAAAATAAAAAATATTAAACAATATATTTTTGTACTTTAAACTCCTGATAATAAAAATCCTTTGTCGCCTAAGAGACATTCTTCCACTTACAACCCTCAAGACCTATCTTCTCCTTGAACTTGGATGACATATTTCTAGAGCACGTTGGACCAACATAATATATAAGCTATTTTAGATCATTTTCAAATTGAAACTTAAAACTTCAGTGTAAACCTATGGTGTTATCATGCATATATTACAAAATTTTTAAAACTTCACTCACAGATTGTTGACAATTGTGATGTAAGTTCTTTCATCAACTCCCTTAGCTAGAGGCTAGAGGCCACCTCCTTCATTCGTAACATTTACCCTTGATATCACTGTTGGTATACAAGTGTTGGATGGTGTAACACGAGTGCTGGATGGTGTAGAAGGGGTGTTGGATGGTGTAGCAGGGGTAGGGAATGTGACTCCATAGGGGCTATAGGTGGGGAAGGTACCTGATCTGGATACACACTAGCTGGACGTACAACACCTGATTCTGTAGCATTTGCAGATTGTGATGGTTCATTTGGATAGTCACTGGCTCCTCTAAATCGTGGTAACCTTAACCTTGGCCGCATAATATCTTATTTTCTCTTCTGCGTCATATTTTTAAGCTGAAATTTACATTTTATTGATTATTCCACTAATACAACAATATAAATTAAATATATAATAATATATTGTTGATGTAATAATACATTTATTCATATAATATTCTATTACTCACACAAATTAATCGCTATCATCACTTAATTGTAAATAAAAATCATCATCATCTTCTTTTTTTAAAGAATTAGAATCAAACTTAGGTTTCTCTTCAAATCTCTCGCCCTCCTCATCCTCTCCTAATGAAATTTCAACATATTTATTATTTGGATCGTTCAAAGGTTCATTCTCATCATATGTTACATATGCATTTATTTCATAAATATCTTCCTAAAACGCTTCACTTTCGATTCTCTTATTTCCCCTTTTCCATGTGATTCAAAAATACCTTTAGGTTTTACTTTCCAAACAGCCAACCATTCTGACTTATCTCATCGTAAGATGGAAAAGGGACACAATACACCTAGATCGCTTGCATTACTAACACGAAAGATTCAAATTATCTAAATCTTCTTCTGTAGTTGATTTCAACTAAATTGTATCGACTGTGCACTTTTTTCCAACATTAAGAGTTGGATCAAACCATTCCCACTTAAATATCACATTTCATTTTATTAGCAATGTAGGGTACTCAATTTCAAGTGTCTTAATAATTTTACTATAATAATCCATCAATTCTTCCTATATGCAAATCCTACTATTTACTGTTGTTATACTATGACCATGATATTTTGTATGAAACTTGTATCCATTGATAAAATACACCAGATATGATTTAACAATTCGTAAAGATCCTTTTTTAAGATCACATATAAACTTATTCTCTATTGGATTTTTTGCTACATAAAAAATTCTCATACTAAATAGTATAGTGTCATTTAAACACTTTGATTTGATAACTCAACCATTTCAATTATTGCAAGTGAAAACTTACATATTTCTCAAATCATCGAGGAAAGTGTCTTTCAAATTCTTTATTGATATCATCCTATGTTGTTTCGAGCATTATCTCGCGTAACCATTCTTCGTATAATCTAAAAGCATTATTATGTATTTTAGTTGTGAACAACAATAACTTCGAAAACTCAAATAATCAATTTCAAAATCAACTTAAACTTACTGCATGAAAGGTTGAACCTCTTAACAATTCAATAAAATGTAACCATGGGTAGCCTCTATTTCTTCTTTTGTTGACATTCTTCTTATTGAACGTTCATATGTTTGTCCTGCATATATGAAAATGGATAAGTTACCGTCAACATCACCCATTTCTCCCTCATCGTTATTAAGAGGAACTTTTCCTTCTCTTGTGTGCATAAGAAGCTCAAAATAATATGAACAAAATGTACTTGCTTCCTCTATTAAATAAGAATTATATATCAAACCTTCAAATCTAGTCTTGTTTTTGACATTTTTCTTTAAGTGATGCAAATACCTACATTACAAATAGGGTTATTATAACTCTATGATGAAAATATGCTATAAATTTTATTTAAATATTAACAATAATTACCTCTAATTGGACCAGCAAGTTTAGCTTCGTGTGCTAAATGTACGAGTATATACTCCATACAGTTAAAGAATTTTGAAGGAAAAATCTCTTCCTATTTACACAAGATAACTAGAATTTCCTTTTATAGTTTTTCCATTTCAACTAACTTTATTTCATATGATGTTAAGCTTTTGAAAAGCAAACTTAATTCTGTTGTAGCTTCTCAAACCTTATTCGATAGTAACTCCCGAAATGCAATTGGAATTAGCCTTTGCATAAACACATGACAATCATGACTTTTCATCCCAAATAATTTGTACTTCCTTATGTCTACACACCTTGCCAAATTCGAAGCATAACCATCGGGAAACTTTAGACTTTTCAACCATTCATACAAAATTTCCTTTTGTTTTTGTCCAAAGTGTAACATGCTTTTGGATATTTACCCGTGCAGAGATCTTTATCTAACTCATTCCTTATACAAAACGTTTCAAATCATCTCGTAATTTTGCATTGTCCTTTATCCTCCCTTCAATGTTCATTATGATGTTAAACAAATTGTCAAAAATATTTTTTCAATATGCATCACATCTAGATTATGACGTATCAAATTAGTTTTTCAATATGGCAAATTCCAGAAGATACTTTGTTTTTTCCAATCAAAGTTTTTACTAATTCTTTTGTTAATTTCTTCAACTTCAAGTTCTGTAACTTTCAACAAGCCTAATTCATCAATCTCCTGCAATATCTCTTCACCAGCTTTGTGAGGGGGAAGAGGTATTTGTACCATCCTATTCTTAATGAACTTTTGTTTATTACATCTAAATGGATGATCAGGAGGAAGAAATTTCTTGTGGTTGTCAAATCAATATGTTTTAGCCCCGTTAGGAAGATAAAACGCACCAGAATCATTGTCACAGTAAAGACAACCCAATTTTCCTACTATTCTCCATCCAAACAACATAGCTTACGTAGGGAATCACTAATAGTCACAAAAAAACTGCTCTAAAAAAAGTTTTGTTTAAGAGACACATCATATGTCTTTACACCAAATTCTTAAAGATGATGCAATTCAGGTACTAATGGTTGTAAGAATACATCAATTTTATGCTTTGAATTCGTAGGCCCTAACATAATCATCATTAAGAACATGCCTCATTCATACACATCCATAGAGGCAAATTATAAAGAGTAATTATGATTGGTCATGGTGAATATTATTGGTCGGATTTACCAAAAAGTTGGAATCCATCTGTCGACAATCCCAACCTAATATTTCGACTTTTAGCTGCAAACTCATAATGGGTGTTATTGAAGTGTTTCCATGTGAGTGCATCTGATGGATGGCTCATTATTCCATCTTCTTATTCATGTTCATTATGCCATCTCATGTGAGATGCAGCAACATCAGAGCAATATAGTCTTTGAAGTCTCGAAGTTAGCGAGAAATAATGCATCCGCTTCTAGGGTACTAATTTCTGTTTTATAGAACGCTTTCTAGGTTTGAACCTAGATTGACCACAAAATTTACACTTTTGTAATTCTACATCATCTCTCCAAAACAATATACATCCCAAATTGTAATAATCAATTTTTTCAACTGGCAAACTAAGACCCGTAATAAGTTTCTTCATATTGTAACAATTGTATGATCAGGAGGCAATGATTTATTATACCATAAGGAGGCAATGATTTTTTATGCCAAGTAAGAATCTTATCTAAACTTCAATAAGAAAATACCTTTTAGACTTTATGTTCAATATTCAAGCAATTGAAGATAATTGAGTCCTGGTCTCACAATTTGGCCATAATTCTTAGTCAGCTGATTTTAACAAGTCAAAAAACTTTTTTGCCTGTGGTTTTGGTTCTTGTACAAGATTTTCTATATTTGCTTAAGAGGTATAACCGGCTACATTATAAACTATTTAGGTGTAAGGATTTTAAGTAGTATCGATATTATTTGTTATAAATTCAGTCCCCCTTCAAACCCATTCACATTTATTGAGGAGTTTACTTCATTACCTCTTAAGGTGCTACAAATTAATGACTCCCCATATTGTGTGTAGCACACCACTCTCATAAGGCATATTCCCGAAAACTCCGACGGCATTCTAGAACATACTCTACTAGGGTGGCATGCTAGAACAGTCAAACAATCAAACTCATTGAAAATTTTTCTTCAAAAGACATCACACGCATAACATTGAAAACTAATAATCAAAATCGGCCCATTTTTCATAAACACTATAATCACAATTGTCATTACAAACTCACATTTGTTAAACACATTGTCGGAATTTCAATAATCTTTTAGGCCCATTACAAATAAATATATGCAGATGCTAACTGATCCCGCCCTCTATCTCTTACTCAAATGCAGTGGCTCGACTCTAATTTATCTAACTGGAAATCTTTTCTAAGCCTGAAAAATGTTGCAAATATTAGGTTGAGTTTTACGAACTCAGTGAGTGGACCATCCTCGATGACTCACTCAATCACATCAATTCATGTACTCATAAAATTCACATCACTTCATCAATTCAACATGTTAAGTCGCATACATTTTATATTCACTTAAATCATATTTCACACTCAGAAATCATTGAAACTATTTATTTCAACCATTTAAATCATACATATCAAATGTATATGAAATGCTCATGAGACTCAC
>JAOTAY010000008.1:15867727-15881574 GCA_025629805.1 Erythroxylum baracoense
TGTTAATTGAATTATTTTAACTTCCTTCTTTTAGTAAAGTCCTTAATGTATGACATTTGTTCCCATCGTTACCTTTTAGTGAGTGATATGAATAATATAATGCAAATAAAAGAGATAAGAATGTATGAACTAGCCAAAATAAGAGCCATATCTCATCTAACCAAGTGCAATAGAGAATTAGATATTCTAGCTATACAAAAGGGTAATAATATTAAAACAATTTCACTAATAGAAAAATCAAACGGAAATAAAAGGTTTAGAGTTGCGTAGTTTTTTAAAATTAATTGCCATCAAGAATGAAGATTTAGTTATGTAGTTTTTAGTTAGATGTTTGGTTTTAGTTGAGAATTCATTTTCTTATCCATTTAGTTTCTCGTATCCATTGAACTATCTTGTGTAAGAGTTCTTGCAAATTCTTGTCTTGTTTATTAGAATTCATGATAGTTCTTTCTTTTCATATGTAATAAACAAAATAGCAAAGTGTCAACTAAATCAAGTTTCCTACTTCCTAGTTCCTATTAGTATAAGATATAATCCAAAGTGGAGAGCTTTGCTAAGGACATATCTAATGAATATTGAAAATGAGTAGCATAGATTTCCATATGGATTGAAGAAAAGAATAGTTAAAAAGGAGGTTAAGGCTTTCGCATGATTCAAGGAATAAAAAGTTGCTAGTAGAAGGTAAATTCATAAATGAGAGTTTTCCATTATTCTCAATTTCTATTTAAATGCCAACCACAAAATTAAGCTAGCTTTTACAACTAAACAAGACTTATATCAAAGAGAGTTTTAAACTAGGGCCCTCAAGTGCTTTAGTTTAGTTTATCTTAAGCGGGAGTATGACACATTGCTAACACAAATGATTATCTTTAATGAGGCCTTCATGTGCTTTCAATTGATTTTACTTATTTTAATAAAATATTAATGATATTTAAATTATTACAAAATATTCTATGGTGTTAAAAGTTTAACTTTTTATTAATCATTTATGAAATTGTTTTACTATAAATTTTTATTTAACTAATTATTAGGTACATGATTAATTTAAAGGTCATTTTAGATATTTTATTTTTAATCCCCGACATCCACCTTTAAGCGTTTCATTTTTATTACAAGTCATATGATACAACTTCAAACATTTTCTCCATTTTTAAACCATAATATTCATTCTAGGGATTTCATTTCATTTTAGTTTGGTTTTAAGTCCTAAGAACTACCTATAGGCATTTCATTTTCGATTTCAAGTCTTATGGAACTACTCTAGGGATTTTCTTTAGATTCCAAGAGCTAATATTCATTCTACGCATTCTAAAGTTGTTTTGGATTATCATAAAAGAATTACGCATTTTGCATTATATGCAAATGATCATGTAATGATTGAGTCCTTAATTTATTGAAATGACAAAGAAAGATTACAATGTTTTCCTTAAATTTTTATATGATTGATTCCTCGTTATTCCTTGTTCTTCATTTGAATTGCATATGTGCTCCACTTTTCTCATTTCCTTCATCCTTTAACTACAACATTGATTCAATTAGTTCCTTTTCTCACTTTATCTTCCACTGAACTTAATCTTTCAAATATTAAGTTATTAATATCACTAGACATAAAGATAAAAGTAGTTTGTTATCATTAAAACTATCAGTAAAAAGTCATTTTGTCTAAAAATCTCCAACTTTTTCATTATCGAAAAGTATTTGGTGATATTAGGAAAAATAAATGAACTTGAGTAAGCTCCCCTTATACGAAATCGATATGCAATACATGCTCTGTCTTAATTCATGCATCTTGAAATAATCAAGTTAAATATCATTATATCCCTTTTGTTAACATAAAAAGATGTACAATGTATAAATTGATAAAAATCAAAAAGGGAAAAATAAATAACTTCTCTTTTTCCTTTTACAAAAACTCTATCATATGGGCAAAGATTACATGCAAACTATTTATAAAATCAAAGAAAAATTCTTATAATTAATGGACAACATATGTGAGTTTCACGGGTTTCATGAATCTTGCATAGTCAAAGAACTCATAAAAGGGAACAATCGGGCTCACTATGTCTAATTTTCCAAAACTAAAAAAAACTTATTCTTACATTCATGGATTTAGTTAAAGATGAGACAGAAAATAAGTTAATAAGAGCATAAATATCTAGCAATTAACCAAGTCTTACCAGTATCCCTAAGAGACCTGTCATCAAACAATTCATAAGAAAATTAAATTCATCTCTAACTAATAATAAAACCACTGTATTTTTTCATTATTCACCAACATAAACACGTTGAAACAAAAAATGAACCAATTACAGTTAAAAAACGTAGAATACTAGAATCACATCAACAAAATCGATGATCATATAAGCATTTAACAACAAAATTTCTTGCAAAAAATAAACTCGAGAGCAAAGCATGGACGACAAACCTCAACAAATGCTTAACTAAAGACGATGGAAGATGGAAGAAAAGCTGAAGAGGTCGAACGTCAGCGATTAAGAAAGAAGACAAACAACGGTGATTAAGGAAAAAAAAGAAAAAATAAGCAGGGAAGGGATGGGGACTTCGACTGTAGGTTTAAGTTCAAAGGAAAACGACATCCTTTGGTTTAAAACCAAATGATGTCGTTTTCCTTTGATTAAAAATGTTGAAGTCAAAGATCCAAACGATGTCATTTATCGTTAAATTTTATCGACGAAATGATAGTTTTGTCGGTAATTTACAGATGGATATTTCTTCCATCAATAAACCCCGACACTTATTTTTACCGCCAACCATTGCCGCCTATTTTTACGATGGCCTTCACGATTCCGTTGCTAAATTCCATTGGCAAAATTTCGTGGATAAATTCCCTCCACCTTTATAGATGAATTATTTTCTGTCACAAAATATCTTTTTTGACAAATGTACCAACTCAATTTCTATCGCTAAGTTACAACAAAATTTGTTCCATCAATAATTTGTAATTTTCTTGTAGTGAATGAAAACCTAAAAATACATATAGGCTACAATTTTAAAAGACTTTATCATATAACACTAACACTTTCAATTTCCATAATATGAGATGCAATTCTTTAGTAGATACATCTCCTCCGTAGGCCAATGGAATGCTACAAGGAGTGAAAAAGGAATTCACATATTTTTTATTGATTTGGAGAAGGCATACGACAGGGTTCTTAGAGAAATCTTATGGAAGTGTTTGGAGGTAAAGGGAATCCCTATGACATATATACGAGTAATTAAAGATATGTATGAAGGAGCAATGACCAGCGTAAGGACGATAGGAGGCGGAAACATTTTCTATTAGTATTGGACTACACCAAGGCTCCGCTTTAAGCCTTTTCTTGTTCACATTAGTGTTAGATGAGCTTACCAAATATATTCAAGGAGAGGTACGTTGGTGTATGTTATTTTCTGACAATATTGTCCTCATGGATGAGACCAGGGAGGGGGTCGATTCCAAGTTAGAATGTTGGAGAGAAACGTTAGAGTTGAAAGGTTTTAAAATGAGCAGGACTAAGATAGAGTATTTAGAATGTAACTTTTCGAGAAGCCAAATGGTCCATGAGGCGATGGTATCAATTGGTACTGCCATCATTCCACAAAAATTGAATTTTAAATACCTTGGGTCCATCATTCAGAGTGTTGGTAATATAGATGCTGATATAGTCCATCGCATCAGATCTGGCTGGGTCAGATGGCGAAGCGCATCAGGGGTCTTATGTGATAAAAAGATTCCATTATGGCTTAAAAGGAAATTTTATAGAATAGTGATTCGACCTACTATGTTATATGGGGAGGAATGTTAGCCCACCAAGACATACAAATGCTTTGGTAGATGTGTGACATTACCAGAAGAGATAAGATTTGTAATCGTGTGGTAAGAGACAGACTACAAGTGACTAGTATTTGTCGACAAGTTAAGAGAGACCAGGCTTAGGTAGTTTGGGCATATGAGCAGGAGGCACCATGATGCTCCGGTGCGACGCTGTGAGTCTATAACCCTTAGTGACTACAAGAGAAGAAAAGAGAGGCCATACAAGAACTGGAGGGAGGTGATCAAGAGAGATATGACAGAGTTGGCCCTTACTAAAGAATTAGCCAGAAATAGAAAATTCTAGCTTGCTAAGATACGGCTAAAAGATATCCTTTAAAGTTGCACCAAAACAGTCGAGTAAGTTATCAGGAGCCATTTACTATAAAGCTCGCACGACGTTTTTGCTGCTTAGGAAATCCAACCCCAGTGTCCAATCTGTTTATTCTAGTTACGAGTCATGGATAAGTCTTTCTGTCTTTGCGATTCATGGTCAAGTCTTTCGGTTATACTACTTGGCTTCTCAATTTGGGTGTATGGGGAAAGGTCCCGCGAGGCCATCTGGTACCGTAGGATTGTCATACTCACAGGACTATTGAGCAAAGACACCTAACACAACTAGAGACATGAAGAGTTGTACTTTGCAACGTTTTAGGTATTAGTATATCTGAGCACCATATTAGGAATCTTCTTTGGTTTTATCTTATTTTATTTATGTATTTATTTTTTCTTCTAATCTTTTAGCTTATCAATTTCATATCTACTCTTTTAACCTGCATCACTTTTTCATTGTCACATTCGTATGTGGGTCTACTAAAAATAACCTCTCTACTCTGTAAGGTTAAGGTTGCGTACTATTAGACCTCCCCAGACTCCGCTTCAATAAGGGATTTCAGACTAGGTGATAATGATAATGATGAGATGCAATTTTATAATAATTATGGATTTATATAAATAAATTGAGATAATATTTGTTAAGTAGTCCTAAAAGAATATGAGTTAAAAAAAGGTTTAAGAACTAACTCTTTAAGGATCCAAGTTTAAACGAGCACTTGGAACACTTTGATTTTTTTATTCTTTGGGTTATACCATATTGGTCAATTACTGTAACTATTACTAGACATTGTAACTGATAATTTTGTTTTTAATGACTTTTTTTAAAAGGTTCCTCTTCACTCAAAACAAAGAAGATGTTGCATGGAGGGTTTCTCTTCACCTATTTTGGGAAGAAGCTATTACATTTCTAAGCTTAGGGAATGTACGTAGGTCAAGGATTATTTGACCAAGTTATTATCTCTCTTTCCCTACTCTATTTTGTTATTAGTCTGTTTGTTTTATGAATTTTTATATTAATTTTGTATAATTCTTCATCAGATTAAGCAATTCATTCACTAATTTAGAAATATAGTAAAAAGTGAACATATATAATTCACCCTCATCTCTTGTGGTATATGGGAACCAACAAATATAATACAATTATCTTTAGAAAAATTTTATGGCATAACCTTTGTCAACTAATTGACCCAAACTAAGAAGATTTTGATCCAAATTTGACACAGATGCACATTAGTAATTAACTTAATACCTAAATATGTTTTGCTAATAATTGTTCCTTCCTTTCCTTTCTATGAATGCTCCATTTTAGCATCTAACCTTTTTTGGCATTTGGCAACTCTTATCAAGGACCTTGAAAATGGATTCATCATGAGCCATTTAACATTTGTAACTTGAATCTGTAAGTCGCTCCATGTAGTTATTGAAGTTATACATTACAAATACTATGAATAAGGTCTCTTCTTTATGTTCATCAAATTCAATTACATTACCTTCTTGTTGTAGGCCATTCTCTTTAGCCTTGTATCCTTTTTCAACATTTTCAAGTTGTTCCTAAGCTTTATCTCTTTTGTATCATTTGAACCAATAATACTTTAGTGGATGATTGCTTTCTTTTTTTGCAATATTTGCAAGGTACAAATTTTCCCTTGTTGCTTCCATTATGATGTTGTCCTTGTCCTAGTCCTAGTCCTTTTTGGTTTTTCTTTTTTCCAACTTTGTTCCTTTCTTTTACTTGGCTTATTGTAACATTCCGTTTCCATACAAAAGGTTAGAACACTTGATTTCTTTAAATGAAAAACAACAATGAGAGATTAGAAAAATGCATTTCATATTCATGTATAATAGTAGCATACACACCCATGAATTTGACTATTTTGCACACATTACAATGACTGTTTATGCACTCATTTGACATATTTTGGGATATAAATGATTGTTATTAAAGTGATTATAATGTGAATAGTGAATGAAATGCTTTGAAAATCGATTTGATGAACTATATTATTGATCTAGAATTTTAGTGAAATATGGAAAATTTCTGGTAATTATGAGCATTTTTAGACTAGGAAAAAAGCCAAGTGGCAAGACAAGTGATAAATGATAGTAGAATTTAATGTCAAATGATAGTAGAAATTATTGATAAGTGACATCGAAAATTAGGAGGCAATTGGATTAGAAATTGAAGACAAATGAACTAGTTATTAAAGAAGACCCAATGAAAACCACAAGGTGGTGACATGTGGCAAGTGACAAGTGTCACTTGCCTAGCCACACACCCAACCACGATATTTTCATTTGAAAGACTATCTTTTGTCTTTCATTGTCGTTTGATGCTTTTTCTTCTCTCTTCATTTTTGTTCCTCATCTTCTTCATTTTTCACGATACATTCAACTCTCACCATTGTGACCTTTGCCATCATCTTTCGCTTGTTTCTCTATAACTCTTGTTATATTCTTCATTTGTCACTAAATACCTAACCTTTCCACCTCTATGATGATGATTGTATGGTGTTGAGAAGCTAGGGTTAAGTGTGATTTGAAGGTCTTGAAGCTAAACAAGTAAGTGTAGAGCATTATTCTTCATGATTTGTTGAATGAAACATGTATGATAATAGTTAGAGGTTAAATGATCATAAAATGGTGTTTTATATATGTTGGAATGTAGGTAAAGAAATGAAAACATTAATGTCTTATTTTGTGTATATGAAGATTGATAATTCATAAGATGTTGTAGTGATGATTTAGAGATAGAAAGATCATCAAAATGATGTAGAAATTGTGCAGAAAATTTGACAGATAAATGGAGTTTTCATTTTCTGTTTTCAATATACATTAACGTGGATTGCTTTGGGTGTTATTGAGATGAGTTAAAATGAGTTTGAAGCTAATGAAAAGGAGCACTATGGTGTCTTGAAATGGGAAGAATTAGTGTGATAGTTTAGAAGTGAAATGAATGTGATAACGGAGTAAGATATATGTGCACAGAAAATATAATGAATGTGTGTATATGATATATTATGTTTTTGGTGTTAATGATCAATCATAGAATATGATTTGCTTGTGATTGATATTGACCTGAAATGAAAGTAGGAATGAAGAGGAAACAATGAGGATATAAGCAAGAAATGATAGACTAAGCAAAAGAGATGAACTAGGATGAAAATGATGATGAAGTGTGTTGGAATATGTTAGATGGAGTGTTTTTACTAAACAGGAATTTATATTTTGGCCATATCTTGATCTATAGATATCTAAATTGGATGATTTTTAATTTAGATTAAACTAGAGACATATAGATACAATTTTCATGAAGGAATTGAATTTTAATTCTATCTCTAAGGGTTTTGAAATTTGGCTTGAAGTTGAGTAATGAGTGTTATTGCAGTTTGAGAATAGTCTTTAATATTTTGGGTATAACTCGCAAAATACTAAACCAAACTGCATTAACTATATGTCGTTAGAAACTTAAGTCATATAGGAACATTGTTTTAGAATAAGGTGTTACCTAAATACCTCATTTTCTAGTCATAATGGTCATACAAAACTGACCGAAAATCTTGTCCTAAAAATAGAGTTGGAAGAGCTGAAAAATTGGAGAAAACTATCAGGATTTTTTAGATGAAAGCATCCCACAATCATGGGAATACGTCCACAATAGTGGGAATGCCTAAAGAGGGCAGAAAGTTTTTGCCAATGAAACCCACGATCGTGAGAATGGTAAATACACAAACTATGCTTCTTTTATATATGGTTTGGAACAAAAAATGGTTAGGTGCTTTCATATGATGAATCTAGGCTTGAATTGAACCTAGAATGATGCTTGAATAAGTGATTAAATGAGTGACATGTTTAGGGTGATGATTGAGGATAGAACTTAAGAATAAATTGTGATACATTAAGTGTTCAAATTTGGAATTTTGAGATGTTATGAGAATGAAAGTGAACCTATGATGGCTAAAGTGATTCAATTAAGATGAATGATGAGTACTAAGTAAAGATGATTGATAAATTGGATATTATGTGGTCTTAAAATGTTAGAATGACCTTGATGAATAATTGAATGATGCACTTAGAATAATCTTGTACAATTGAGGTATAAAACTAAGAGTGAGCTAGACATATACAAATGAAAATGTTTGAATGATTGAGACACATGATTAAGGTTACGCATACTTAGGATTGTCATTGAGCATGTATTATACATATCACACATACATATGTATATGATGAAATGAAATTAATATGTAATATAAATTAATCAATTAATATAGATAGAAGTTTGGTAAAAGGATAAATTAAGCCGAAATGTATTTGTCCATATGATGTATTGAGAAAATGGGACCATTGACTTTCGAGTTAGTATTATTAATAAAAGATGTTTCATATTCACACAATGTTACATGGATATGTTTAGGAAATATTATTACGATATGATATATGTGTTATTGATACTGGAAGAAAAATTGTGAATAATTTGAAATATGTTGAGGAAATAGTTAAGATAGTGTGATATCTGAATAAGAAACTGAAAAATCAGGTGATTCCATCGGTTATTGTCCCTTGAGAGGAACCGTTCGAGTGAAGAAGTTACATGGGAAATGAAGGAGTATATGAGGAAACAATACCCCTGCCTCTTTTATGATTCAGATAAGGATTTCGAAGACAAAATTTATTAAGGGGGAGAATTGTAACATTGCGTTTCTATACTAAGGGTTAAAACCCTAAATTTTTGTAGATGAGAAATAGCAATGAGATATTAGAAAAAAAATGCATTTCATACTCATGCTAATGTTAGCATACACACACATGAATTTTAATTTTCACCCATTATATGATTGTTCATGTACTCATTTGACAAATTCTAGGTATAATTGATTTTTATGTGATTATGATATAAATTGTCAATTAATTCTCTTAAAATTTGATTTGGGGAGTGTAATTATTGATTTAAAATTTTTGATGCAAATTTAGAAAATTTCTGAAATTTTGAGTATTTTGGGGACTAGGAAAAATGTCAAATGGCAAGAAAATTGATAAATGGTAGTAGAATTAAGTATTAAATGGTAGTGAAAATTTTTGATAAGTGACATTAAGATTTAATGACAAGTGTCATAAAAAATTGGGAGACAATTGGATTAGAAATTGGAGGACAAGTAGACTAGTTATTAAAAGGACCATTTGGGGATCATAAGGTGGTGACATGTGATAAGTGACAAGTGTCACTTGCCATGCCACACACCACACTCTCAACATTGTTACAATTGAAAGACCATCTTTTGGTCTTTCATTTTATTACTTTGGTTAAATTATCTCTCTTCATTGCTCTTCATCTTTTTCATTTCTTCTTCTCCATTTACAACATTTTTTGCTCTCACCATTGTGGACTTTGTTCTCACCCATCACTTGTTACTTCCATTTTTGTCATCTTATTACTAAAAGGCCTAACCCTTCCACCTTGAATGATGATGATCTAATGATGCTTGGAAGCTAGGGTTATGTGATGATTTGAGAAGAGTTGAGTTAAAAAAGTGTAAAGCATTATTCTTCATGGTTTGTTGAATAACAATTTTATGATGATAGATTAGGCTTAAATGAGCATACAATGGTGATGTATATATGTGAATCGTGAGTGATGAAATGAACACAAAAATGTCTTGCTTTTGTATATATATGATGATCAATATTTCATAAGTTGTTGTAGAGATGATTTTGAAATGAAAAGATCATTAAAATGAAATAGGCATCTGTAATTTGGCCATATCTTGTTCTGTAGATATCCAAGATGGATTATTTTTAAATTATATTAAAATAGAGACATATGGCTACAATTTTCATGAAGTAATTGAATTTGAATTCTGTAGAAGTTGAGTACTGGGTGCTATTGTAGTTTGAGAATAGTCTTTAGTATTTTAGCTATAAATTGTAGAATACTGAACCAAACTGCATTAACTATATGCCATTAGAAACTTAAGATATATAGGAACATTTGTTTAGAAGACTGTGTTGCCTAAATACCTCATTATCTGGGTCATAATTGTCATTCAAAATTGACCTGAAAATAGAGTTGGAAAAACTGAAAAATGGAATGCCTAATGAAGGCAGAAAGTTTCTGCCAACAAAATCCCACTATCGTGGGAATTGGTTAGACATCAAATATGCTTCTTTTATGTGTGCGTTGAAGTAGCAAATGGCTAGGTACTTTTATGTGATGCATTAGGCTTGAATGAAACTTGAATTGAGCCTAGAATGATGCTTTAACAAGTGATAAAATGAGTGTTATGTTTAGGGTGAGGATTGAGGGTAGAACTTAAGAATAAATTGTGATACATTAAGTGTTCAAATCTGAAATTTTGAGATGTTATGAGAATGAAAGTGAACCTATGATAGCTAAAGTGATTCAATTAAGATGAAGGATGAGTATTAAGTAAAGATGAATGCTAAATTGGATATTATATGGTCTTAAAATGTTAGAATGACCTTGATGAATGATTGAATGATGCACCTAGAATAGTTTTGTACAATTGAGGTATAAAACTAAAAGTGAGCTAGACATATACAAATGAAAATGTTTGAATGACTGAGACATATGATTAAGGTTATGCATACCTAGGATTGTCATTGAGCATCCATTATACATATCACATATACATTTGATATTCATGTGAATGTGCAAATTAGTAATGTGTAAATGTATATATGTTGTATGATATAGAAGAGCAATTAGAGCGACCATATCCAAACATTGCCAGGACATCGAGGCAATAAGCTATCTGGAGCAAACTATGAGTCGACCTAGATGGTCTCCTCTTAATTAATTGTTTTGTTTAAGCATCTGTATTAAATTATTATATGATGTGAATGTATTGATTCAGATATTGAATTTCTGAGGTGTTTGATGCATGAAAATCATTGGAAGTGCTCATTGTATGTGAATTTGACTGAATAAGTGATACTCAACTTAATTGTTGAATGCCGGATCAAGGTCCGACAATAATTATGAATGTGAATGTGGAAAATTGAGCACAAGTGATTGATTGAATATATGTGAATGTGATGCATTTCATTACATGAATGCATGAACAGGTAAAGGCTATTGTGATTGTAGCCACCGATAAAGAGCTTAAAGCTCAAAAAGTAAAAAAGAGCTTAAGGCTCAGAAAGTGAAAAAGAGCTTAAAGCTCATAACGTGGTAAGAACCTCTAGCCCACTATGCATAATGAGCCCTGTATCCCTAATGAATAAGGGACAATTATTAATAAGCTCGGTATCCACAATGAATACGGGACAGTTACAGGCTCTCGGTCACAACAATAACAATTGGAATGAGTCTCATGAGCATTGCATATGTAATTGATATGTATGTTTTAAATGATTGAAATGAACTGTTTGACTATTTTGAATGTGAAATGTGAAATAAGTGATCAAAGTGTTATGTGATGATATATGATTATTGGTGAAATGATGTGCATTATATGATGACATGCAGTGTATGTGAATTTGAAGTATGAACTGTTATGTTATATGATATAAGTGAGCCATTAAGGATGGTCTATTCACTGAGTTTGCAAAACTCACCAAAATTGCAACGTATTTTTCAGGTCAGAGGAGACACCTAATTAGATAAACCCGAAATCGAATAAGAGTTAGAGGTCGGGATCGGTTCACGTCTGCATATGTTTTCCATTATGTTGGTATTAAAAAAATGTATTCCGCAAATATTGTACCACGTGTATCTAAATAATTCTGTTTTGTAATGATTTTCCAAATTGGAAAAGTTTGTAAATAAGATTGATCAATGAGTGTAATAACAATTATGATTATGATGCTTATGAATAAAATGGGCCAGAAATGAAAATTTGTTTTTCTAAAATATGCGTGTTATGTTTGAAAAAAATTTTGTCTTGAGTTTGACTGATTGTCCTAGCACACCACCCTGGTATAGTGTATTCTCAAATACTGAAGGTATGTTCGGGGATATGCACTATAAGAGTGGAGTTCTTCATGCCCCATCCCGTATGATCTTTAGTGCTCTCTTTTTCTTAGGTCTTTCTCTTTTTCTTTTTTGCCCTATTCTTTATTCTTATTTAGATTCTCATCAAGCTAATCATGAGTAATAGTAATATCATTAATACCAATATCATTATAACAATCATTAATACTATGTAAGATCAAATATGAGCCAAATATTCTGAGCATTTTGATATATTAAAACTTTAGAAAAAATTTCTACCTAATGCAAAAAATAAAATATGCATTGCCTTACTATTTAATTAAATGAGTATATTATCATTTCTATTCCACTCACTCTTTCTATAATCAAAATCTTAGCCATCAAAAAGATTTTCATCTTATCTCTCCAAAATAAGTAATCATTTAAAAAAAAGGATTATTAATATCTTAACCCTCTCTAAAACTAAATTAAAGTATTTCATACTAAACTTACCTTAAATATTTTTTAATATATATATATAATAAATTAGACCCGCTCTGATACTAATTTATTGGACTTTGGATGACATATGAGAGAGGGGATGAATTGTGTGTTCATCCTCTCTCTCATATCATATTTCTAAACTAATAAATAAATTATTTACTCTTATAAATGATTATGAAAACTTCATATAAAACTAACTTAAAATGAACACAACAATAAAAAAAAGTAGGGAAAGAGAGACAAAATTAAATTATAAACCCTTGGCCTACATCTACTTCCTAAACTCTACTTAAAAATTCACTATCTTCTTCCTTCAATGGGTGAAAAATAATCCTCCATACAATATCTTCTTTTTCATAGGCAAAGAGGTCTTGCTTTACCATAGGCAAGGAGTAACCCTTTACAAGTATTGTTTAAGGTTAAGAGAAACTCTCACAAAGTAAATCCCATAAAATTTCCCTAATTGCAATAATTATACAACTTTCTTTTGCTCGTACTAATGAACAAAGGCCCAATATGTGATATATAATATAAACATGCATTCTTTAGCCTCTCAAAGATCTAAGGAAGTATTTAGTATGCCCAAACTACTTTTTCCAACTCATATAGTTTATTTATACTTAAAATAACTTTAAATAGTTGTTGGAAACAAAAACTAGCTGTTATAAATGGCTAGTAATAGTAGTATCATTTCATACATTAGTCATTGGTTCATTAGTTGAATAATATGCCATGCTGATCAAATAATGTAGTCCTAAACCCTCGGTATATGTTCATTAAAGACACTATTCAACCATACTATAATACTAGTTAACTAATGTTTCTATTGCCCTAGCATTGGCTGCCCAAATCACCATATTGGTCAACTAAACTTTTTGAAACAATTTTTTTAAAATCATTCCTTTGGTAAAGCTTGATGAAAAACCATTTCAAAAGTTAAATGATTGATTTGACATAATTAGAGAGAGAAGTTCCTGCTTCTCTCCAAACTTTCTTCCTCTTTGCATATTGTTTTTCTTGAATCTGTACTTTCTTTCTCATCCTTTCCCCCTCTCCTTTATAACCAACCCTCCCTTCTCTCAAAGCTCTCCTACTTCTATTACCCTAGCTCCTCCTCTTTTTCCCATCCCTTTCTATGTTGGCCCCCGGAATTTTCCGATAAATTAAGCATAATAGTTTATGGAATAAACATGAGATTTGAATTTTTGCCTTAGAATAATTTTTGGGATCATGATAGAATCATTTTTGGAGATTAATTATTTATTA
>JAOTAY010000008.1:15892571-15915170 GCA_025629805.1 Erythroxylum baracoense
ATTTTAAGCATTTTGCTCACAAAATGACAACTAAAGGAGCAATTAGGATAAAGTTGGATAGTACCTTAAACTCCGAACTTATACCAGCTTGTTCAAGGAAAGGGGGCCCTGCTTGTCCCGCTTCAAACAACACTGTTCTGTCAGCCATTCCATGCAACCACAAAATAGGGGTCTGCTCCAAAACTCAGATCTCAAACCATTAAACCATGAAAAACACGTCATGACATCAAAGTAGTAGTTGCTCCTGAGTAAAGAAGCTGATACAAGAGGCCTATCCAACTTAATAAGAAAGGTACCTTCTTTGCCTCTCGAGTAATCTGGCCCACAATGGAAGAATTAAAAGGAACCCACCCACTGAAGACTGCACCTCCTCCCAGAGTTTTCGGGTACAGCAGAACACTAGCCAAGGTCACGGCACCTGCCACAACCAGTAAGAACTAAAAAGCAGAAAATGAAATTCATATTCTATGTTTTGTCACATTCGCAGAGACAGAGAGAGAGACAGAAACCTCCTTGACTAAATCCACACACAAATACGTTGTCAGCATCTGTCCCAGCGCCTATTTCCTTGTCTATCATTGCATGAACCTTCTGGACTGCTTTAAGCAAACTGCTTTCATCCTTTGGAGATTCCTAATATTTAACATACAAAATAAGTAGTATGGACAATCGATCTCAAAAGAACTTAACATTCTTGTTTAGGTAATTAAAACAAAGATAGGCATCTTCCAGCCATTAGAGAATGACCGAATGGCATTGTAAAATGAAAAAAATGAAGTCAGCAATTCTTTCATGCTACAAAATCAAGGGATAAGGTGTTGTGATAGGGAAACACGGGTATGTTGTGTTAATACTACCTCATACATTGAATATTGCTCTCAACTAAAGGCAAAAACGTAAAGAAAGCAGCAACATGGAAGAAACAATAATGAGAGTGAACTCATAAATTAGAACTCTACAGATAAAAAAATCATCGAGGGCAACTTGATAGATAAGAGAGGACGCCTTGTACAGCACGCATTATACTAGTACAGAACATAATATCATACTGCTTATGCAGGCAAGGAAACATCTTTAAAATTATTAGTGGATGGGTCAATGTGTGAGAGCATGCAAATAAGAAGGGAACACAAAATTGATACCAAACAAGGACGATGAAAGACTGTATGCCATCACTTGACAAAAGATAAAGAAAAATGTAAAACTATCTGTTGTGTTTGAGAATTTTGGAATTTTGGGATGGAGACGAGTGTTTTTTGGAAGCCTTTTGAGTAGACATGCTCTAAGATATAGGCGTAACCCATAACCTAGGATGTGTTTCTTCTAGAAAAAGAAGGTGAAAGTACGGATTGAACACAAAAGCATGTTGGTTGGCAGAGGTGTTTTCAAAGGAAGACATGGTCTAGGATACGACCAAGTCACATGGATGGAGAAAGCAAAAAGATTCATGACTTGTGGCACCACAACTTTGTGCACAACTGTGCCACATTTCATATATCAATGTTTGGAGGAGGAGGAGGATCCACAGTTAAGGGACATAGGCGTGTCAAAACATGTCATATTGTGGAAAGAGACGATAAGATTTACGGTAAGGGGCACAACTACCTCTGTGAAAGTCTAGAATGGTGGTTTTGGTGGATTTTAAACTTTGGAAATATTCTAAGACCCACTAGAGTTATGATTAAATTAGGTTGGGTTTGGTAAAGAAACTATCTGAGTAAAATTATTACAATTAGAGTTTCATATATATACGTGTGTGTTTGTGTGTGTGTGTGTGTGTGTGTGTGTGATAAACCTAGTTTGCTCTAACCATCATTACAATTATTCAAAAAAAGAATCAACTACTCTTAGCTCCCAAAGTCATAGGCACCCCTAATTAGTCAAAATTCATTAAAACTTCTGATGATCTTTCTTTCATTATTATTTATTCTTGCTATTTATTTTCTTAGCAATTAATATCAGAGTATCATTGAAGCAACAATGATTTAACTTACAAAGTTTAAAGTGGGAAAGTTCAATGAAACCAGGAATTTCGGATTACAACAATGGAGAGTGAAGGATTTGTTGGCATCAAAGAATATTGAAGGGGTTGCAAAAAAGTAAGCCAAAAGTTATGGATGAACTTGAATGGCAGGAGTTACAAGTTCGAGTAGCTGGAACCATACGACTTTGTTTGGCAGACAGGGTTATGTATGCATCCCTTGTGGAGATATGAAAGAAACTAAAGAGTCAATACATCTCAATGTCTCTCACAAATAATGTGTTCAACCAAATATTCAATGACCTATTGATGCTCGAGACAACTATTGTGGATGAGGAAAAAGTAATGATTCCACTTTGTTCCTTGTCTCTTTCATGTGAAAATTTGTTGAATATGCTCATATAGGAGCTGGTGCAGTTTCTCAAAGGGAAAAGGCCTACAGAGTGCAAGTAGATATACAAGAGGAAGCGAACAATAGCAGAAAAAGTAAAAAAGTTCAAGCCTGGACGAGTAGCTAAAGGGTACTCCAACAAAAGGAAATTGATTATGATGAAATCTTTTCTTTTGGTGGTCCGTCATATTTCCATCAGGATTTTGATGACGTTTAAAACAGATGGTTATGAAAATTTTTCTTTGTGATGACTTGAAAGAACAAATTTACATCGAGCCTGATGGATTTAGTCAACTTGAAAATATGCAACTGGTATGTGAATTGAAGAACTTTATATATTGAGATAGCCTCCACAGTAACAATATAAAAGCTTTGGCTCTCATATGTTCTGAATTGGCTACAAGATATGAAAGTATGATTGTTGTGTATACGTTAAGAGTCTTAATAATAGATAATTTAGTTTCATGCTACTATATGTGGATGATATGCTAAATGTTGCAAATGTGTAATCATAATATGAATGAACTAAATACCTTGTTGGGAAAGGAATTTGAGATAAAGAATTTCGATGTTGTCAAAAAACTATTAAGAATGGAGATTCAAAGGGATAGAAGCTCTAGAAAATTGTGGTTAACTCAATCCATCTACATTGAGAAGATGTTGGACAAATTTAGAATGAGCAAGAGTACTCCATTGGCAAATCACTTCAAACTTGTTTAGACCAATGTTCGAAAATAGATGCATAGGTTGATGATATGTCTAAGGTATTATATGCTAGCGGTACTAGATGTTTAATGTATGCAATGTTTGTACGAGGCAAAATTTGGCTCAAGCCATTGCTGGGGTTGGTAGGTACATACCGAAACTTGGAAGACAACACTCAAAAGTAGTCAAGTGGATATTGAGGTCCTTGAGGGTTACGTTAAACCATGGGATTAGGAATGGAAACTAGAGCGTAGCTCCACCCGAAGTCAACAAATCAGGCTTGGGTTGATCGGACTTCGAGCTGGACTCAAGCTTCAGAGGCCTAAATGGATTGAACTCCCTCTATCTAAATAAATGGATTAAACTCCCTCTATCTAAATGATGTCATTTTAGTTTAATTGTCCACAACAATGTCATTTTGGCTTGTAGGATTAAGAAACTAATAACTAAAACGATGCCATTTTGGAGTAGTCCAAGCCTAGCCATGCATCCCAAGCTTGATTGAGCTTCAGACTGGACCCAGCCTATAGGCAATGAGCATCGGGTCAGGCCAAGCCAACAACAGTAGCAGCTTAACCCGACCCATTGCCATCCTTATATGGTATTGTAATCAACAAGAAGAATCTTCGATTGTGAGATATGAGAATCTAGACTATGTGACAAATTTGGATACTAAGAAGTCTTCTTTAAAGTATGCCTTTACTCTTATAGAAAGGTCCATTTGTTGAAATCAACATTACAATCCATTGTTGCATTGTCTAGAACTAAAGCTGAATACATGACAATGACTAAAATTGCTAAGGAATTATTATGGCTTACAAAGCTAGTGAAAGAGGTGGGCATAAATTAAGGAGGATTTCAAATTCACTTGATAGTCAAAGTATCATTTATTTGGAAAAAAAGTAAAGTATATCATGTAAGGACTAAGTACATAGACGTTAGATTTTAGAAGATCAAGGAGAAAACCGCATCTAGACAGATCTTATTAGAAAAAGTTCACACTTCGAAGAATGTAGCTAACACATTAACAAAGTCGATTGCCATGGAGAAGTTCAACTATTACTTAGACCTGATTAATGTCTCAAGATATTAGACATGAATACAATAGAACCTATAAAGAGTATATTCACCAAGGTTGAGATTATTGTATAAGACCCATAAACACAAACATAAAATCTTGGAGTTTTGAGATGGAAATGGACATTTCTTGGAAGCCTCTTGAGTGGACATGGTCTAAGACACGAGGGTGACCCAAGATATGTTTAAACAAAAGTGAAGACACAAGGTGAATGAATGGAAGCATTAGTTGGAGGAGGTGTTTCTGAAAGAAGACTCGATATGAGACACATTCGTGCCAAATCCAATGCCATGTTCTAGAAATAGACAATAAGACTCATGGCTAGGGTATGACCGTGTCCTAAACTGTGTTTGTGAAAGTTAACCTTATCTTAAAAGCATGGTTTCAGTGCACTTTAAATTCTGGAAATATTACAGGACCCACTAGAGTCATGGTTAAATTTGGTTGATTTCAATAAATGGACTATTTGAATAAAATTATACCAATTAAGGTTATATATATATATTATTAACCTATTTTACTGTAACCATTAGTATAATTATTCAATAGAGAATCAGTCACTCTTAATTCCCGAGGAAACAAAAAGAGCCAATTGGCTGAACCTCGATAAAATTTTTTTGTGTTCTTATTTTCTATCTTTCATTATTCTTTTGCTATCTATTTTCTCAACACTATCATAGAGAAAAATAAACACTTTGTGGTTCTTTTTTTTTTGTTGCCAATAAAAGTAAAAATAAGTTCGAAGTCTGTAATTCAATGCAATAAGATGAAAATCTAATGGATCAAGAAGAAGATGGCAAAATAAAGCTTAGATAAGAAAAGGATCAACTCACAGCTGTCACGGGGATCTCATGGATATCAAACCATGAAGACATTACATAACCATCTACAAAAGACAAGCAATATTATTCCATAATGAATTTGATGAATACTGGCGTGTTATGATTTAAGTAGAAGTAATGTGCTCAATGGCATTTTGTCAACAATGAAACTAAGTAATCTTGAGATGAGTAGGGAAGGGGAACGATAGATGAAGAAGAATAACAGTATTCAACCTCTTCATCATTCACACCATAAATTAATCTCTGGAGGTGCATGAAAATTGCACTCACAAGTTGATGTACTACTAATGTTTACTTAGTTTGGCTACAAAAAAGCCAACAGTTGTGTCAGTTTCTAATTGATTTCTTCTAATTATCTTTAAAATTATCTTTTTCTTTTCATCATTACTGGAATACTATGAATAACAAGTGAAAAACAGCATATTCCAGATTTTACACTCTCTGTTCCACCTAAACGAGCTCCCATCGAAATTTCCAGCATTCCATTTTAGTAATCACCATCCGTAAAATCAACACATTTTAATTGCAAGAACCAGCATTCACTCCAATGAATCACTTGGTTCACTTTCATCAATAGTTTTAAGCTTCTAGTATAAACAACAGAAAAACCTTTACGTATCACAGCAAGAAACCACCAAAACGGGAACTTTGAAAGCAAGATCATGTCAACGCTCAAATACGGAAACCCTTGAACGAGCATGACGTCAAAACCACGCTCTTTACTAATAATTTTACTCGCAAGCAAGGAAAAGCAAAACCCAGAAAGCAACTGTAAAGCAATAAAAGATTGAATTTTTGAAGGCATAACGAGAATGAACTTACGGTTGCAGGTGACCGGGCTATCAGGCGCAGAAGGGAAGGACCATTTGGTGTTTCTGAACTCGCGAGAAGTAAAGAGAGTCTTGATGGGTTCATTTGCGGGGCCGGAATCGCCCAACCCATGAAGCCAAAGAATGAAGCTACGAGCCATGGTGTCTGATTTCGTGACTAGCGATGATTTTGGGCGCGAAAACAGGGTGAACCCAATGGTGCTACAAAGTGTCACTGCCAAGATTACCATTGGCTTTATAAGCACTCTCATAGCAGGTGTCTATGCTACAGGCTCTCCAAATTAGAGAAATGCAGGCAAAATGACTTTAACTACCCTCCTGTCTCGACCATTCTTTACAGGTTTTATTAAAGAGCAAACTTGATGATTCTGAAAGATTAAATCTCTTCTCTTTCCAATTGATTTGGTGCGTTCAGAGTTATGCTTCCAAACTGTTCTTTCCAAATAACTCTCACCTTTTGAGCGTGTTCATAATTATATAGTGGGGCAGTGCCGAAACTGATATACGTTATGCCCAGCTTGATGATTTTAATCAAAATGAGCCAACGTTGATCAGAATACATATGCATTAGGTTAAAATGGGCACCAAAAGACAATCTTCAGGAGAACAAAGAAAATCGTAATCCTCCACCCTTTCTTCATATCTTTCAACCATTAACAAATTGTTTGATTGAGATAAACTTATGATCTCTTAGTCAAATAGATTATTCAGTTCATTCAACGGCTAACAGCAATGTAAAGTAAAATTAAAAACAGAACTGCTGTTTGTTGCAGTAAGTGGAGTGCACAGACGAGAAGCGAGCGATAAGCTTATATTGAGTGATCCAATTATGCAATTGGAATCTATCTGTGTAAGCAAAAGATCATAACTTTCTTAAAGATATGGATGCTTCAATCTAGCTTTTCTAAAACAAAAAAGGAAAAAGAAAACACAACTGCAGCTCAATCCAGGCAAATATTAGGAACTTTGCAGTCTAAAGCTAATCAAATGAGCTAAAAGACTAAGACTGGATGGAACTCATCCGTGAGCTACATAGAATCATCAATTCTTGGTTTGATAAGGTCTCAGTTTCTGGGCAAAGAGGTGCAAATGCTCTCTCTATATCTTAACTTCGTTCCCAAGCAATGACACATTTAGCAGTGTATGAGCATCAAAACTCAAAAGTTTGCTGTCAACGTTCTCAACAGTCCCTTATTTTCATTTAGCGAAAAAAGTTCCATATTTTCCTTCAGTAGATTGGAGAATGAACCCAGTTACACGAGACATTTCTGAAAGGATTTTACCACAATCTCACAACCCAATAACTAGCATAGTCGACAATTGCATTATAAAATTCTTTATCTGCATGGCATGGCATTGGATTATCTATAGCGTTATGTCCCTGTGACTGTCTAACATTTCACCGAGCACACAGCTGATAATCCTAGAAAGCAAGAACTGCGGCGATATAATACTATAAAAAAGGTTCAAGCTGCATGATTACTTTCAGAAAAACCACAAGAGATGCACCTGTGCTGATCAAAGATACTATAACCGGGGAAAGTGTAAAGAGAACATATCTTGAACTGAAAAACTCATCTAGTACCGTAACATCAAAAACTGAACTACTGCTCGGGTGCACTGAAACATATTTAATATTCTCAGCATAATAATCATCAGATACAAAATTGTTCAAGGAGCCTTAGAATTTTAGTATTGGGCAAAAATGACCTAATCCAATTTCCACAGAGAAGTTGGTAAATATGATATGTGGTGGGTTCAAGGTTACGCAACGTCACTAATCTTTAAAGAGTCCAGGTTTTATCCACTCAAATAATCTTCCAATCCTGCATAAAGATCAAAAACAATCTTCAGCATCAAATGCAAAGGGAGAAATTTTATGCAGATGACATTAAAACTGTAAGCACAATATCATACCAGAAAAATCTCATGCAAACAGAAAAGACAACTGGAAAAAGCATAAAGAAGTGGGAAGGTAAGGGAAGCGGGAAAGGGAGAGGGAGCAAGGATATGGGGTTGAGGGGTGGGCAGACCTTGTATCCTCGGAAATGACAAGGTTCAATGGGAAGCATGATACTTATCAATGGACTGCTGCATCAGATCCAACTGGGATATGACGTGCTCCAACTTGCTGCAACAGATTTCATTGGATATTCGAGAACTATAGTCGCTCTTCTCAAATGGACGGTATTCGCATGCACTCTTTATCTCATTCCGCAGGGTAAACTGGATATCCTGAATTGGTTTTTCCAAAAACTAACATCACCAACAAAGATACAGCATATCACAAATATAACATCACTGCTGTGATTATGTTCTCATAATCCAAAAAGCTTCTACGACGCATTCAACCAAACTTACTTAGAAGTAAGAAGAGATTTAAAGCTCAATCATGTAATGTAGTGTTCAGAATACACAAATTTAGAAACTTTTTATAGCATAATAATTGCTCTAGTAGCAGAACTTACACGTAAACTGAAAACAACTTTCCAGTGAAAACACATATATTAAAGACAAGTATAGATAGGTCTGACCAAAGCAAATAATAACTTCGCTTAGCAAAAAGGAGAAGGAAGACATCAGAGACCTTAATCATTTGCATAAAGTCACGGCAATGGTTGTTGACGACTTCTTTCCTAGGACCAGTTGGATTTGCAAGTTCTTCCATTACACCCCCTGCAAGCTCCAGTACCCTCACGATTGTCTAAAGAGTTTACAAACCACCAATTAGATTCATACCCAGTACCCATTACCACCCAAAAACAAAAGAATTACTAAACATTTAAACTTTAAACCTTTTCCACGTTCTGGAGTCGCTGCAACGATGATGTGTTCTGCATTTGAGAGTCCATTGTCGCTCTTCTCACTCTTTCGCTTACTATGTAGTTCTACTCTTCTAGACAATAATTTAGGGAAATAGTCGAATAGGGGACTGGATGTCCAGAAAACACTGTCGTTTAATGACGCTGGCATATAGTATGTCTGTTTGCTGACATGGCAGGACACTATTGGTTAGAGTTGGGCTTGAAAAAATAATACCAACCACAGCTGAACAGAGCCGAATACCTGCCCTTCTTCCCCATCTATAATTTTCCTAGTATTTGCGTTTACCGTAAAGGAGGAAGAAAGGGGTTTGGAGAAGAGAAGTGATGGCTACTTCCAAGTTACAAGCTTTCTTGAATCACCCTGCTGGACCCAAAACCAGTTAATGTGCTCCGTCTCTTTTTCTGTAATGGTCAATGAATTTACTTTCAATCTCTTGAGGAATCAATACGTCCTATGGTTAGGTTTCCTTGTGATTTCCGTGCCTTTTACTTCTCATTTCTTATAATTTAGTTTTTTTTATTTAGTTAATTGCTCTACGATGCTTTAATAGGTAAAATAGATCCATTTGGCTGCTAATCTCCTTTTGGGCAATCGTTACTTCCCTTAAAGCCTTTGTCTTTGACTGTATTCTTTTTTTCTACTCTAGTTAATTTGTTCTTTGTTGTTTGTTATTACGTCATGTTACTGGATGTGGCTTATTGGATAGATTTAAGAAATGGCTGAGATTCTGGGAACTAGTTTTGCTTTACTCCTTTATATGGTTACTTGTTTCACAATATGAAGTTAGCTTTATGAATGATTTTTCAATCAACGAGCAGCTTCCTGGTACATTTTTCCAGGAGCCTGATGGTAAACGTATTGATAGAGGAGATTGATCATTGCTGGTGTTGCTGATGAAATCCTCGTTTTATTTTTTCTTTTTTGGTTTGATATGATTGCTGCTGCTATAAGCATGGCTAACTGAGCTCTTATTGTTTGCAGTTCACTTTTGGGCACCAGCCTTTAAGTGGGGCATCAGCATTGCTAATGTTGCTGACTTTGCTAAACCACCTGAAAAAATTTCATATCCTCAACAAATAGGTATTTACTTGTACATTCTTTTTACTCAAATGCATTCGTATGTTCTTTATGTTAGCCACAACATGCATCATTTATTGGATAAGCCTGCTAGTTTCTCTGCTGCCTTTACTGTCCACAGACAAATACTTGCTATCTGAACATACAATTGTTATCCCGTTATTTATTTTAATTTTCTTCATTTCATGTTAGGCTTACTTCTATCCTATATTTGTTTCTCCTTCTCTCATTCTTGTTGTATGATATGCAGCTGTTACATGTACTGGATTGATATGGTCACGCTACAGCTTGGTAATCACTCCGGTAAGTGTAGATTATGAGTGAAGTGCATTGTGGATGTGAAAATGAAAATACGGTAAACTATGCCTCTGTAAAGCAACTGCTCTGGCACCATTCCTTCATGACACTTGGGATTCTATTTCTATCTTGACCGTAATAATTACTGAAGCAACTGTAGCTTCTTAGATAATGTTAAATGTATAATATAGAAATGGAAAATGAAGTGCTAAAATTTTTTATAGTGTTTAGTTGCATGGTGAAGATAAAGTCTTCTCATTCGTTTGTATCGACCCTGCTTCTATTAGTAGGCCATCCTTTTGCAATTGGGTTGACCTTTTTCATCTTTGATCCTGGACCACAGAAAAACTGGAATTTATTTAGCGTAAATGTTGCAATGGCTGGTACAGGCATTTATCAACTCACACGCAAACTACAGTAAGTTTTCGTCAAAGTATTTAAATATGCTATTATATGAATGACAGTACTAGGACTATGTAGCCATTTTTATGAGGAGAGCACTCCTACTATGGATGTAAAATGGAATGGTTGACATTGATGCATCCTGATGAAATTGTTGCTTCTGATACATCCTATTCAAGCAAACATTTTCCTGCATCACTTGACATAAAGTTGGTCTTAAATAGACTGATTTATGACTACTTCCACAATATGTGCAGGCATGACTATTCGGCGGAGGCTGAAACTGCGGTTGCAAAGGAATAATGACGAAAATGTGCTATATTTCAGGGTCTTTTGAAGCCCCATTGCGATATTCCCTTGTATTTGATTCTGCAATTTCAGTCTTTCATTCAGCTTTGCCTTGTGCCAAATCTTTTGGGTAGTTGAATTTTCGTAAGATTGCTACAATTAGACAGGTGTGTCGAATGCTCGTGGGCTACATGACTTTATGGACTGGCAATTGGCGAACAATAATCTGCAGATTCGACTATTTATTAGGGAATTGATTTTCATGCAGTTTTGTGTTTAAATACTATCAGGCATAGCTTTCTTGTTCTGTCTCATTATAACATGGGAATTATCTCATTATAATATGGGAACTACTATCATCTACAAGCTAAATATTATTGAATAGAAGACAGCTCGTCAATCTTAAAGGCTTCTTGGCACGCTATTGCTAATAAGCTATTATCAACCAGTTTCTGCTGTTTTAAAACTGTCAGATATTTGACACCTTAGCTAACCTTACTCGGCAGATTTTAGTTCCTTGGCACTGGCAATTGCCAAGAAGTACGTACAATCTAAGCACGTTCACAACTCTCATTGTGGAGACAAGTAGGAACATCTAGGTGAGATGCATCACAGAACGTATCTTTATATGAAAGTTAAAGCAAAAACATGTACCAATCAACAACAATTTAACCACTTCAGGTGTCCATATCAAGCAATAAGAGATCTTTTGTCGTAAATGTGATTACCAATGGAAATACTACAAAAAATTTTAGAATTGCTCAATGCCAAAATATGTGTGTTGTAAGGGGCCGGGGTTTGCTTAAGGAGCATTAAATGGGAGGCCGAAAGTACATGCATATGCCAAGTACACTTGCACCATCCAACGGATGGCCAGAAAAACTAAGGAAAAAATGGCTCTCCAAATAGTTCATGAACAATTAGGCCAGTTCCCTCTCATCACGTATATGTCAAATAGTTTGCAAAGTGCCTCCAGTCATGTCCCAGCAGTGCTCGAGTTCACCCTCTCCAAATGGGCATCACCAGGTTGATCCGGTCTTGAATCAGAGTCCCTATCATGAGAGTTCAAGCCTAAACTGAGATCCAGAGTGCTTTCATTCAAATCTTGTCTCACTACTCCATTATCATCCTGAGACCAGTCATTGATCATATTATTAGATCAACACTTATAGTAAGACTTCAAGCAATGAAATGACTCCACTTTTGCCAAATTTCCTCTCATAGCATACTACATTTTACTAAAAATGAGTAAACTTTGACCAGTCCCACCTGTGTGAAGCTCAGTTTTGAGTTTCATGATCTTCAGTCACTTGTAATTTGCTTCCATAGCATGCTACATTTTAAGGGGAAAAAATTACAAGTGACATGAAACTCAAAACTGAGCCTCACACAGGGGTGGGACTGGTCAAAAGTTTACTCATTTAAGTGCAGCAACCAAGGTCAAATAGCATTCATAAGAAGAGTGAGAAGACATAAATATCCAAGAGGGTGCAACCACTGAACCAAAGAGAGGTTGAATACGGCCTACAAATTGATAAAAAGCAAAGCACTTTAAGCACATGCTTTACTCAATGACATGGATTTACAAACATGTTCAACTATTGTCATAAGAGACTCCAACAGAAACAACAATGATGCACATGAAATATGATTAACCATTCACCTGATCTTCCATAGGCATGTCATTGATGTCAGGCTTTTCATCAAATCCATCATTCTGTGGGATTGAGTCTGCTATAATTGCGTTAACTTCACTTGGATTAGATTCATCATCACCCTTCTCTTCAGTTTCTTCGGCCTCTTTCTTCTGTTCTTCTAACAAATAAACCTAGAGAATTAAAAAGAAAAGAAAAATACATAAATTTTTTTAAAGAAAACATCAGGTAGGATAAATGCAATCATTTAATGCAATTTCAGAACCACCAATCAACATATTTCTCATTTAACATACTTATGATGGTTCCTTACGATAAATATCTCAAAAGTTACATCTATTCTTTCTTTTCTTCTGTCAAAGCACAATTTTATGCAAATTTGAACCTCCAATTGAAATTCCAGGTTACCATGATGTCCCTTGACAACAATCAAGGACCTTCACGTAAGCAGTACCAACATAATCTAAAGAGTTTGACATGAGACATGTGTTCAATACAAAAGTTTATCCTGCCAAGTAGAAAATTATCCAGAGTAACATTTAAACTCAGCAATGGGCATAATGCATAGGATTTGGAACTGAATGTCTCAAACGTAAACTTGCTAAATGATCTCCAAGAAATAGGCAACCATATTAAAGGCAAAAACTAACACTGCCATATGCAAAACACTAGCACTCAAGGGATTATTCTTTTACATGTTAGATTGCCGCATATTAATTGAAGCTCCACATTTACCACTTACAAATATTACTCATTTCAAAGATAGATTGACATTTATCCATCAGTGAACCAAAACTTGTCGAAACAACCGTATCATTTGAACATCAAACATGAAACTAAAGACATCAAAATGAAATAGGAAAAGATGTCATACTAACTGCAGTCCCTGAATATTTCTTTCCTCAATCTCAGTCGCAATCCACTATATTACTGTATACAGAAGTTTTTGACTCTAACTATGAGGCTATGTCCTATGACAACAGTGGTTGGACAACCTGTCTTTAGTCAAGGCATCACATATATTTGCAAGTTAGATGGTCAAAACATACACACTAAACTACATCACCATTCTAACTAAGGAGAGAAAGAAAAGGAGGCAGAAACCTTGACAACACAGTATCACAAAATCCTGCTTCATATCATAACTCAAGCCACATCTTGAAAACAATTATAACAGTTAAAAGGAAGCTTACTTGCAATGGTTGAAATCAATATCTTTTAACTGTTATTTAGGATGGAACAGAATATAACAGAAAAAACAGGGGTTGTACGCTTCTACCTCTAGGTTATCTGCATTACTGGATTATTTTGGTATCAACATGATTTCCATGTTATGAAGAACTTTATGCCTGCCAGATAAAGTCATCATGCTACTTTTACCTAATAACATACAACTATAGGTTCAAGGCTACTAAAAGATAACTAGCCAGAAAAGCAACATAGATTAGAAATGCTACAAGATGATATTACAAAACTATCCGAGGAAGTGAAATATCCTAAACCAACAAAAAAATTGAATGCAGTCTCAATTTAGTAGTCTTATAATAAAGCTCTACATCTTTGTCCAAATTGCAAAAGCTAATTTACTATGATGGCGAAAGAGTTTATTAAATTCCTAACCTTTCGAGCATTCAACTTAATCCCTACATTACAAAATCAAAGAATTTGACCCTTCCCAAATCATATACATTTAATGGTTCCATTATCTGTCAAAATAAGGGTTATGTTGTTTACTTTTATTACCGCAAGGGCTTAATCAAATGCTTTGAAACGTGTCATATTGTATTTCCA
The DNA here is from genome assembly GCA_025629805.1 of Erythroxylum baracoense. Taxonomy (NCBI): domain Eukaryota; kingdom Viridiplantae; phylum Streptophyta; class Magnoliopsida; order Malpighiales; family Erythroxylaceae; genus Erythroxylum; species Erythroxylum baracoense. The sequence continues at coordinate 15,906,735 of JAOTAY010000008.1, forward strand.
AAGTGAAAGACGGGGGCCTATTCATCTATTTCCCTAGTAATGATCAAAAGCTTACATTTGTTCTTCATGACTGAGGACCAACTTTATTTGGCATGAACAAGAATATTACCTGACAATTTCTCCATAAAGCCCTCTTGATGCTCTAATAAATCTTGCACTGCTCTTTCATTTTCTTGGCTAAGAAGGGACATTTACAAGAAGCTTCTGTGTTTTTTGATTCACTATAGTAGAGGAAAAATGAATGGTATAGTTTCAATATCAAAATGTTGGACTTTGTTGGGCTTGTACTTCATTGTCTTTCAAATAATCTTGATTATACTATTGAACCACCAACTTAATATAACATATGTGTTACAAATAAAAGATCCATGATGTAATCATTTTAGCCTTATGTCCAAAATCTCTGCATAAACACTAAGGTCAAAAACAAACTTACAGTCCCACAATAACCTCACGTTGATAAAGCTAAAAAGCAGCACAAAGAACCAAGTTGAAGTTTACCGTTGATATGCACTTGGAATTGTCAATCACGTTTCCTGAACACAATCTTTAACTGTCTTTCATCAGTCTCAAATGATGGATTACCTAGTCAAGAGCTTAAGAGGAAAATAAACATGTAATGCACAAGCCCATGCATGCAGATTCTAGAAGATTGAGCTCAAAGAAGAGTATTGTGAGTACGTTCAACTCCAGAAGCAATTAACATTGTCTAACAATATTTTACCATGTAAGATACTGGGTGAAGCGCATTTTGAAAAGCTGTACCCCTATGTGAGAAACTAAACTAGAAAGAAAAGGAGGACAAGAAACTTAGTTTGGCCACAAAGGTTACAAGAACAATAAGAGAAACGGCTGATCTCAATTGAGATGCCCAAGCTTGGGAACTTTAAAATGGAAAGGAGAAGAGCTAAGCAGTGTTAGTCATTCCCATGAATTTTTCTCAGTTTGGATTGTGGCTTCTCCATCAATGTTCATGAGTTTCTTCAAAAGTGTACAGAAATACAGCAATAGAACTCAGAGACTGCCATTGTGAGGCAATATGGTATTAGATAGGATAACAAAACAGACTAATCATTGGCAGTCATGTCACTCTTGATAAGATTGTTGTTTGTTTCTGCTCAAGAAATTGATTTTGAACTTACACCAACATTTCACTTAAAAGGCTGCAGCTTTGATCCAGTAGGCTTTTAGATGGTTCTTAAATTCTCAATATGCATCTCAATGGCTACTCTACAAAGCCTTTTCATGATCATGGAAATATCCTAAGCTGATAACACATAAATGGGGCATGTTTACAACAATGCCAATTTGACGGAATAACAATTAATGTGATCCAAAATGCAAAGGATTTTGCCTAGTAAACATCCCTCTCCATAAGCATACATGCAAGAAGTGATTAAAATAAGCTTTGAGACACTATACAGGGTTTAGAAGTATTTAAGTCTATGATCTTGAAATATTGTCAATTCTGAAATTACAAAGCTATGCATAACCATCAGACTTACTTTTTCTAATAAATGGACATGATACTTTACCAAATAAATGAAATAACCAATAGAAAAGCACAAGGATAAGCTCCAAACTATCTGCTGCTCTTCAACAAACAAAAGCGCCACCAAACAAAACTCCTGATTGAAGTACAAAAAAGCTAAATATAGGAAAAGCCTGGTCTTTTCTAAAGATAAAAACATCAATGCAGAAACACCCATTTCTACCCGTTGGAGTAAATTCCACTGTTCATCCAGAACCTAGATCCCCGATTCCCTCACTCAATCAACAATTCGTCGGAAACATCAAATCATAAACCACAGAACCAAATGAGACTAACAACAAGAAAACAAAATTCAACCATAAAGAAACCATTTCAAACTTTATAAAAGCCAAGAACCGGAAAGAGGCATCAAATACCGGAATGTATTTGAATTTACGCTTAGGGGCGGCAGGCTCCTCCTCCATCTGCGGCGGCGCGTGCAGAGAATTCTTGTTAGCATTGGAGTTATTGATAGCATTAGTGGGTGCTGATGAGTCCTTGTTGTTATTGCTTTGGCTCAAAGGGGTCCACTTGTAAAGCACGAGATGCGAGCCGTTATTACCGTTACTAGTACCGTTGCTGCTGATGATGGTGTTCTGGTGATTGTGATTTGTATGATTGTTGTTGGTTGAGGCTGAAACATGGACCCATCTCTTCTTCCACTTCCTTACTCGACCATTGAACACGGTGGGCGGACCGTACCGGGTCGACGACCGCCCCAGTCTCGCCCCGACTCCCTCCATTCGGATCGCGTCACGATTGCTGCTTTTGCTCCTTTTAATTTGCTAAACAGAATTTGCTCCCTTTCTCTCTCTATAAGAACAACAGCGCCCACTCTGTCTCTCCTAGTTTCTTTCACTACTTTTTGGATTTCAATTAATAAGAGAAGGGATTGGGCGGAGTATGGGGGCTTTTGGTAATTTCATGTGGTAGTGGCAGTGGAATTGGCAGGATTGGATACGGAGGGAACAGTGAGTTTACTGACTTGGTAGTGGAATCCAGGCCATTGGTTGCAATATTGGAGTATTTTGATGCGAATGGTGGGGTAGCCAACGTTTTGATTGAATAATGATTGGTTTGTTCTTTCCTTTTTAGGCTCGGCCAATTGAGAGTTGGGATTTGGACTAGGGGGGCCCTTTTTAAGGTTTTTCTTCTATTAAAATAATTGTTTGCGAAAATCAATGTATTTTTTTAGTTTTGATAAAAATTCTTTTAATTAAAGATGACACTAAGCAGAGGGCATGAGATCCTCTATACTCACTATCCTGTACCAATTCTGCTCCACACGATTTCATCCATACATTTCTTTAGGTCCCACATATTTGTATGGATGAGATCGCATGAAACAGAGTTGGTACAGGATAGTGGGTACAGAAGATCTGGTTCCGTAAGCAGAGTGGGACCAACTAGAACAAAATTCAAATAAAAAATAATATCGTTTTGTCATTGTCTCCCAACTCGAGGTCGGTCAACAGGCCAACACCAGGCCCAATTGTCAGGCCTATTTTTACTCATAAATTAATTGTAGGTTTTATAATTTAAAAAAGAACATGATACAAGTTTTTTTTATATATTTTAATTTGTGACATATATATATTTAGGGATGATACTGGCCGGGGTGGGGCAGACTCAAAGTAAAATTCAAAACAACGTCATTTTGTCATTGTCTCCCGACCTGAGGTTGATCAATGGGCCAGACTCGACCCAATTGTCAAGCCTACTTTTACTCATAAATCAATTGTAGTTTTTATTATTTAAAAGAGAACACGGTACAAGTTTTTGCTATATATTTAATCTGTGACATATTTTAAACAGTCTCTCTATTACGTAAGGGTAAGACTGCATACTATCAGATCTTTTCAGACATTGCACTTTAATGAGACTTCAACTAGATGATGATGATGATGATGATGATTTTATAAAAGTAAAAGAGGAAAATATTCATGAATTATTATATATAAGTAAATAAGTCATTTTTAGTTTTATTTAATTTTTTATTTCTTGTCCTTCTAATGACTGATATGTATGCACTTGAATGACCTACATCTTACAACACAATTTGCCAATACATTTTAGTAAACTTGGTTAATTTTATTTTGGCAAATTGAATACACTCAATACCAATACCATCAAATTTAGTAGTTAAGACCCCAACCAATTTCATGATATCCTTTTGCGGTGGTTTAAATTACGTAGCTGCAAAACATTTTCTTGAGCCCATAAATACAATGAAAGCTACAGACTTGTATCAACTTTTTTTTATTTCCATTTTTTTAGTGCTTTTCCTCAAAACTCCATTAACAACTGTAGCCAATCTTGAGGTCTCAAGGATAACCTAGATCAAGGGAAACAAGAGCCTGAACCTGATCTAAGTTTTACATTTTCAACATTTTTCTTTAACAATGTCAATAAACCTTGAGCAGATATATTTCCCTAATTCGACCTGGACAACCTAATGCCATCTTCCTACGATCAGCGTTCTCAACAATCATTTACTCTTCGTGGAAAAAAAGAAATACCATATTGTACAAGGACCATAGAGAAGATATATATGTAGTTGCTGATAATAACTAAGAAAATGAAATATTTTCTCACCTTTGATGCCAAAACCAAATGGGACATTTGAGTGCGTGGTTCAGTCCTCTCGTCGTCTGAGCTTATCATCTTTTTGTTAATTGGTTAATAGCTAAATAAAGCTATAACCGTGGTATTATTGTAACGTTTTGTACTAGTTTTTACTATTGTTAATACATTTTATTCAATTTTCAAAAAAAAGCCAGTAGAGCTATAACCTTTTCTTACCGCACAAGTGAAATGTATAGATTTAAGGTCATTCAAGTGAATTGGATCCTCAGGACTTTTTTCCTCTATTTAATGGCCAAGTGCTCTTACTACAACATGTTCAAACTGTAACACTATACAGTAAATATGCAAAATTACTTCACAACTAGTTTCCCTTTTCTTGTAGAATTATAAGGACTGACCTAGTACCGAAGCGATTGATCCATTTGCTGTTTGCTAGTTCACGTTTCACGGTTGGCTACTAGAGTCATAGTTAATTCACGCCCCAAACTCTAGGCCTTGATGGTTTGCTTCACGTGAGGAAGAATGGAGGAAGTTTTTTTTCTATGATTGCAACGAATGCGATTATTCATTCCCACCCCCTTAATCCTCCTTTTATATTAGGACAAAAATAACTGACGGAAGTTAATAAGAAACTAATCCTTTGTTAACTGTCAAAGTGGTCGTTCATTTTATGCAACTTCCAACAACTTCCACTCGGCCATATAAGTCACGGGTTACATCTTCTCTACGTTTCATACTGAGAATGGGGCGTGTGATCACTAAAGAACCAGTAATGTTATATTAAGTTACCATATAACTAACATAACACTTTCACATATTCATGATACCCCAAATCATCCAAAACATCACCGAATATATACACTGTCCCTTTATGCTCATAAATATATCATATAATTATACACCAAATATAATCTCCCAAGCTAATATGGTGATGAAGGAAAGATTCTTCCTTAGACACTCATGATAATCCATTTTAGCTTAACTGTTTTCCTAATGTGCTCCGCTGGATTGTATATATCTTAGCCCTTGGAAAAAACACATTAAAATAGCAACACCAAGCCTTGACTTCATATCATAGTTCTAAGTCAAAAGGTTTCATTCAATTAGACACTAAAGTCTATGGGATCACATAGTGACAGAGAAAGGGATTTAACTGTCATTCCACAAGTAGGTCGTTATATAGAACACATAGTATGAAATGTATGTCATAGCATAGCTCCCACTAAGATGGGCATTTCACTCTTCTATGCCATGCAAATCATGAATCTAGCTTTACTTAAAAGCTAATCTGAGCCACTATATTAACATACCTAATGCTAATCTTGACACTCGAGATTTGGCTTTAATGTTTCAATGTGAAATCTAAATCTTTTACATCCTACTCATCATAGTCTCATCTTAGACTTTCTAAGGTGAATATTCAAATATAGAAACTTATCATTCACACTACACAAGTATGAAGATAACACAATATTACATATACTCAATATTAATATTGTGAAGTCTCATCCTACCCGTTACTCAAGTGTTAGGGCGATTACTTATATGACAAGGCCAATTAGAAGCCTAGTGACATTACAATGTGCCTTATCATGTAATTACGTACTAAAGAACATTTGAGAAATAAACTTTTATTAAACAAAAGGTCGTTATAATTAAAAAACAATCCACTTTACGACAAGATATAACTCAATGAAAAACTAAACCCTACGCAAACCTAAAATCATCACATGAGCCTTGACCGAATCTCAAAGAATAGGTTTAGTTAGGGAATCAGCTACCATCTTGTTAATATGTATATACTTTATGGAAACCTCTTTATTTTTTATGGTGTCTCTTACAAAATGATAACGCCTTTTGATATGCTTGGTTTTTCTATGAAACTTCGGATCTTTAGCAAATTGTATGGCAGTAGTGTTGTCATATAACATTTCAACAGGATCATTAACTCTAGGAGTAAGATTAAGATCATGAAGAAAACTTCTCAACCATATTGCCTCCTGAGCGGTAAGACAACAAGCAACGTATTTTGCTTCCATTGTAGATAATGTTATGTAGTCTTACTTCTTGCTGCACCAAGATATGGCTCCGCCTTCCAAGGTGAAGACATATCCTGAGGTTGACCTAGACTCATCTGGGTCACTACCCCAAGTGGCATCTAAATATCCCCTTAACCTTAAATCCCCGCCTTGATAGCAAAGGACCAGGTTTGAAGTACCACGAAAGTAGCGAAAGATCCTTTTGATTGCTTGCCAATAAGCAGGTCCTGTGTTACTTTAGTAACGACTTACCAAACTAACCACAAACCAAATGTCAGGTCGTGTACACAACATAACATACATTAAGCTTCCTACGGCACTAGCACAAGGAACATTGCTTATTTTTTCTTTTTCCTTTTCTATTTTAGGGCATTGATCAAGACTTAAGGTAAGACCCTTTTAACTGGAGTATCAACGGGTTTGGAATAATGCATTCGCAAACGTTCCAAGATTGTATTAATATACGCTTCCTGACTTAAACCAAGAAGCTTCTTGGGATGATTTCTAGTTATGTCCATTCCTAGGACATACCTAGCTTCACTCATGTCCTTCATCTCAAAGATAGAGGACAACCACTCTTTAGTGGTTTTGATCATCTCTATATTATTTCCGGCCAGTAATATATCATCAACATACAAAGTGAGAAACATAATTTCACTTGTTGTTCTCTTGACATACGTACAATGGTCTTCTGAAATCATGTCTAAGCCAAAAGAAGTAATGGCTTCATGGAATTTGAAATACCACGATATAGAAGGCTGTTTGAGACCATGTATAGATCTTTTAAGACGACACACTTTGTCTTCTTGATCTTTTGATACGAAACCAATATGTTGATTCATATAAATCTCTTCCTCAAGGTTACCATTGAGGAAAAAAGTCTTTACATCCATTTGAAACATCTCCAGGTCCAAATGGGCAATCAGAGCCAGAAGTAAGCAAATAGAGGCAAATCTCAACACAGGAGAAAATGTCTCTTCATAATCTATACCCTCTATTTGGGTTTAGCCTTTCACTACCAAATAGTCCTTAAATTTGTCGATCGTTCCATTCGCCTGATGTTTTATCTTGAAAACCCATTTGTTTCCAATTGACTTTCGTTGGGGTGGAAGATCAACTAGTTCCCAAATCTTATTTCTTGCCATTGAGTCCATTTCATCCCTCATGACATCCATCCACTTTGTATGGTTAGGTGAATCAACAGCCTCTTGAAAAGAGGTTGGTCCTTCTATTTCTAAAGGAGTACAGAGGAATATTTCCTCTTCGATTTGAAAATATCATCGAGAAATTCTTTCACGTTCACTTCTTCGGAGTCTAGGACCTGCATTTGTCTGCCCCGATTCAGAATCTCTCCCTTTATCTCTTAGAGATGTGGAGTCCTGATCATGTTGAGAGCCACTCCCACTATCCCCTTGAGATGTGGGATTTTGAACATGTAGACTATCCACAGGTTCTTGGTTTAGAGATTGAAGATGAACCTGATTCTCAATTTGGTTCTTTTGGGTAGGAAAAGTCTCGGTGACTTGGCGAGTAACTAAATTCTCCCCCTCACTGAGATTATTTTGTTGTAACTCATACAACTCTAGGTCCTTTTTGATTTCGCCTATGCTTGGGAACTCATCCTTAAGAAACTCCATATTGTAGGAATTAACTTCCGTCATGCCACCATTTGAGTGCTCACCAAACATAACATACCCTTTAGAATGTTCAGGGTATCTTATAAACACCATTTTGGTGGCTCTTGGACCAACTTTTCCATGTTTATGAGTCAGGTTGTGTATATAACCAACTGAACCCCATGGGTGCAAATGATCCAAAGAGGGCTTTCTTCTATTGCATAACTCATATGGAGTGGCGGGTACACTTTCACTTGGCACACGGTTAAGAATATAAGTTGCCGTGAGCAACACATCTCCCCAAAAACTAATTCGACTAGCGTGTGTCATAATTGACTTGACCATGTCAAGTAATGTTCGATTTTTACGCTCCGCAATACCATTTTGTTATGGAGTTTGAGGAATTGTTAATTGTCTTATTATACCCTTTTTGTCACAAAATTCTTTAAACATATCAGATAGATATTCTTGACCACGATCGGTCCGAAGAGTTTTAACTCTTCTTTCCAATTATGTCTTAACTTCAGTCATAAAATGTTTGAACACATCAAGCACTTTATAACAATGAGCTAAAAGGTACACATACTCATAGCGAGAATAGTCATCTATTAAAGTGAGAAAATAGATAGCCCCATGACGTGCCTTAACATTCATGGGTCCGCAA
>JAOTAY010000008.1:15924097-15941534 GCA_025629805.1 Erythroxylum baracoense
TACACATTTACACACATTATTAATTGCACAATCATATGAACACTCAATCACACACATATGTATATGTGTTGTGTATAGTGCATGCTTAATGAAAATCCTGGGTGTATTATTAAAATTCACATCTTTACTCTTTATATGTGTCTAGCTTATTCTTAAGCTTACACCTCTAAAACACTTAGTTCTTCTAATGTCATAATCCAATTTCTTTTCATTCCTTTTCTAACATTATTTGCTCTAAAAATACTCAATTCTCATTCACATTTACTTAATACATATTACTCAACTCCTTTGGATCATAACTATAATCATGTGCACATCTTCATTCTCATTATACTCATGCATTTGGTACTTTGATATCATCCATTCATTCACTAAGTTATAACCACAATTATCACTTCAAACATATCACACATTAGTCACTTAATCAAAGAATCATTCTAGGTTCATTACAAATCCCATTTAAGCCTTAATTAAGACCAATTAACCCGTGAATATCCGTTAGGCAGATATCCATGTCTGCTAAGCGGACCTTTACGGGTCTCTTACAGAAACTTGAATTTTTGACCCTTTAGAAATAATATTATCTTCTTGGGGTCTTCATACAAGTTGTAGAACTCGAAGTCCTATTTAAAACCATATCTAAATGACCTTAATACGAGTTCTACAAAACAAGTTATGCCTCTTACTCCAAAGTATATCCAAGTGCATCCACATTTTCCAGATTCTAACTCTTTACTTACTACATTCACTACCTTAAGCCTGTCTATCATTTCTAATTAAATTTCTCCTCATTTTCCCATCATTATAACTCCATTTTAACTCAATATCATCCATAAACAAATTATAGTCCATGATTAATCATGAACATTAATATCAGAACATACACATATATACACATTCATCATCAACTTTCTGCACCCAGTACTCAACTTCAAGTCAAAATTCAAAACTCTTAAAGACAGAATTTGAATTCGATGTCTTCATGAAAAATGTAGAAATATGTCTCTAGTTTAATCCAAATCAAAAGTCATCTCATTTGGATATCTAAATAACAAGTTATGGCTAACTTAAAGAATTATATCTAGTGGAAAATGTTACAACTAACATATTCCAACCACTTGAAACACCATTATCATTTTATCGCTAAACTTTCATCCTAGTTCTTCCCTTTTCAAGACACTATACTTGCCTTTTCTTTAACTTCCATACCCAATCCAATCCATTCCTAAAACAACCAATGATCCACATTTTTTTATACATTAAAAAAAACAGAACACGTGAATATCCATTATCAATTCAATTTTTTCTGCACTTCTTTCTACATCCATTGAAAAATCATTCTAAATCTAAATCAACTCTATATAAATTCATGAATAATTAATCATCATACATGTAAAAGCAAGACATTAATCTACCCACATTACTCACTCACGTTTTTGCATATACCCATCCTCAATTTATGAACATTTAACCTCTAACTATTATCAAACATGCTTCATTCATCAAAGCCATGAAGAGTAATAGGTTACTTACTTGATTTACCCAAGGCTTCTTCAAGGGTCTCCAAGAACCTTAGCTCCTTCAACATCTAAAAACATCAACTTTTAAGGTGAAATAGGTTGGGTCTTTTAGTAACAAGAAGAAGATAGCTAGATAGTTAAATGGCTAGCAATGGAAGAAAGCAAGGTTCCATTTGATGCTTGGAGAAGAGAGTGTCGTGAGTGAAGAAGATGAGAAAGATGAAGAAAAATGAAAAAGATGGAGAAATGCAGCATATGTCGTGAATGGTCAAGTGAAAGACCATGAAATGGTCTTTAATTTGGTAAAAAAAGATAGTAAGTGGTGAGTGGTAGTGACACTTGTCACTTTCCTATGGTCCCACTTTTGGTCCTTTAATCTACTAGTCCATTTATCTCTAATTTTCAACCTATTTTTCTCCTAAATTTTTAATGACACTTGACATTAAATCCTAATGCCATTTATTAAAATTTCTACTGCCATGCATTAATTGTTATGTCACTTGGCATTTTTCCTAGTCTAAAAATACCCTTAAATTTCATAATTTTCCCAAATTTTCACCTTGCATACTAACTTCACCGGTTTCAACCACTACAAATAGTAACAGCAACACCTCACCATTATCAGCTAAGTCTTCTAATGAAACGCCTCTAAGGAAATTCAGAGCTTTAACAGAGATCTATAAATATGATGCATTTGTTTTACTTGTATCAAATCCTACAATACATGAAGAAGCAGCAAAGAGGGAGGAGTGGCAAAATGCAATGAAGGAGGAACTCATGTCTATAGAAAGAAATAAAAATTGGGAGCTGGCTGATTTACCAAGAAGTGAAAATCTATTGGCGTAAAATGGATATTTAAAACAAAGTACAATGCAAATGGGAGTATACAGAAGCACTAAGCTCGTCTTATAGCTAAAGGATATGCACAATGGCAAAGTGTTGACTTTGTAGTTGCACGGTTTAAAAAGGTAAGAACTTTTCTAGCCTTGGTAGCTCGATTGAAGTGGCATGTTTATCAGTTTGATGTGAAATTAGCATTCTTAAATTGTGAGTTAGAAGAGGATGCGTATGTTACTCAACTTGAAGATTTTGTAGTAAGAGGTAAAGAAGAAAAAGTTTACAAACTAAATAAGGCACTCTATAGGATAAAGCAAACTCCTAGGGCATGGTATAACAATATTGAAGTGAAATGGGTTTGTTAGAAGTGAAAATTAGCCCACTCTTTACTTAAAGAAGATAGGCAACAATGATCTTCTTTTATGTCTTTACGTTGATGATATAATATATATATATATATATATATATATATATGGGTTATAATCACTCTCTTGTAACTGACTTTAAATCTAGTATGATAAGCAAATTTGAAATGTCAGATTTATGTTTTATTGCATTATTTTCTTGGCCTTAAAGTAATGCAAGAAGATGAAGAAGGAATATTTGTTTCTCAAATGAAATATGCAACAGACTTATTGAAAAAGAGTCATATACTTCATTGTAGTCCAGCAGTTACTTCCATGAATGCGAATGAAAAGTTCCAACTTAAAGACGGTATTGACAAAGCAGATGTAAAGAGATTTAGAAGTCTGGTTAGATTTTGTTTAACTCATACTCGACTAGATATTTCATTTTCTGTAAGTGTTGTTTCAAGATTTATGAGTTGCCTATGACAACATCACTTTGGAATAGAAAAACATATTTTGCATTATGTTATTGAAACCTTAAATTATGGGATCTTGTATAGTGAAGTTTTATATTTCAAATTGCTTGGCTTTACTGATAGTGATTAGGTAGACCCTTTGGATGATAGAAAAACACTTTAAAGAACATTTTCACTTTTGGCTCAAGTGCAATTACGTGTCATTCAAAAAAACAAGCAATGACAACATTATCATCCTTAAAGGCAGAATATATAACTGCTACCTCCTCATCTTGTCAATGCATTTAGTTTATAAGGCTTCTTGCGGAGATGCATCAAAAGCAATAAGGTGCTACTGAAATTCACTATGATATAAAGTTGTAACTGCAATGACCAAGAATCATGTATTCTATAGAAGAACAAAGCACATAGACATACTGATTTGATGGAAAATGGTGAAATAGTTATGAAGTTTTGTAGAATAGAAGAATAGGTTGTTGATATATTCATAAAGGAGTTACCATCTCAGAAGCATGCGAAGTTTAGGTCATCTTGGTGTATGTAATTTTGAATCATGGGGAGTGATGAAGATTGATTTAAAATTTGCTTTTGACATAGTCTTTGGTTGTTAATTGCTTATTCCTTATTTTTTGGGGTTATGGTTTGTAGTAAAGATAAAGTAGTAAAGATAAGATCTGTTATCTGTTAAAAGATAAAAGTTGTTTTATGTTAGGATTTAAACTACTTTGTAAAAGCTTATCTAAAGGCATCAATTTCATAATAAAAAATTGTGCAGTATTAAGCATTTGTGTGAGTCTTTTCCACTTCTTTTTTTGTGTGCTTTGTATATCTCCAAAATTATAACATAGAAAGAGTCAAAATCTATATGCTCCCAGGTGTTTACAGGTTTTGTAACCTATAATGTTTTAATCTCTTTGTATCTCTCACTTTGTTCCTGTGCATGTTTATGTTTTAACTCAATAGAGTAAAGTAGGAAACATTCATGGATCTTTGAGCTTTTCTGGTTTCTTATATAAACTTTCATGGATGTGAAGGGGAAGGTGTATGTGCTAAAACATATGCCTTATATCTTATTCGGTAGGGATGAAGATAGAGTTTCTGAAACTGGAATTACTTGGTACAACAAAGCTTCTAATATTGAATATGGCAATGAACATGGAACCTATAGATCAACATCAATCACTATAGATTATGGTTACTTTTGTGCAATTATGACCACTTTTGAAGTCAGAAACAAAATATTCAGAATCAGGTTGTTCATTTCAATTCAACTTCAGCAATTCTTTTTCTTTTTTCTTTTTGTGATTTAGTAATTTGTTAAGTTCAAATAGAATGCAATAGGAACACATCTTGGATCACCTGGAATGCAAGCAGTGGCACTTCAACTTTTGAGCAGCAATGTATTTTTCTACCGAATCAGGATCCTAAGATCTCAAGACACACTCTTAGATGAGAAAGGATCACATTATTACTATCAGTGTTTCATTTAGGCAACTTTAGATTTCATATTTGGTAGGTCCTTAATACTTTAAAAAAAAACACATCAACAAAGAAAATATTACATCAGCGTTTAACTGACGGAGGCCTAACTCCGTCAATTGTTTCGTCCCGTTCATAACTGTTTTGAACGTTTTTCAAATGTTAAGGTTCATTTTGAACGTTTTGCAAACATTAAGATTCATTTTAAACGCTCCGAAATATTAGGATTCAACTTAGATTTCAGCGTGTAAACGGTGAGGGCTAAATTGCTCTTTTGGCCATAACTCATTCATCTTTTTAATTTTTAGCTAAATATGAAAATTTTGGCTATACTAGTTACTAAGATGGGCTGTCATGAACTCATCAATGGTTCCAAGGACTTGTTCTCCGACGATGGTAGAGCTAATGAGTGAGAACAGAGTACCTCTTATGTACTTGTGCGCGGAGCCATGAACTACTGCGATGTTGCGTTTCTCTAAGATATCCAACATGGAGCCCATTTGATTCATTCATCAAGATGTACCTGTTGAGCTCTGGATCCATGGAAACAATGGTAGGACAACCAAGAATGTGGAAACTCCAATACCTGCACTTCCGAAAAAAATAACAATGGTCACTATTGGCAGCAACGCAGCGACATTATAGGACATTATTTTCATTAATTATTTAGTTTCCTTACCAGTGTATATTACTTGCGTGATTTTAGTTTTCCATACATATCTCATTAGGGCTACACGTACATGTATATAAGGAACATTACACGTAAATAAAACATAAGAAAGTTTCTGCCTCCTTTTCTCTTCTTCAGTCACTTAAAACAGATCATGAGAATATTTAGATTTTTGCAACTAAAATTTCCCACACAACGATCTTTAACTGTCTGTCTAACACCCTTGAAAAGGAGATTGGTTTTTCTTATTCATGTGTACTGGTGCTTGTTCCTTTCTTGGCTTGGATTAGAAAGAATATACGATGGACCAATCCCCACCCCAAAAGGAAAAAGAAAACAGCAGTGTAGGCATGTTTTCTTATTCATGTGTACTAGTCCTTGTTCCTTTCTTGCAGTGTTGTAATGCTACAGGAAAAGTGAATGATTGTACTGATGCGGAACAGATTGGAAGAAACCCCAGTTAAGGACGAAGAGGCTGGCTGTCTTTGTCTCTGGTGGAGACTTTAAATTTGTCTTTTCCTGAAGCTTGTCTTTAGGGATGAGTTCATAGAGATATTGTTGTTTTGGTTAAAATTAAAGCTGGTATAGCATACAAGCTTTTGCTTTTTTAATATTGTTACACAGGCTTTCCTAACGACGAATGTTAATTATTAATCAAGCCTGCAGAAAGCTAGGACGTCTTTGTCAAAAATGATTTTAGAACCTAATCATGCAAGTTCCTATGTTTCCAGAGTAATTTATCTGCAATGAATAAAAGTTCAAACGTTTGAACAGCATAAATTCTCCCTATCCTGAGCATCATTTTTTAAGAAAAATTGACAGCTTCGTGTAATAAAATTGAACTGCAATTATTTCTTTTAAACATCTATGTTCCAGCAGCAAATCGAATGAATTTATTACAATGGTAAAGTTTCATCTTGACATAGGTAGTTTCAGTGCTCAATTATCCTCAAAGATAGGACAAAAAGGAAAAAAGAATTCCTTATAATACTTGTGCAAAATCCACTTCTCTCACTAGAAGAACCAATGGTCTGCTATTCTTTTTTCTGTACAAAATTGCAGCAGCAGCAAGCTAATTTCTTTAAAGTGTAGCTCTCCTGTGTAGCTAGAACTAGAAAGATGGAAGCTTTAGGCTCTTCTCCGATGTGAAGTCAACGATTCATATTTGCAGCTTCCAAGAGATGTACATACTACATCCGTGTCATGAATTGCAATTGAAAGCAGCAGTCAACTGGCTAACCTTCAGATCAATCTTATTCCCGATATCGCCTCTGCAATGAGAAGAAACTCTCCTCTGAAAAGCCTCGAACCCGAAAGAAATTTTCCCAGAAAAGGCTTCATGTTGCAATCCCTTTTTAGAAGAAAATTGGTTGGTTGTACGCTTATATGGACCAAACCATTTGGCCTGCATGTAACCATTTCTCCTCCAAGGTGGTACATGCAAGCCTGAGATCTTCATGGATTCCCTTATTGCGCTGCACATTAACCTCACCACCTGCTTTAACTCATCAGCCTTTCCAATAAACACGTTCGGAATCACGTTCAGCAGCACACCATATTTCATCGTGGAACGAGCAATTTCGAAATCTCTGGCGAGATATCCTTCCACAATATATTGGTTTCCGCCAACATTTACATCCACATACTCGTAATCTCCAGTCGGACGCTTCCCAAATTTCTCCCACCGGGACTTACAGAGACCTATATGTTACACCAAGCAGTTGATTCGGACAAACTTTTTGTTATTGCACTAAAAGAAATCATAACAAGATAACAAAAACAGGACACCCGAAATTCTAAAAGGTAAGAACTATAGTTAATCACCAGCATCAAAACCGCGATCACGTAAACGAGACATAAGCGCCCGTTTTGAACCCTTGTAAGGACCCATCTCCTATTTCGTCACACGCAAGTTTGCCACCGAAGCAATCTTCTCCTTGATATCATAGTTTTGGTAGTTACTTAGGGACAAATTCTCCAACATAACCTTGGTGTCGGAATTGGACCAGCACGTCTCTGAGTCATCGACCTTGTCGTCATCATTCTCAAGCTTTGATCTTTGCTCCAAATTAATAACACCTTACTGTTAAGGTAGTCTCGTTCAATGAAAGAGTTGACAAGATCTGAAAGATGAGCAGAATTTCCAGGAGAGAAGTGCCCGCTACCACTGCTCTCGCAGAGCCTCACACGAGCAGCTTCGTCTAATGCAGCAGCTACCCTCTTGAATCTTGCTGGGATTTTTGCCATTTTTTTTCAGTCTCCGAGATATTAACAAATTAAAGATGGTTTCGTTTCTCTGAACGTATACATTTACAAGGAAGGAAGGAGATGAAACTTTGGATGTGGTAACTGTGTCGATAGAATTTGACATCTGGAGGAAATGTCCAAAAGTTTCATGATGAAGGTCTGGATGACATTATGAAGACATAATGTGTATAATAAACCGAGATTATAGACCCACTCACATATATAAAGGTGTAGAAGATGAGAGGGAGGGGAAATGTATGTGACCGTGGCTGCAACTTGGATTCAAACATGGGGATGGAATATGGAGGCCTTCGGCTTTTGGACGGTATCCTTACTCCTTATAAATCCAGTCCTAATTGTGGTCCAGGTTTAATGATTTTAGTATATCAAATTCTTATCAATTTTACGGAGAGTGAGATCGTGTGCATAGTATGTATTGTTACAATCTCAAACCTGCACACTTTTATAGTTCCTAAAACTTTTTTTTATAAAAGGAGAACAGACAAAGCAAAACAGCAAAAGAAAGCAACTTAAATCAGGCCAACATTATCCTGGTGAAGAATAGTCTTAAGCCCAGTAGAGGGGTGGGTTAGCCAATAAAGAGTGCCAACAGCATTGAGACCCAACTTAGCGAGAAAATCAGCAGCCACATTAGCACTTCGAGGAATGTGAAGAAAGCGAATTTGCCAGTCCCTAGTGATCAGAAGATGAATTTGATTAATCAGCTCACATCTCGTAGCATCTGCTTGAACGCCATACAAAATAACTTCAATCGCTTCAATAGAATTAGACGGAACAATGAATTTCCTGTGCCCTTTGTGCCAAGCCATATCCAACCCTTGATTAATAGCTTGCAACTCAGCATGAAGAACACCACCATTCTGGATACCCATATAGAAGCTGCCAAGCTAGGACCTAATTTTATTCCGCATCACCCCTCCAATGGCACTAACATTGTTGCCTTCACAAACCCCCCATTAGTATTGAGACAATTCCAACCCGCATCCGGGGGATACCACCTACCATCATTGATGGAATTATCACTATTCATACTCTGCCCCCTCAGTAGGAACGAATGAGCAATGGCTTTCGAGTCACTAATGATCATAGAGACTTTGTTTGAAAGAAAGTGGTTCCTTTTGTTAAAAATGAAATCGTTTCGCCAACTCCAAATCTTCCAACAAGCTACCCCAAAGACCATACGCCATTCCATGTCAAAACGACCATGATATTTGTTACAGAAGTTGGTCCTCAGTCAAGAGAAGAAGTGACGGTTAAAAAATCAACTTGCCTCACCATTGTCCAACAGCTCGTTCCAAATGCTTTTAGCTTTAGGACAGTCCCTCAGCACTTGGATAATGGTTTCATCCTCTGTCAGATAGTGCATCGAAGTAAGATGACGCTTATGCCGCTCCGCATTAGTTAACATCCGGTTATGAGCACAAATCCAAAAGAAGGATCTAATGCATTGAGGACCTTTCCAGTCCCACACCCGCTTCCAGATATGGTCAGAGTGCAAAGGCACGTCATCAACCAACATATGATAAGCCGAGTTAACCGAGACAATGCCCGACGGGGTGAGTCTTCAAAATCTGACATCCTCGCCTAGAGTCGGGATGAGCTTCATTGCATTCATAATAATGGGAATAGCTTAGTCCTCCACCAAAGGGCAAATCAACTCCATTCTCCAGTTGCCACGATCATCAATAGCATTCATGATGTTCCAGCCCCTCATCTCACTTGGAATTTCGGTAGCTACAAAATTACAAATGTTCACGATTGCACCAATTATCAAACCAGAAATAACAGCTTTTTCCATTGTCAATAGAGACACCCAAATTGACTTGGCGAGAGGCCAAACTTTAGATATGGCTTTCCAAAGTTTGGTAACGAGATGAACTGAGATAAGGTACGGACAAGGTTATGAATGCAATCTGTATTTGTCACGTAAAACTTTGACCCACTGGCAATCTTGATCCTTCATCAACCGCCACGTAAGTTTCATAATGAACGCTATATTAAACTCATGCAACTTTCGAATGCTAGCACCTCCATCTTTCTGATCGATACAAACTTTCCACCAATTTAAGAGATGAATTTTCTTTTGTTCAGAGAAGCTACCCCACAAGAAGTTTCTACAATGAGTCTCAATCTTGTTGCAAATGGAGATGGGAATCACAGAGGATTGCATCGCATAAACAGGAAGCGCCATTAGAACGATTGGACAAGAGTTAGCCACCCCACCATAGACAAACTATTGGCCTTCCAATTGCTCAATTGATTCTTAACTTTTGTAAGTAAAAAGTGGAAGTGGTTGTCTTTGACTCTTTCATGGAATATTGGCATGCCTAAGTATTTACCGAGATCATAGGAATGATTAAAGCTAGAGAGTTACGTCAAACACCTAATCAACTGTGAGTCCACATTGTGAGAAGTAAAGAAAATATTCTTGTGTGTATCCACCTTTTGGCCCAAACTAATACAAAAGTCCTCAAGGACACCATTAATAATCAGAATTTGTTTGTCACTAGCCTCCACAAAAAGAACAAGTTCGTCAACAAAGAAAAGGTGTAAGAGTCTCGCGCCTTGGCGACCCAACTTTATCGGTTTCCACAGACCCTTATTAACTACCTTATTAATAGCATGAGACAGTCTTTCCAAGCAAAGCCCAAACAAATAAGGAGATAGCGGACAGCCTTGTCTGACCCCTCTCGTTGGCACAAAGGGATCAGACAATTTGCCATTCCATAAAATCTTTGTGCTACTATTCTTCCAACTACTGGTAATCATAGAGATCAGATTGGTGGGCACACCAATTTCCAGGAGAGTATCATAGATAAAGTTCCAAGAAAGACAATCTTATACATTTTCAAGATCAATCTTGATAAGTATCCAACCGATTGCCCCCTACTTAGTATTCATGGAATCCACCACCTCCTGGGTGATTATGATATTGTCTACTATCTGCCTTCCAAGAACGAAACTAGATTAAGTGTAGCCTATGAGCTGAGTTAGGCAGGGCTTGATCCGGTTTGCTACCACTTTCAACAAGACTTTGAATAAGACTGGGAGTAAACTAATAGGTCTGAAATTGGCGAGGAAATGCGGTCTATCCTTTTAGCTATCAATGTGATGATGGATTGACAAAGATATGGATCAAGGGGGACCCCTTTCATGCAACTGCCTACGAACTGCATAATAGAAGATTTCATCGCCTCCCATTACTGTTGAAAAAATCCTGCACAAAAGCCATCGATTCCAAAAGTCTTGAACGGTTTCATACTAAAGAGAGTAGCTTGGACTTCTGTCTCTATGGTTGAAGAGGCTATTAAAACCTGATCAATTTAACTAAAAGGGGGAAAGCACCCTCGAATTGGGCAGGTTCGAATTAATCTTCTCGATACAAACTTTAATAAAAGTTTTGAACAACTCCCTCCATTTCATGGCGATCTGTAGTCCAGCTACTGTCCTCTAACTGTAAACAATAGATTCGCAATCTGTTTCTCTTCATCTTGTATTTGAGATGAAAGAAGTTAGTGTTATGATCCCCCTGGGCAATCCATTTATCGTTGGATTTATGTTTCCATAACGTCTCTTCCTCATTCAAGACATTCTCATATTTAACTTGCAACTCGCCTCTGAAGCCAATCTGAAGTGCTATTTTCGAGAGCTTTTTTAACCCCTAACAATCTCCTCATAAGCCCTTTTTCCTGAAAAAGATATTACCGAAAACTTTCTTATTCTAAATGGAAGTTTTAGTCGCAAACTGCTAAAGGTCCTTCCTGATATTTGGCCCAACTTTCCAATCAGTATGAGCAAAGTCTACAAAATTTTGGTGAAGCAACCAAGGAGCCAAAAACATAAAGCGAGGAGAAGTGCGAACAACAGCTTCATTATTCAAATCTAACAAAATTGGAAGATGATCAGATTAGAGCATAGGTAGATGTTGGATTGTAGCTGTTTCAAAATTACAGCACCAAGATATATTGCACAAGCCTCTGTCTAACCGCTCCTTTAGCAGACCTCTTTTTCATGTGAATTTGGGACCTTGAAAACCTAAGTCCATAAGGTTATTATAAGTAACACAGTTAAGAAAGAAGGGACAAGGTTTGTTGCCTCTAACTGACCCACCCTATTTCTCGTGATCATATAGGAATACGTTAAAATCACCCATAAGACACCAAGGCAGGTAATAATGTGTGACATAGCATGGATATCTCTGCAGAACCGATGACGTAACACTGCATCAGGATCCGCATAAACAATAGAGAGCAGGAAATCAAAAAAGGTAAGTCCAGTAAGTCGGACAGTAACCATTGCATAAGAATAGGACAGAACTTCTGCTTGCGGAGAATCTTTCCACAACAACCAAATCCCACCAGCAAAGCCATTGGCTTCAAGCCGAAACGAGTTAGGAAATGCTAAGGTTTTAATGGATTTTTTAGCATGAATGCTACTGATGCGTGTTTTAACTAGAGCAAACAAGTCAATTTTGTAACGCCAACAAAAGTCCTTAGCTACCACTAGAAATGGCTTCGACCCAGCACCTTATACATTCCAACCCATAATTCGCAAGCCAATACAAAAATTACGCGGGCAAACCTATGGTTGTTGGCATATCGCCACCACCATCCTTTAAGGATGCCAAGGCAAGGCCCAAGTTCTCATTATGCTCGACACCCTCTTTAAAGCTCTGTTCCACTGCTAAGAGTAATGATGTTGAAGCTTGTTTCTACTTCACTTTCTTTTTGATACCTTCAGGAGGAGAGATCCCACTAAACTTGATATTAGTAGATTTCAAAATTTTTCCTACCCTTTTCTTAGCACTATAGTGAAATCTTGAAGAGGTAAGGGTAGGCTGTGGTCTGTCAACCATAATAGCCTTATGTTTCTCACTACTCAATATGGCTTCGGTTGTCTTAGCTCGCTCTACTCTGTTAGGTTTGTCATCAAGGGAGCTAGTTAAGGCCTCAATCTCCATATCTGCCTACTAAGGCATCTCCATCGAAGTAGTACGTTGTTGGTGTTGGGTACCAACATTTGTAGCAACCTGTAACTCATCAACTTTGCTAGTCAGTTGGTGTCCATGAACCAACTTCGATTGTGTACCCTACTTAGGGGACCTAACGTGGGTGTTTGGATAAGTGACCTGATCCGAAATAATAGAATGCTTGCAGGGTTTCAGACTGGCTGGCTCAACTACCTTCTCCCTTGAACCATCCACCTCAAATAGCTCATTTGAGTTTAGCACTGCAAATCTAGAGCCATTTGTTGGTTTGATCTGAACATTTTCCTAAGTAGAGTTCTTCCGATGAATCAGTCTGTTTCACCGTCCTCGAGTAACCATCATCCATAGGCCGTAGTCTGGCCCAATCCTTACATTCTGCCCGTTGTCTTCTCCCATAGTGTTACCCTCTTCTATGTGGCGAGGTTTGGCAGTATTTACAGGGCATTCATCTGCTCGGTGTCCATAACGTTCGCATTGGAAGCATATGTGAGGAAGACCCTCATATTCTAATCGGTGTACGATTCCATTAAGCTTTAACTTGGTGAGCAAAGGTTTGTGAAGATCAAGTTCAATGGCAATCCGAGCAAATTTTCCTCTCTCCACTTGACTAGTATTGTAGTCAATCTTGATAAGCCTCCCCAATAACTGGCTGATTTTCCTTAACACTCGTTTGTAGTAGCAGTGAAGAGTCATTCCCCGAATACAAACCCAAGCAATAACTGTAGAGATATTCTCCTCGTTGGTAGAAAACACTGGGTGCCATGGTTGTGCAACTAAGTAATGCCCCAAAATAGTCAATGGGCCATCTAAAAGCACATGAAGGAAGACCTCCTTATGAGCGAAATGCACAAGAAAGTAATTATTTTCCATGTCGACCACTTTATAGTTTATGCTAAGTGTCCATAGCCATGCAAGTCGGTCACAAGATGCGTGTAGCTAATATTACGTCTAAGAAAATGCACCACAACTGATTGGTGCCAAGGTTTGGCCAGTTTTGCTTCCAATGTAGCCGAGATAGTGATGGACAGAATACCATCTTCAGCATCAATTCTGATTTCCTGATAATCATCACTATCACTGCCAAGATCCCCATCCATAATGATGTCTTCTATGTCATCATCTGTGTCGTCTCCGAAATTCCATAAGTTCAGCAACATGTGGGTCCCCTTAGAATTCTACTGCATCAACGCATCATTCAAGGAAACCTTAGGTGAGTCGTGAGACTGCACTTGTATAAGTTCCTTAATGCAGTCCTCATTCCGCGCTTTTTTGGCAGTCCGTCCATCCAGAGGAGATGATTGGGGAGCCTTATCAAGGGCATTGAGGGTGTCGCTGTCAGCAACAGTTTCCTCGGTCATGAGGTTTCCACGTCCACCCCTGTGCTGTCAACCCAATTTCTGGTTCGCTATATTCAAATCCCTAGTTTCTGTTGAAGATCACTATTCACGTTTACTCAATATGTGGTCGTCCCCACATTTCTTCCTTCAAAGTTTAAATGATTTCATTAAAGTTTATCTTTGTTCTCAACTTATTTAACCTTGCATTTGACTCTCTTCAATTATTCTACATTTATCAATATTTTAAAATTAGAAGTTAAACTAGTAAGATAAGAGTTTTAAATTTTAAAAGATTCAAACCATCATAAAATTAAAAAATTAAAGAATTTGAAATATAATTGAAAGAGATTGGCCTTATCTATTAAAAATTTAGAGTTTAATTAAAAAAGATATTTGTTAAATAAAAATTAATTGATTTATTTTAGTTTATAAGAATTTATTAATTTACTAAATTAACCGATTTTTAACAACAAGAGTTATTAAAGTAAACTGAACCAAAAAGTTAAAAACCAAATTGAAAAGTTAATTTTATGATTGAACCAACTAAACCAGTTGTATTTTTTAATCATTGATGTTTATATACGGAACGTAGCACCAATCCCTCGGTGTTAACAATAATACTAATCACAATTTTTTAAATATAATAATAAACCATCAGCAGTAATAAATTAACTTATTCTTCTTAATTATTATTAAATTTAATAAAATAAAATAAATTTAGTAATGTCTATTAATTAAAATTAGTCTTTTTTAGGTATGGTATAAACAATGGTGCAACGACACTCCAATGTCCAATTTACTCCTTTAGTCTGCTTATGCCTTAATATTGAATAACTAACATATAACTTTCATACTTGTGACAAAATCTGTTAGACAATATGGTCAATGATGCAAATTTATTTTACCACTAATGAAATTCCATTGTTGAATTGATAGCTTTGTTTGTGATAATAATAAACACATTAATGAAAATATATTTTGTAAAAACAATTTTTCATTTTTGTGACAAAATGATGTTGACACTTTTTCCTTAAAATATTAATGATCGAGAAGTAATGGATACTGATAAAAAAAGCACCAGTGACAAATATTTTGTCTCTATTTTCAATTATTTTAGTGGCGATGATGTTGTCACAATAAAATTAAGTATTGTTATTATTTAATTCGTCACTATTTTATATTGTTTGTAACGAAAAATCTGTCACGATAAAATTAAGTACGGCTTAATTTGTCACTACTTTATATTGTTTGTGACGAAAAACTTGTCACAAATATGTAAAGTTACTGTGACCCTATAGTTTTGTCACACATTCCATAATTTTTAGTGTCATTACTTCTATCACAAAAGTGTTGCACAATTGTGACCATTTTCTAAGTTAGTCACTATTTCATTAGTGACGGAGGTATTTGTGACGAGAGGCAATAACTTTAAAAATTGGACACTATTAATAATAGTAACTAATATTACTACTTTTAGTGACAACTTTTGCTTTCATTAAAAATACAATTTCTTGTAATGAAAAAATCCTTACTAAATTTAAAAGATTATAGAACAATATCAAGTTTTGACAAAGAACTTACGATTCAAGTAGTAGTAGGGAAAAAAAGAGCTTAGAAAAGGTCTAAATGGTCCAATGTATAAAATCAAACAGTAAGTTCCAATAGTTTCAATTAGAGCTTTAACTCAATTTCCTAAAGAAACAAACTTTTCATTTAGGTTTATAGTTTGGGTTATAAGGATCCCTACATTGTATTAGTAATATGATGGTGTATCCATAATCAATCCACCAAATATTATAAGGAACTTTCACTAAATTTGACTTAAAACATATTAAAGCACTAGGCTTACCTTTTGTTTTTGAACCATGCCTTATGTTTCAGGCAATCTTTCTGATAATGTCTATTTTTCTTTTAAAAATGGCATCTCTCTTTCCTTGGTTTTTTGTTACTGATTGAAGTTTATAATACATTAACCTAATAAAGTACATGTTTTCCCTTTCCTTAATCCTTTTTGAACTTCTTTCTAGCTCCTTGATGACCAAGAAATTAATTGAGTGAACTTTTTATTTCTTAACCATCACTTCCTCTTAAATAAGTATACATTGAAATTCATTAACATTCTAATTATCCTTTATAGTATTGTGACTCATTTAGAATAGATCATATTCACTAGGCAAGTTAAAAATAAACTACACAAGGAAACTTCACTCACTTACTTTCTCATAGATCTTGATCTTTCTATTATATTTATCATTTTAGCTCCTGCATAATATGAGAACCATCAGACCTTATAGTGGTTAACATATCTATTAATGTCCTAAAAAGTAACTTGAACTTAAGATATTTCTTAGCACCTTTAGTTTTAGAAATTGCAACCTTAATATTATTAGCCACAGTCATCTACATAAACATCAACCTTAATTTATCTGTTATTTCTCAAAGTTCATGGAAAGATTTTTCTTAAGCACTGCTACTATCAATAAGAACAACGATCTTATTGGTTTGGAGTGCCAAGTCAAGACCTGAGATTCCTAAGTTAAACTGAACTTATTCACAACATTAAGTAAAATTAGGTCCATTAAACTTCATAATAGGCGAACTTTGCAAATAATTAACAATATAATTAGATACTACAAAATATATTAAATGCTCATACATTAATGCTTTAAGTCATAATTAAACACAACACACATACACACAAAGACACACGCACACACACACACCCGCACACACACACACACACAAAAACACACACACACACACGCACGCAGGCACGCGCGCGCGCGCACACACACATAGATACACACATTAATGTGGTTCTTCTTTAGGTGAAACAATAATATGCAAAATAACATAAACTAATGCTTAATATTATGTTTATTGATAATTACCTACAGTATAATTAAATATGTTTATTATCTTTAGATATACTAAGCGTATTTAATAAAGTATACCAATTAATCAAAGTTATGTTCGTTGATACAAAATTAACTAATCAACCTTTTAGTGAACCTCAAGTATTTTACAACTAATGAACTTTTGTATATCCATTAAACAAATATCATTATGTCATTTCAATCATAAACATCACATTATCATTAATAATTAATTATTTTATTAACTTTATACTTATGAAAATTTTATAATTTGTTCATTTCAAAGACTAACAAATTATTCATTACATAAATGTCAAACTAAATAAATCAAATTATCTTTAAGTATGGTATATTTATTAATCTAAGATAATTACATAATAAAAAATAATTTATTTATGCAATGACTAAAATATTATAATTTATGACCTAAATAATATATATTAATATTCTTTTATACATTTTTTCTTAATTCACTCCTTTAGTTTAGTTATATTAATATATTTTACTTTTATTTATTTCATTTTTAATAGATAATGTTGGGCCCCGTTTCCGGAGTCCAACTCAGAGGTCATATCACGTGAGCTTATTACCATAACGGAGTCTAACTCCTACTTGCTCTGATACCACACATGTTAGACCC
>JAOTAY010000008.1:15943808-15972720 GCA_025629805.1 Erythroxylum baracoense
ATTACTTATATATTATTTTGGAATTGATACATTAGGATTAATAAAGTGATTAATTCATTTTAAGATTAATATAAATATATATATATATGATATAATGTATATATTATGTAAATATAAAAAATAAAATAAAAAGTTTAAAAAGTATAAATAGATATATGCATAATATATGTGTTGTAACTTGTAAATATAAAAAATAAAATAAAAAGTTTATAATTTATTAATTTTAAAAAATACAACAATAATTTTTTAAAATTATTTTTTAGAAATATATTAAAAGCCCAAGCGGGCTATACGGGCCGAGCCACAGGCCTCTCAACGGGCTACCAATAGCCACGCCGCCCACAGCCTACGAGTCATTTCTGTCTGCATAGGCCAGGTCACGAGCCAGCCCGGTCCGTTGACATCCCTAGATAAATTTAATTATAGTCCAAAATTTTAAAATGTAATAATTAAAATTTTAAAATGTATATTTGAAAAAATTGAAAGTTTAGATGTTTAATTGTTATTTTTTAAGTTTGAGTTATAATTACAAAATAGAGTGAAGTTTGGGTATTTTTTAGTTAACCCTAATAATAATAATAATAATAATAATAATTTGTATCTGAAAAAAGAAAATATATTAATTAATATTGAATAGGTGAAAGGCAAAAATAAAAGAAAAAGAAAAACAGCGAGTGAAAGAGTTACTTTGCCTCGAAATGCCCAAAAGAGATTGTCGACAAGAACCCTTTTCTGATTTATTATTCCCATCGTTCAATTTCCACAATTTCAGCTTCCTCCTCCACTTCTTCAACATAATATACACATTTCAGAAACAATTCGAAAAGGTTCCTTTGTTCTTGGTTGATTTTGAATTTGTCTACTGTGTTGTCTTTCTTCTGCCTTTCCGTAGTTGATTTTTGTTTCAATTTTCTAGTATCAATTCGTTGGAAACATGAGGTTTTGGATTGAGATCTTCTTTGGCAGTGTACTCAGATTTTGTTTGATTAAAAAAAAACGTATTTAATAGTAGAATCGGGCTGGGTTCGTAATGGATGATTTGATTTTTCATTGTAGAATAATGCTTATTATGGTTTCTGTCTGATTTTGTCATTACAATCCGGTTGGGTTAATACTTTGTTTGGTTTTTCATTGTAAGTGTGAGATCTGTGTGCTTAACGTTATTGTTGTTTCCTGGTTGAATGATATATTTCTGTATACTTCTTTTGTTTAATAGTTTATGAGTTGGCTCCTTTTTAGTGTTACTGCCGTTTAGCAAGGATTGAATTCACTGCTACTCACCAATTTATAATACTGGTTAGTTTTGGTTTTCCTTCCAGCAAATTTTGATTCAAATTAACCGAAATTTGAGTCCTGTTTTGGGAGAGAATATGAGAAAAAATTTGATGCCTAGTGTCCTTGATACCTCTTTTAGTAATGCCTCTCTTCCATCAGAGGCTATATCTTCATGTTTCTATTTAAAAGTTCAAGTACCTGACATCCGAATGCACATCTTCGAAGAAACCATACCATTCCTGTGTTGCACTTTCCTTGTGATTTGTAAGATTGCAATGCATCTTCTTTCCGTTAGTTATATCTAACAGAAGTTTAGAGTCAAATTTGTCACAAGTGTATGTTTTTCCTGGTGAACTTTCTTTTAGAACAATTAGAGCTATTGCCTGTCCTTGCTTTATTTTGATTAACCTGTTGAAGAAAGATGGCTGCAACTGATTATGTATGTTGTCTCCGTTCAATTCTACTTTTGCCAAATTGTTTAAATGTGTTTTTTTTTAAATAATTCTTTAAATGTATTGGCAGGTGCATTGTTAATATGTTATGATCCTTGAACATCATAATTGAAGATACTTGGTTGAAGATAATCTAACTCAGAGAGGGCAGAGAAAGAATGGCTGATGGAATTTCAAGCTTCTGGGGTCCAGTCACATCCACTACTGATTGTTGTGAGAAGAATTATGTCCATTCTTCATATATTGCAGAATTTTTCAACACGATATCCAATATACCTAGCATTCTTTTTGCACTCATTGGCCTTATAAGCGCGTTAAGGCAAAGGTTTGAGAAGAGATTTTGGGTTCTTCATGTATCCAATATGATACTTGCTATTGGCAGCATGATTTTCCATGCCACGTTGCAACGTGTGTAAGTATGAATCTCTATTTGGTTGATGTTTAAATGCTTATCCTTTTTTTTTAACAGAAGAGTTTTTTAGAACTTAAATGCACAGCATATACAAGATCATAAATGGTTTTAACTGTATGCTAAAAGATCCAATCCAAACCTGTGAGTGAATAATATGAACATTAACATGACACCATCGACCACATCAACTTGAAAATAACTTTGCTGTAATCTGAACTATTTTTTTTAACTCCAATTGTTTTGCACTTTTTCTCAAAATATTTGCTTTCTGTACATAAAGATTTTATTTTAGCAATTCTGTTTCATGTCATTTGTGGGCTTCGATGCGAGAAACCCATTGATGCTTTTATTTACTCAGAGAGACAGCAAGATTGAATTTGCAGTGAATTCGTATTTGCCTAATTCATTGTTGTCAATGTTGGAGCTTCTGAGTTCTGTAATCATTACTGAGGTACTTACAATGAGCGGGTGGTTCATTAATGGAGTTTAAAAGTTTTTTCCTCCACATCCTGGTGGAGTCTTTACGCTGTCTAATGTAGCCAAAAAGGATCAGAAACTTGAGATGTTGGTGAAGGAGTTAATTCCATTCCAATTTGCTCATACACATACGGGAATTTATGACTGATATGGTATGTGATAGTTGAAATTTTGATTCATTTCTAGTGAACGGGAGGGGGGATATGACGGGGCAGTTTTCTATGTTCTAGGAGTTCTGCATGTTGAAGAGTAATTGTTTTGTATATATTGACCTGAAAGCTTACTATGATTCTTATATGTCTATGCTGTGTTCGTCTTGTTACAATCTGCCAGGGCTCTTGCTACCTACCCCTCTAGATAGTTTACATCCTTGGTTCCTTTCTTTGGGTATAATCACAAGAGTAACCAATAACAAACAATTGGTGGTGCCGTAGATATTGATCTTTCTTGTTTTGGTATGTATAATTTCTGAGATGATATATTGGAATCCATTTTCAGGCAGCAGCAGAGTGATGAAACCCCAATGGTGTGGGAGATGCTGCTGTATATGTACATACTCTACTCACCAGATTGGCACTATCGCAGCACTATGCCCACCTTCCTCTTCTTATATGGTGCTGTGTTTGCTGTTGTCCATTTTGTGGTGCAGTTTAAAATTGGCTTCAAGTTGCATTATGTGCTCCTCTGCCTGCTATGCATTCCTCGAATGTACAAGTATTACATTTATACCAAAGATGCCTCTGCTAAGCGGTTTGCAAGGCTGTATGTGGCTAGCCTTTTTATTGGTAGCTTATGTTGGCTTTTTGATCGGATTTTCTGCGAGGAGATAACCAGGTGGTGGACCAACCCTCAGGGTCATGCTCTGTGGCACTTACTTATGGGCTTCAACTCTTATTTTGCAAATACATTCTTGATGTTTTGCCGTGCCGAACAACGAGGATGGGCTCCAAAGATTGTTTATTTTCTAGGGATTCTTCCTTATGTGAAGATTGAGAAGCCAAAAGCACAATGATGATGGAATTATAGTTTTTCTCCTATTAGGAATCCTTCTAGGGTTTTGAAGTTTTGACAGTTAAGGAACAGAGATGATTTTGTTGAATTTTTGCTTTATGGGGATCTTAAGAAAGAAAATGAGATACCAAAATTTTTAACTGTAAGAGTAGATTATGTACTGTATTATATGCTTTGTTGGACTTCTGATGTTACAGTAGATGCCATTTCTTTTCCTCATTCCTATTATCGTATTAGTGCCAAGATACTTGTAATGCTCTTTAACTTTGTTACTAAATTTTGGTGAGAATCCAATTTACTTTCCTTTTCATTCTTGAGCTATTACATTGGGTGGTTATTCAGTCATTTTACATCGTTTACTTTGTCTTGACCCCTTGACCTTTACTCGTTATGTTTCGAGTATCGCTGACTTGACTTTGCTTAACTTTTATTTGTAATAATGGCGAACGATTTATAGGTGAAGAGCGCCGCTTGTTTTCAGGTATATACATTTTTTTTTTTAACTTAGTTTTGTTGAACTAATCTTAAATTCTTAAGAACCTACTTCAAGAGTGCTAGAGTAGGTAAATTTGGAATCTTAAAATCTCTCAGGTTCTTACGTAGCTTGTACATTTTTACGTATAAGAAGTTGTCATATACTGATTGGTCGACTGCTGATTGATCACTGGCCCTGCTTAGCATCAGGTTCTTATCAATCCCAGGTTTTCAGTAGTTTCAATTCCCACACTTATTCTGAAAGCGAGACGTCCACAATTAATCCGACCAAGGAACATACTTAGGAAGCTAGAAAATCATCAACAAAGAAAATTTTCCTTCTCTCCTCCTTTATAATGACTCGAACTCAAAACCTCCAACAAAAGAGAACCTTAGGTGAAAAATTGAAACCAATTTGGCCATTCCCACTGTTCATATACAATTTTGAATTTTGAGTAGAGGGAACATAGCCTTTGATAAAAGGGCATCTATCCGAGTCATGCCAAAGCTTCGTTACCATCTTTTGATAAAAAGAACAATTTAATGGATTCTCTGACAAATATACCACCACCACCATTACTTGCACTGAGCTTAGCTTCCAAATGTTATTATCATGATCATTGCAACGTTTCAAATATAAAATATAGAATCGTTTCAACTTCCAAAAAATTCATCATGTCTAGAAGTGCCAGTGAGTCATAACTGACAATAAAATGAACGTACCTGTGATGTGAATTTATCTTTAGCATTTAAAAAATCACAAGGAATTCCAAGTTAAAACGAGATGGCGAGAATCATAAAAAAGTGACTTGGTATCAATGAGAGCATAGATGATCCTGTCTATCCTCTCCGATAAAAAGAATCATATGCCGTACACAAATGTCAAAAAACAATACACTAAAATGAGAATCTCATTTCTAGCAATCACATGTGCATAAAAGCCTCAAGTTACCAAACTACAATGGAAACTGTATCTCTAGGTTCCTATAAAAGAAATTGCTTCGTTTAAAATTTCAATGGCTTCCCTTCTTTGTTTTCAAACTGCTTTGAGTTGCCTTTGCCCCAACTCTCATTACCTCGCGACAGAATAGAATATCAGATGTAGAAAGGAAAGGAGGAGGAGGCGGAGGCGGAGGCGGAGGCAGAGGCGGATGAAGACATGCACTCCACTCAAGTAAACGCTTAAACTTCTGGATTAACACCACAAAAAGTGCAGTCAGTAGCACTTCAAACGGGATGACAATACCATATACAGGTATCCTTTTCCTTTCAATTGCTAGATCACAATTTGGTCTGCCGAACGTAACTACAATTTAGTATGCAAGTTAGCTCAAGAAGGTCCCATGACCCTCTCCTGAATTATTTCCCCCAGCTTCATGTATATAGCATGCTGTTCTTCAATCGTTAGATTTGTCAGTATCTGCAAAACCAACCAAGCACTTATACATAATCACCACATAATCTAAGAAGGAAACGTGCAATATAATATTAGCAACTGCACAGTTTACCTGTTCCAAGATCATTTCAACTGAGATGCTCTGAGGAACGACAAATGATTGATGATAAATGTACGCAAACACAGCCATTACCATCTACATTAACCAACTATATCCGTCAGATTCATGCATGGATAAAATATGATCACTAAGAAAAGCAGCATTATTTACAGTCAAGACCTCAGTTTGAGGGAAACACCAAACTAAAGTCAGTGGCATGCAGAATGTAGTGTTTTTTAAAGTTTCCCATCAATTACAATAGGAAGATGTAATTTGATGTTAAGCATAAATACAATACAAGTAAAGAGAAACACTGTGGTCACCAAGATAATGAAAAAGAAGAGAGAAGCAAACATTATATCAAAGCATGGTCTCCTTGGTATATGTTCTGAAAGCTTCAGTTAATAACCACAAAAATGATCGCACGACTTTTTTCGTTTAATGATCACATTGGTCCTCACGCAAATTCAAACAAGGTGGCATAATATAAAATTTCATGCAGTAGAATCTGCAGACTTTGACAATAAATTCCTATACAATTTACAGCAAACTGCACCAGCTATATCGTCAACCAGATTATAGTATTCAACGGGATCATTATTTCCAACTTCACATCTTGAACAACAAAAGGTATACGCTACAAGAGCAGACTCTTCTGCTTTTTTGATAAAACCATTTATGAATTATTTGGTGAAGCAGGCAGGTTAGCTTAACACAGTTAGGCCATGTAAATACACTTACTGTTCAGATAAGGAAAGCAGGCAAAAAGACAACACAAGTAGATACACAAACGAGGCTTTGACACAGAAAACAAAGGAAAATGTTGGACTACAATCTTCAACAAGTTTGTATGACAAAGACTAAAGTAGAAAGCTCTAAAATCAGCAGGCAGTCACAAGTAAACCCTTTAACATGTCACCTGGCAATCCATTCTATCTGTAATTCCACCATGACCAGGAATGCTATCACCAAAGTCCTGTCAAGCATGGAAGGAAATTAGCAAGCTGTGTCATCATTCATGGATTGCAGAGTATGCCATGCCTTTCAACAATTTTAACAGTGTTACTTAAGGGAAGATAAGACTATCAAGTGTGTACCTTAATTTTAAAAGCTCTTTTGAAACCACTAGCAAAAAATCCTCCAAAAGGAGCTATGATGGATGCAAATAATCCAAGCCACACGGCATGCCATTGAACTGGTAGAATCGATATTTCCTTCCAAGGAAACTGTTAAGAAGAATAATCGAGAGTGGATAAATACCAACAAAAAGCCCTCAAAACAGAGAAAATAGATTCAGAATCAGAGAATTGAGAACAATTTTAGCTCACAACAAGCTCACCCACTGAGGAAGCCAACTTGGTAGTGTCCAGTACTCTGGCTTAAACAAGGGCCCAGGATCACATTGAAGCCAGCCAGTGGATAAGTCCTGCGTGAGAAGAAGTTCCTTTAACAACTTGCATAATCTACTTTGATCACGTGAAGAAAACTATTAGATAGAATGAATACCTTTCTTGGACATGTCAGCCACTGGAAACGTCCCATGGCATTTGCAAGCTGCATAAACAAGCAGAAAATATTAGTTAAAGTCTAGATTCTTTTTTAATCCATTCAAGGCTCTCCACACTCAAATGCAAATGGAAGATGGGGTAATCATAACTTCCCAGAGCATGACAACTGAGAAGTACTATACACAAAGGAACACTAAATATGGAATCTGCACAAGCGCTAGCCTAAAGCAAGCAGTGAATAGTACCATCTAATCTACAAAACTCGACCATTTAATCAAATGAATCACATAACAGCAGTTTGTTTAAAGCGAAAACTGGTCAACTTAGAGACAGAAAATCTTCAGATGCCCTTTAACTAAAAATGGCATACCAAAAAGATCCAAAGAGAATGAAAAGGTCATTAAGATTTCACAGTTATCACTTACATTATCATTTGTGCTTTCCTAACAGCTATTTAGGAAAAACTACAAGATAGATACAGCACCAATAGACTAGTAAAACACTTGTGGTTCCACTAAAGTGGTAACATATGAACAGAACTAGTTCTCAAATTGATAGCATAGCAGGAAAATATGTTATTGCAGCTATGAATGGAAAAGGAACAAAATCTTTGCTTACCACAAAAGCAGAGATTATAGTAGTGACAGATGCTCCAATAAATCCCTCCCAAGTTTTCTTCGGAGATAACTTGATTAAAGGGGTTCTTCCAAAGAAGAAACCAAAAATATAGGCAAATATGTCATTGATGACGATAAGTGATGCTGGTAGAAGAAACCTATAATTATGCTCAAAATCATTAGTTGCAAAGCATTGATACTTCATCATACAATTAGCAAGTAAGAAGGTTAGAATCTGGTTGTATGAAATGGAGCAATAACTAGAAGCACAAGATAAAGAATGCAGATTACATAGAGACAATGCTGAACTCAATGCACAAGTGGTAAGAATTCTCAAGCAGTCATTAGTGATAAATATATCTGCGACAAAGTTGCTGATCTTGACAAGTTATAATAAAGAGAAAGAACAAATAAACAAGAAGGATTCCAGGCAATTGCCAAAAGACACCATGGTTAATGAAACAGGATTCCTAGGTCACAAAGAGTGATATTGAAAATCTAGCTATTGTTTACTTGTCATGAGCATCAAAATAAAAGAGATGGCAAGAGCAAAACAATTTAAGCATTCGTCAGTATAGCAGAGAATAGAATTAATCTCTTGCAGAGGCCATATAATGGAAAATAAAAGCATTTGCCATATCACAGTAAAAGCACAGATTAAAAAGTTAAATAGAGGTGCATGTTCCATGAGTCCAAACAAATTCTTATCACCTTTGGTAAAGAAAAGGAATTTCACTAAATCTTGGAAACGAAAAGAATGAATGAATGAGATCAAAGAGTTTAAAGTTACCAAAAAATTCCTTCAAAAATATTGGCCACAGTGAAAGAGGACTGGGTGAACACCACAATCAGAATCATGTGTGTCCATGCATACTGGCCAAATTGATACTTGTACATCTTCTTCTTTAATGTAAGGATGAACCACATAAAACCTAAGCAAAGCTCAAAATCAATAATACAAAAAGACAAGAGGAGAAGAATAGCAAATATTATAATTCCATAATGTAAATCCAAATGCAATAACATTTCAGATTTGTATCATTTTAACTGAAAGCCAAATGAAGCATTATAGACAATTATTCAACAGTTGATAATCATGGGGTAACATAATAATGTATAAAGCATACCTGCAATGTACAAGGAGTAACAGATAACCATATGATACTTGATTAGGCTGCTCACAAGCCGGTAGAGGACCTTGTCCGGAGTTACAGTGTTGACAAGGCGTTGACTGAGAAGTCGTCCATACACAAATAGCATTGCAGTGAAGAAAAAGTGCCTGAGAAAAGAATGAAAAAATGGATCATTTCTGAAAAGGGACAAGTAACTTTCATACAGCAGAATAGTGAAAGATTAAAAATTCAGTTTCTGATAGAAAAGAATTAGGAAAGACAACAAAACAGTTGAGATTATTTTCAGCATAAAAGACTACAATTCAGTTCTGCTAAAAGATGAATTAGGAGAAGATAACCTAAAACTTAACACCGCAAGCAAATGTTTTGCACTTACCAATTCAATAGTCTAAATCCAGGGAGATGCCTATCCTCATGTGCTCTCCTAAGCAGATTGAATAACTCTTTTGCCATGAATATCTGAATGACAACTACCATGGCTGTGATGTACAGATGACCCATGTAGACAATCAATGCAAAACCGCCAA
The DNA here is from genome assembly GCA_025629805.1 of Erythroxylum baracoense. NCBI lineage: Eukaryota > Viridiplantae > Streptophyta > Magnoliopsida > Malpighiales > Erythroxylaceae > Erythroxylum > Erythroxylum baracoense. The sequence continues at coordinate 15,953,191 of JAOTAY010000008.1, forward strand.
TCATCCAAAGGGTTGAATATGTACGGATCCACATTGACTTGTATTTGTTTTGATCATTAACCAGTAAATGACCTCCATTTTCTCTAGTGGTGTCTGGAAAAGCCTAACAACCAAAAGGATATTGAGAACAAATTGAAATTCTTTCCCTGAAGAAAATACTACAATAAAACCAAGTTAAAGATGAAAATTATTAACTGACAGATGGTCATATCAACTTGACAATCTCAACCATGGAGTTATAAGCATGACCACATCACACATATATAAAAATATGAACATAAACCAGTACAAGACTAAAATTCATTCTGTTTGAGTAATAGGAGCGCATTTACTTAAGGAACAGCCCTTATGATTTTCAATTTCATTTTCTTTCCTTCAATCTATTTCGTTAATTTCTTGAAGATGATATTCCAATGTACAGCAGAAAAAGTGGAATCATTAGAAAATACCATTTATCAGGAAAACCAATTATCAATTAAAAGAAAAAATCTGTTTTGTTTTCTTGAAATAATTGCCACAAGTAAATGTACCATTGTATATTTAACAAGGTCAATAGAATTCTATGGAGAATGTATGCTAGCATAGAACCATTTAGAGAAAAAGTTTCTACAATGAAAGTAGAAGTAAATAGCAAAGAAATAAGTGGCTCAAATGAAATAACTGACCTCTGTGGAGCGTCTGCGATGCCTGACTCGTGCAGATGGTGTTGATGGGGCACTTATATTGTTGTCTCTTTGCATGGCTATTTCACTTGCTTTTACTTGAATAAGAAACTAGATATCTTTGCATCTATTTTAAAGAGTAGTAAATTGCTGCCTGGTCCATCAAATGCAATAAGCTTAAAGAAGGCACTTGTAGTAATCAGTAAATGCATGGATGATGAGGAAACATGAAGAATCATTAGCACCATATTGTAACCAGCAGTATTTTATCAAAATAAACAGAAAGAAAATGGTTGTATGAAAATTTGACAAGGAATCAAACATTAAGATAGCAGCAGCTTGCTGCAATTTTCGGATGAAATGCCAATCACCAATGTTAACAAAGATGAACAAATGAACATTGAGAATTTGAGACCAAAGTTATGCAAACAGAATAAGGGGGAATAAAATCACTCGAGTCAACCAACCCTCAACAGTTTTTCTTTGGCTCCTATCACATTTTCCCGAGCTCTAGTTATAAAGAGCAAATCAAATAAATTCAAATTAACAAAAATTGTAAGTAATGGCAAACCCATTTTAACGCATTCAACAACCTTGGCCAAAATAGAAGAAACACAAGGAAACACACTTTCCATCCTTCTTAAATATGCCTGTTGAACTCCTGGAAGGATAACGAATTTTAAACAATTAAATGATAGCCAACAGCCTTTGGCTATCGTCTTACCTCTGAGTTTCTAGCCAATGATAACCACCGATTTGCAATTGGAAAGTGGAAGGTGAAGTGAACAAGTAGGCAGCAATCAATTGCACAAAATTCACCAGAGAAGTCGAAATTCAGTAGCTTTTTCACTTCAGCTACCCAGTTCCTTTAAATAAGAAAAAAAAAAAACACCTCCATCAATTTGTGTCTCCAATCCTTAAAAGACTTATGAGACAGAAAATTACGGATACGACCGGCATAAATTTAACTAATTGCATCGAAACGAAAAAGAAAAAGAAAAAGAAAAACTTGAACACTGTCTCCCAAAATCATCTCCCACTTAGCAGGAACTCGTAAAAAGAAAAGCAAAATAACAATGTCTCTCTAATACATATTTACATGTACATATATATAAACACGTATATGCACACACATGACGACGGAGAGAAGAGGAACAGATAAGTAGCTAGAAGAAAAACCAACACAAAATTCAAATTGAGCAGATAGAAAACTGAATTAGAACAGTAAAAAAAGATCCAAAATCACATCAATTGAAACAAAAGATATCGAGAGCCAAGAAACAAGATTGAAACCTGAATTCTTTCTTGTTGGTGGATGAGGAGATTTGAAATTATATAAAACAGAGAGGAAAAGAAAGGAGAGAGAATAACAGACTATGACAAGCTGAAGGCAAAAGCAAAAGCCAACAGCCAAGCAAAGCAAAGCATCAAACTCTGGCGTCTGGAGCCAAACCAGAAGATACAGATATGTCGAACCGAACCGAAGCGAACCGAACCGAATAAAGTTTTAATACAAATTTCGATTGAGAGAGAGAGTCGGAGAGAAGCGGCAAGGAAAACGACGTCGCTGGACCGGAGAGAAAAGTCACATAAAAATATATTACTTTTTTTTGAAAAAATTAAAAATTAAAAATTGAATGATAGAAATAGCAGTGAAGGAAAACGACGACGCAATGAGATACAATTACAAGCAATAAACTTTGACGCCAGCGTAGCAAGATTAAACTATACAAAGACTCTGGATCAAAATGGAATATGAAACGACATTGCAGTTAATCGATCCGTCGACGTTTTGTTAAAAGGGTCCCATATGCTTCAATTCTTTCCCGATTAGGGTTGGGAGATCAGCGACATTCCAGAGTCCTTTGTCATCTCGGCTCGTAGCCATCTAAGCCAAAATAAATCACTACTTTCCCTTCTTTTTGTCTGTATTAGATAGTGCCTAGCTAGCTTACCAGTTTACGTCCATCAGTGGTCCCGTACAGTTCCCAAACAGCAAAGCTTATACGCTCTCCTTCTTGAGTATGGAAGCGTTAGGCTTGCTCTCAGGGTGTTCCTCAAACTCCACATTACAAACCAGCCTAATCTTACCAATGTCATTCTCTTCTTTTCTTCAACGAAATTATGGTAACCCCTTAAAAATCAAAGCTTTGGTTGCTCTACCAAGAACGGCCTGGAAAGGGTCTCTTAACCGCTTGCAGTATTGTAATGCTATTGGGAAATTGAATGATTGTACTGCTTTGGAGGTTACTACAGACTGGGAGAAACCCCAATTGAGGAGGAAGAGGCTGGCTGTCTTTGTCTCTGGTGGAGGTTCTAACTTTATGTCTATTCATGAAGCTTGTCTTCAGGGATCAGTTCATGGAGATATTGTTGTTCTGGTCACAAATAAAGCTGGTGTAGTATACCTTCTTTTTTTTTTGGTTAGCACAGGCTTTTCTCTAATTCATTGATGAATGTTCTGGCTCATCCTGTTTACTTTAATTAATCAATAAAAGTTTAGGCTTTGCATTTTTTTTTTCAAAGCGTTTTAAATTCTATTTACTGGGATTTCGTGAACATCTATATCCTAATAGGACGAAGCTTTTGGGTGAGAGTTATGGTGTTTCACGCAAGTTTCTTGATAATTTTTGAGAAACAATACATAAACTTTGTTTTTATGACCTACTTAGACCTTTCAGGTATTCGTGTTCCTCTCGTCTATTGCAGGTTGTGGAGGTGCAGAGTATGCAAAAAAGATGGGGATCCCAGTCATTTTGTTCCCTAGAACAAAGCACGAGCCTGATGTCCAATCAACAAGTGACCTTGTCTCCACTTTTGGGTAGGCTCACATACAGTCTTCTAATTGCTATATTGTCTTTTCTTCACTTTTCTTGTTTTAATTTGTCAATAGGATGAGAGTAAGATGGTGCAGCTCAGATGCTGTCACTGCTTCAGACTATCAATCATCTAATGAATTAAAGGCCCTTCTTATAGTTCCAATTATCCGATGTTTGCCATCTTCTGTTTTTGCCTAAGAGGGAATGAGGCTGTTGTTTCCTTGATATGCAAAGTCAAGTGGATTGTTACAGATTCTAATTAGGGAGTCTAAATGTTCTAATTTGAGCTGGCGTTGTTTTTACTTCTGATTCCTGTTCTTAAGCCTGTCATTAGCATTGCTATCTGCATGAGCTATCTTGAATAGATTAAAAAAAACGACCTGAGCCTGACTTTTATTGTCACAAGATCATTAGACATTTTGACATTACCCAATGTGTCTTATTGTTCTGCTTATATTTTTCACTTGTTTATGTTACATGTTTTGCTATCTAAGATCCTATCTATTCAACCTCCATCTTCATGAAGCATTAAAATTCATGATATTGCAATTATGTTTTTCCCTCTCAGTAGACAGCTTCATGAATTTAATGTTTGATATGCTGACCAATTGTTATTTCAAATTGTAACTCTAAATTACTTGATTCAAAGTGTAGATTACAAGACTTTGCCACATACTCGATTTGAACACATTTTAGTTTGTTTCTTATTGTCTTTCAATTTATAGAAACAGAAAGAAAGCAACAAATCCTAATATCTTTGATTGCAAAATGATAACATTGTGCAACCTACAGTTACGTTTACCACATCCTCTCTTAGATATGACTGAAACGACGAAAGCTGAAAACAACAAATTAATAGTTCTTGCTATCCTAGAAAGGCAGCACATATAGAGTATGGTAAATGTTGTCTGCCTCTTTTTCTTCTTTTAATGGGAATACAACACTTGTATTTTCTTCCTTTTTTGTTTATTAGTATCAAAGCAATAAGGAAAAATATGTGGAGATTATTCACACACTTCGACAAGATTACGATTATTCTCCGTTTTCTTAATCAGGAGGTTTGGTGTTGACTTCGTTCTTTTAGCTGGCTATTTAAAACTTATACCAGTTGAGTTGATTCGTGCTTATCCACGATCTATAGTCAATATCCATCCATCACTCCTTCCAGCTTTTGGAGGCAAAGGCTACTATGGAATGAAAGTGCATAAAGCTGTTATCACCTCTGGAGCAAGGTATGTGGCAAGCATCATATGATGATACACATTACTCTATTGTGAGTCTTTGAAGTTGTTGAATCAGAAGTGCTAATGTCGGACAAATAGAAGAATTATCAACTAGTAGCTAAAACTTGGGAAAACTAGGAAATATAGTTTTTGAATGTTATTAGGTTGCTAAAAATTCAGATTTCAAGTCTGGATTTAAGCTTGGGACAGAATTTTAGATTTGGGTATAGCTAAAGTTTTAAGGATTTGATTGGTGGAAATTTAAGCTAGAATTTTTAAGGTTTGATTTTAGTGAAATTTTAGGTTTGATATAACTAGAATTTAGGGTTGAGTACACATATATATAGAAAAAATGTAAATCCATTATTCTAGTAATAAATGGGTTCGTAATTAAAATATCCAAAATAAAATTAAATCCTATTCTAATAAGAATTCTACAAATAAATTTAAGTCGTAAACAATTAGGATAACATGTCTAATTTACTACTATTTCCTATCTAATAAGAAAATCTATCATAAACTAAATTTCAGCCTTATGTTATCTTTGCTGTCAATTCAACCCCCACTCTTCATCCCACTAAATTAAAAGTTATGTTTGACAAAATTTTCCTCTTTTATTCTTTTATAGACTCTAAGCTCTTTTGCATTAAGTGCTGTTCCATTTCAATTCTTTTATTGGACGCTCAAGTTATCTAAGGAGAAGAAAAAGGGTAAAAAAAGAAAAGTTTCCATAACTTCTTTTTTTTTTTAATTTACGTTTCCTCACATGTATATTTGCATGATTAGATACTCAGGACCAACTATACATTTCGTTGATGAGCATTATGATGAGGGACGAATCCTTGCTCAAAGAGTTGTGCCTGTGCAAGCCAATGACACAGCAGAGGAGTTAGCTTCCAGGGTTCTTGAAGTGGTAATCGGATTTGTCTATCCTTTGGCGATATTTTGTGCAATATTGTACTTAGCTATTGATTGCATTGTATTATGATGTTCTTGCAGCTCATTTTATCTTATGCTAGAGTTGTACCATCTTGTTAAAGGTCTTTGTCTGATTAGGGAAGTATCAAGTCATGCCAAACATTTTAATCTTGAGATAGCTTTGCAGAATCAAGCTATAAATGGTATCATAATACATTGAACAAAGGGGACATTCTGATTTTGGCTAAAACTGATATTAATTTAATCTTATTTTCCTTCATCATTTCTGCAGGAGCATCAATTATATGTAGAGGTGGCAGCTGCGCTATGTGAAGAACGAATACATTGGAGGGATGATGGTGTCCCTATCATCCAGAGTAGGGAAAACCCTGATAAATACAGCTAGTGTAATCAATCTTCGTTTTGTTTTTGGTGAGAATCTTAACATTTAAGCAAGTTATACAATTACTCCAATCTAATTTTCTGGAGCTACGCTACGTTCTACCTTATCTAACAATGGTTATGAATTTATGTGCATACAGGTGGTCTTTTACAGTAAATTTTGACCAACTTTTGAAGTCAGGGGTCGTGTTGGACATCCTTCAAAGCTTCATCACACAGAAGATTGCCATTGTGATTCTAGAAGTTTTTGAAGTTATGAGAGGTTTCGCCGTCAAGCTTCTTGTAGTTAGCAGTTGACTGAGTGGTTTTGGTCCCGAGTATGAGGTTGCATGGATCCAATGTTTTTATGCTATAGTTGTCCAAAGGACTGGGCAATTGTCCTTACCCTACCATTTTTTTTTTAATTGGTTATATTACTTGGAGAATCTCGTTAGGCTTGGGCTGGCAGTTATGCTTACTCCACTTTCTCTGTTGTATTACATTGGAGAGTTGGAGTGTGGTAGTCCAATGGTGTCTAAAGACTCGAGTAAAGTGGGGATATTTAAGTATGCAATCACTTGCAGTGTTTTTAACATCAAATGTTAGCGGAACTTCCTAATGTAAAAACCGTAATCTGGAAGCGGGCGTAATATGATGACCGAATTCACGCAAGGCGTAGGTCATCCGCCTTTGACCAGCCCGTTGCTTGCTAGCGTGGTTGGCCTGCCTGCCCAGTGTCTAATGTTGCTGTCACAGATGATTGAGACTCTTTTGCTACTGCTGGTTAGCAGATCTTTGCTTTCTAGTTTGTATTGGCTCCAACGTTCAATGAGTATTTGAGGTTCTTCTAACTGCGTTTTGTATTAGGCGCACCTAGTAGCAGTACAGTTGATTTCTTCTATTTCTGCCAACTGCCAAGTAGTAATTACTGGAGTTGTACTCTTATTTTCTTTATAGATTCCTCGACAATACAATAAAGATTCAAAGGAAAAGGAAAGGCGCGCAATGTATTTGGGATAAGTATTAGATACGTAGCCATGCAAATGTGTACTGGCTATTTTGTTTACAGCAGCAAACCGGTTTTAATAATTTGGTTTAAGGTACAAAAGAGTGAAGAAAAGAAGCTTATACAGTTACAATTATTCATCAGAAATACAGGATGAAGGAGCGAAACCCAACTTGGCAGCGCCAAGATCAAACTCCCACATGTAATTTTGCTGCATTATATTGCCGATCACCGAAACGCCAGGCCAAGCGGTCGGTACAATTCCCAGGCAAATCACCCCATCAGCAGCATCTATAAGGTAGCTCTTTACTGGTGGCTCAAAGTTAACCCCGTCCATGAAATGAATTGTCAATTTGGGCACTGATGTTTCGTTGAACCATTTCGCTTCAAAGCAAAGTTCCATTGGCCCCAGGTCCGGCATATGTACCTTCGTGTAGTTTGCCAAGGGTTGCTTGTAAGCTTCCATGACGGCATTATATGCAGGCTCTGTCAAATATGTCAAGCTGGAACCAGAGTCAAGAATGGCTCCGCCATTGCCATAGACATTCCACACTGGGGACGGAATTTTCAGGCGTGTATTGCCCACTGAGATGCCTGAGACATTGACTGCATAGTATGGGTTGATAACATCAAGCACCAACTCCGTGTATTGCATTTTCAGTGTTGGTGTGGTTTTAACGTCTCCGAAGCTGAGGAAGTTTCGAAGGTTGCTGGGGCTAAGGTGATCAACCAAACAATAGGAGAACTTGTAGCCGAAAAGTTTGGCAAGCCTCATTGCCAATGAATGCTGGCTGTGGCCTAACCCCATTATACCGTCAGTGTTGCGAAAGGAACCGTTGAACACTTGACTACACCCTATTAAGACATCATGCAGCTTTATCTTGCGGTGATTATGAAGCCCAACAGTTACAGTCTCGTTTGCAAATAATCCGATAACATTTCTGCCATCTGCATATCTGTCATAACGACATTAGAATCAGCATTGGCCTGCCGATGGATAATTGCACGCTATTTGAATCCATCCTATATAATTATAATACAGAGCCAAAACGCTATTTCTTCCGTTACCTATAGTCGTAGAGGCAGGGTGCTTCTGGCGTAGGACAATCAGTCAAAGAGAAGGATGCAGATAGATCATCTCTGCAGGTTGTAGATGAACATGGAATTGTCCTGAAGGACGGTGATGTATCGGCATCGAAGATCCTAATTAGCCCAGGATATGGTTCGAGTTTGAGACAATGTTCGCATCTGTATTCACAATGCATCCAAGTGAGGTCGCTCCCTGTGTCAGCTATCAACACAAACTTACGAGGCAGTGGGCTTCCAACTCTGAAAGATACAAAGTATTGACCAATTCCAATGTCTGCAGCCGAACGGATTGGTATCTCGGCAGGAATTGTCCCATTGATCTCAAAAGCCTTCCTTCTTTGTCCCAGGCGATGCCCAATTGTTTGTTGCCTGTAATGGTCGCTGTGGATAAGCTGCTTCATGCGGTCTAACCTGCTTTTGGGTGGTCCAAGGGTGGAAAAGCCTGAATCAGCTAGCTCAGGTGCATGCCTGTGAATCAATTCAAACTTAATCGCATCATCTGGTCCACATGAGCCATTATCATCGCCGTAGTCATGGCCGTTGAAGGCATGAACCTGAAAGCAGAAGGCATTAACGTAGATTAACAACAACAGTAAGATCAGGATGTGGGGCGTAGACATTTCGAAGGGAAAGAAAGTAGCAATCAGGATGAGCAACGAGGTAGCCAAATGACATCTCCCATCAACATAAGCCCTTCAAGAACCGTGAATTCCTGAATTTTCACCTATAACTGCAAATGCGGACATTCATACACTTGTTTGTTTCGTCACATTTTGTTCTTAAACAGACAAACAGGGAAAAGAAAAACTAAACCCTTTGTCCAACGCCATCAAATTGCAAATCCGGTTCACCGTCAAATAAAATAGTGACTAATTGAGTCCACTGTCCACCCTTAGACATGAATTAGAAAGAACGGACATCTGTTGAAATTCGGGATGATAATTTCAGCCTGGCCCGACATGATCCGTCTATTTTTTCGAAATAACGTCATTTTGATTTTTTTAAAAATATAATAAATGGGCAGGCCGGGCAAGGCACGGGTTGACCGGCGTGGGCCACAGGCCTTCGGTCCAGCCCAGCCTAGCCTATCGACATGTCTAGTGAGAATGGGCTTGGTTTTGGTTGCATAAACATAATTAATTAAAGAAAATTTTAATTTATGTATGTTTAACTTATAAGATAAAATTTAAGTTTCATAAATGAAATTATAATGATATTAGAATTATAAAATTTGTATTGCATTTATGTATTATTTATAAATTATTCTTAACCGTTACTCTAATAAGATTAGACATTAATATAATGAAAAAATTAGAATATGTTTTTTTTATGAAGAGTTGTAGATATTATAAATTAAAGTATAAAGATTATTAAATAAACATGTGAATGCTTGGCAGATAATGAGTTCATTAAACTGATCCAATCCATCATAAGAACTCTTTATGGAACATTACTTACATATATGTGAAAATACTCATCGTAATGATTGTATAAATGATGATTTGACTTCATATCTCCAAAATATCACATATAAAGATTGTTATATAGTGACACTACTTAGGACATATCTTAGTCTGAGAGTAGTTAGCTTAATAACCATTACATATGGTGTGAAATATAAAGAAGTACATGAGTGATCAACATAGGATTTGACTCCTTAAAGTAATTAGAGAGAGTTTTTTACTATTCTCGATTAGTATTAATTTACAAAATTTTTGGCTAAGGTACAATGATAATTTGAAAAGAGTTTTCAAATATTATTATAAGAATCAATTACTAATAATGGAGGTATAATATAATTAGATTCAAACATATTAGACATTAATTCTATACTTTGTCTATTCGAAACATTAATTATACAAAAAATTATGCACAAAAAATTAATTAAAATTGCCTTGGTATTCTTAATATTTGGTTCGTTATAATTCATTGCTAGAAATCAATTTTGATATATAGATATAAACTATCTTATTAAAGAATTAAAAGAAATTTAATTTGTATAATAATAAATATATTTTAAGAATATAATGCATCCATTGCCAACATATTAAGGAATTAAGTGGATTGAAAATAGTGAATGCAATTTAATCAAGTTGGACTTAATTGTAAAGATAGAAAAAAGTTAGGGTTAAATATAAAATATTTAATAAGTAAGGACATGTATTTTATATTGGATCTTATTGAAAATTAACTGATAATTAATTATAATTTTAATTAAAGTTTAATAAAAATTAATTTATATTTCGATTAAGTTATAATTACATCATTATTTAAAGTTGCTTTAAATTAAGAAGTTTTTGAATAGTGATGTTTAATGAATTAAAAATTAATTTGAAAACTAAGTAATAAAATGATATGTTGATTTATCTTTCTTTCTTATTTTTCTCATTGTTTTGATTTATTTTCAAAACTTTTTGTTAGGAAAAGTGCAATATATACTTCTAAATAAAAAGTTTTTAAAGTTTTTGACATAAAGCATGCAAAATGCTCCACACTTTATTCTCAAAATGTGGAAAGCAAAAAAGATGTAGAATACCAAACTCTTTATTTTTAATATGGACGGTCCGTCTTAAAATAACTCTTTGTTTTTAACCATGTAGAATACCAAACTCGTATAATGCCCTATTGAAAATAACTAAATTTAAACTTATATGTCAAAAATTGCTATCCTTGTATGGATCTAACACTTTTATAATACGGAACATACAAAATGTCTAAGTTCATGCTTAGCACAAAATTAAAAAAAAACGAATACAAAATAATGTGACAATCAAGAAATAAACAAACACAACTAACAACATTAACAAAATGAAAGAAATTGTAAAGACTATAAAAATTAAAGAAATTAAGGTTGATGACATATTACCTTCCTAAGCTTTAACAAATTGAGACATGTTTTTTTTTTCAACCACAATTAGTTCTTAGAATTAGTGAAGAGCAATATAATCACTCACAAGCTGAAAAAAAAACCAAAAAGATTATAAATATAAAACTACAAACTGTAATTGCAATAAACCCCAAAACACCTAATTGTTAAAAAAATTAAAGTGGCGAGAGGGGGTTTAATCCATACATTCCTAAGGAACTTCCTATTAATCATATGTTATTTTATGAGATAGATAGTTTAATTTCACCCATCAATCGGATGCATGAGAATCTATTGCTTTTAAAGACGAAGAAAAAGAGGAGAGTGATTTGGGGATTTCAATCTGAAAATGATGTAGTTTAGTTAAATTTAATTAAATTTTACATGTATAAATGTTTAGGGTTCATGTCTTACGGGGAAAATCATGTCACCAATGTCAACGGAAATAGATGCTTTAGGTTAGAATAGGAAAAAATTAAAATTTTGAGTATTTAATTGTCACTTTTTAAGTTTGGACTATAATTATAAAATTGAGTAAAGTTTGAGATTTTTTATAATTAATATCCTTAATTAAATGACATTAATGTTGGTTTTTTTTATTTGACCATGAAATTTGTTATTGCAAATTTCACGGTTATTATTAAGCTAAGAAGTTTTTTAATTTTCGTGATTTAATTGATTTATATTTTTGATAATTAAGAATAATATTTATATCATTTTCTTATGGAATGAAGGCATAAAGTTAGATTATTCCAATCAGATGGTGAAGCAATAAAGGTGAATTGTGAACAGTACTATTAATTGCATTTTAAAGGATTCGTAGATATTACTGAATTGATCATTTATGAATTTTAGTAAGACTTAAACTTTATTTTAAAGTGAGCATTAACCAATTTTGATATGATGTTCTACTGACGTTTTAAAAATTATACATATTTAATGTATTAGACATATATTATGGAAACAAAGGTCATAAAATGTGTATTTATCTTTTCGGATGTGATGATTAATTTTTGACATATGTTTAAAAGGTGCAGTGTGTCTATTACACAATAGAAGTTGTTTTATAATTTTTTAATTTATAATATACTATTTATTTTGAAATTTTATAACTTGTGAGAGACTGTTAGAAATTTGGCTTTAAATTTTGGTCAGTTACAAGTTTCAATATTATATTGTATTTAATTATGTCAAATTGATGATTCAGTTTCAATTATACATTTTATCTTTTAAAACAATAATCATTGTGAGCTATAAACAATAATTATATATGGAGTAATCAAATGTTATTTATATGAAGATTTAATTAAGCTCTTATACCCGAACTGGAATAATTAAATATGATTTAAACAAATAATTTAATATAATTATCATAAACTTTTAATTTAAGTCTAATTTAATTGGTTCAAGTTAGGTTTAAGAGCTGAGTTGAGGTACCATATTAATGATATTTGATTAGTTCATATCTGATGTTTATATTGTATGTGCTTCGTTATTATTTTTCTAATCAAAGCCTAAGAAAAAAGTTTTTTTAAATAGAAAATTAAAACTTTTTTCAAGAATTTTAAAAATCATAGAATTTTTTAAAATTTTCTTAAACTACATGAGAGATCTACATCATTTGCCCAACTAATTAATGTAAATTCGGGCATAGAAATAGAAATTCTTCTAGTAGGTAGTACTAATTCTATTGATGTGTCATTATTTACATGTGATTTGTAGGTTTTATAATCTGAATTTTAATGCCAATTATTTTCTAGGGTAAAATAATGTCTTTATTGTAAGGTCGTCCCGACATACATGGTACGGCCATAAGTATTTGGAAAAAAAAAAGAAGCAAGTTGTTTGCATGCAGCAAGTTGTCATAGACAACTTGCATGCAAGCTGTATGCTTGACATGCAAAGGGTGGTGGAGGGTCCATATAAAGACCCTCCCTCCCTCTTCCATATGTATGTTTCCAACAATATACATATATATGGTAGTATTTTAAGGTTTATAAGCTGTATGCTTGACATGCAAAGGGTGGTGGAGGGTCTATATAAAGACCCTCCATCCCTCTTCCATATGTATGTTTCCAACAATATACATATATATGGTAGTATTTTAAGGTCTAGTGTGAGAGAGTATTTTTTGGGTATTTTTAGGAAACTTTTTTCCTAAAAGGGTGAGTGACAAAATAGTGAGGATATTGTCCTAGAGATAGTAAATTTGGAAAACACCTTGTGTGTGAGTGCCACTATTTTGTTGTATTATTTTTCACTCTTTGTACCTGCTATGCTCATTAGTAGAAGTTTTATTCGAAGTTTGTCAAGTGGACGTAGCCCAAATTAGAGGGTGAACTATGTTAAAATTCTACGTATTATTTTCTTGCTTATTTTTGCCTGTGGAATTTAATTCGTCAATTTTCCTAACAAGTGGTTTCAGAGGGGGTTCGATTCTATGTCAAAGCATTTCTTATCGTAGATGGAGGCAAAAATAAGCAAAATGATTAGCCTAAATGACTCTAACTACCACATATGGAAGAACAAGATGAAAGATCTTCTGTTCATCACAAAATTACATTTATCGATGTTTATCACAACAAAACCCAAAAATAAATCGGACGAGGAGTGGGCATTTGAGCATGAGCAGGTATGTAGTTTTATTTGGCAATTTATTGAAGATAATGTGTATAATAATATCTGCAATGAGACTCACGCACGGATGTTGTAAGAGAAGCTCGGGGAGTTGTATGCCTCAAAAATCGATAACAATAAATTATTTTATCTGACAAAATTAGTACATATAAAATATCGAGAAGGTTCCTCTGTAGTAGATCACTTGAATGAATTTCAGGAGATCGTGGATCAATTATTAGGAATTGGCTTAAAGTTTGATAATGAAGTACTTGCCCTTTTCATGCTTATCTCTTTGCTAGAGTCTTGGGAGACTTTAAAGATTTCAATCACCAATTCTGCAGTTGACGGAGTTGTTAACATGGAATTTGTAAAAAATGTAATTCTAAATGAAGAGATGAGACGAAGATCACAGAGTTTGGCCTCTTCATCACAGTCTGAAGTTCTGGTCACAAGTTCTAGGGGGAGGAACAAATCTAGAGGTCCAAATTTCAAAGATAAGAGCAGAGGAAGATCAAATAAATATGCAAACGTTGAGTGCTATTACTACAAAAAAAAGGTTACATCAAAAGGTTATGTCAAAAGTTCAAAGAAAAAAAGAACAAAAGCAAAGAAGTCAAGAAAGATGATAGCAGTGATGATAAACACGCATTGACAGCTACCACCATGGATGACTTTTACATCGCCTCATATGATAATGATGTGAATAGTGCATCTTGTGAGTTTAATTGGATAGGTGACAGTGGTACCACTATTCACGCCACATCACATAAAGAACTCTTCTCATCATATACAGAAGGAGATTTTGGTGTCGTTAAAATGGGAAATAGTAGTTTAGCCAAAATTACCAAAAAAGGTGATATTTATTTAGAGATAGACAATGGCATGAGACTGCCTCTGAAAGATGTCAGACATGTTCCTGATATTCTCCTAAATCTAATCCTGGTTGGCATACTTGATGATGAAGGTTTTTGCAGTACTTTCAAAGATGGCAAATGAAAACTTACTAAAAGCTCCTTAGTAATCACCAAAGGTAAAAAGTGCTCAAAGTTATAGGTGATGCAGGCAAAGGTCTCCAATGATGTTGTGAATCTAGTGGAGAAAGATGATGCAATTGAATTATGACACAGGAGACTCTGTCATATGAGCGAGAAGGGGATGATTCAGTTGGTGAAAAAGAATGCATTATTTAGAGTTGACCAGGTACATTTAAAGAAGTGTGCTGATTGTTTTGCAGGAAAGCAAAATAGAGTTGCTTTCAAAAGTTCCCCTTCTTCCATAACGAAGAATGTGTTGGATTTGGTATACTCAGATTTATATGGGCCAATGCCAAATTCACTAAGTGGTGCTTAATACTGTGTGACTTTCATTGATGACCATGTAACGTCCCAATATCCCATATTAGGGGCTAGGACTTCGGAATAGTGTATACTGAGAAATTAGAAGTGCTTTTCATGCATCATATGACATATTTAAAAATGTGAATTGTGTTGATATTCATAAAATTACTGTAAACGCATTCATTGACATTTTCAAGTATAATTGATTTCTAAATGCAATTAAAATGTGAATTGTGGATTATTTGCGTTGAAAATTTATTTGGAGAGTATTACGATTATTTTGGAATATTTGGTGAATTTTAGAGAAATTCGAAAAAATTTGGGATATTTTGGGAAAACAAAAGAGACAAACGGAAGAGTGACACGTGGCATCCTTTTATGTTTGACAAATAGCCCACATGCAATGAGCACACATAGTCACATGCTCTGTTGAGGATTTTTTCAATTCTTTTGGTGTTCTTCACCGAAAATTACCAAGCCTAAAAACTCTGTCATTTATCATCGAATGATTACATGCCTCTGGTTGTGTAGTTGGCAGTCTAGACACTATTTGTTCTCTTGATTTTATTTCCATTAAAATCAGATTTTACTCTTGCATCCGCCGAAACATGTTCTTCTCTTACAGCTAGGAATTTTTCTGAAATCAAGTAAGTTGTGTTTTCAGATTTACTGAGTACTGTAAAATGATTTTTGATGATGGGTAATGATTGGAAATGAATGCCTGCAAGAGTTGGATAAGCAGCAATTCGGTGATAGTGATGAATAAATGACAATTTAGTGAAGTCAAATTTGGGCAGAAAATGTATTTAGGGTAGTAAGAAGCTGAAAGAGATTTAGACTATTAGAGTATATCACGATTTGATGTAACAAACCAGAGACTTATTCAATATCAGTTTTTATTCTATCTTCTTGTTCCTTGGTTTTAGGAATTAGATTCCAACTGTCCATTATTGTAGGATCTCAAACCAAGAGTTGTTATCCTTTGACTTATATTTAAATACTGCAATTGTAAATGAAAGATATACTTCTCAACATTCCTCTGATATGGTATCAGAGCACTAAGACGATCCAGTATCTTTATTTTTGTTTTCTCGTTAGTCTGTTCGGTTCTTCAACTTATGGCTATCGAAAATACTACTCCTACCATTCTCAATACCACTGAACAAAACCAAACTCTTGTCAGCTTCAACGTTGCAGCACAAGCCCCTCTCAAACTAACCTCAACCAATTACCTCTCCTAGAAACTCCAATTCTAAACTCTTTTTATTGTATGCGACCTACTTGGCTACATTGATGGTACCAAACCATGCCCGCCAGCCACCTTGACAAATTTGGATACAACTAGACCTAATCCAAACCATACCCTCTGGACTAGATAGGATCAGTTAATCCTCAATGCTATTATTGGCTCCATTTCACCAACTATCATTCCCTTCATTGCTCAAGCCAATCTTGGACTATCCTAGCCAATACTTATGCCAAACCCTCTCATGGCCGCATTAAACAACTCAAAAATACCATTAAATGGTCTCTTGGCATCACAGAATTCATGTAAGCCATCAAAACGAGAGCAGATGACCTTGCTATTCTTGGCTCCCCAATCGATGAAGAAGAACTTATAGATAAAATTCTTAATGGTCTTGGTGATGACTACAAAGAATTAGTTCGAGCTGTCCAAGCACGAGATACTCCTATCACCTTTGAAGAACTCCATAAAAAACTTTTCAACTTTGAAACCTCTCTTCAAAAAGTCACGCTCGAGCATCCCCATTTTCCAGCCATTGCCAATCCCACTTCTAAAGTCAACAAAACCTGGCATCCTTTTAGTCCTCAAAACAACACCAACACCAATAGGCATTCCTCCAACACTTCTTCTCATTATTCACTTGCTGCTCCCAATACAGGATCCAACTCTTCCTAAGGCCCTCGACCTCCTTCTAGACCATATCTTGGTTACTGTCAAATCTGCAAACTCCAAGGACACACTGCCAAACGGTGCCCGTCATTTCGCCTAGTCCTAGTCCAGATGTCTCCCACAAATAACACAAACTCTCCTTGGCAACCACAGGCTAATCCTACCACAAATCCTTCCACTACTTCATCATGGCTTCTGGATAGTGGTGCATCCCACCATGTTACCTCCGACTTTAGTAATCTTTCGCTACATACTCGATACATAGGAAATGATGATATTATGATCGAAGATGGCTCTAATCTTCCCATCACTCACACTGGTTCTACCTCTCTCCAAACTCCTCACATTAACTTTACATTAGACAATGTTCTCTGTGTTCCTTCCATGAAAAAGAATCTAATCTCTATATCTCAATTTTGCAACTCTAACAAAGTTTCCATAGAATTCTTACCAACTTCTTTTCTTGTGAAAGAACTTCACACGGAGGTAACGCTGCTGAAAGGACAAACTAAAGTTGTAGCATCCCCTTACCGCAGGGTACACACTTGGATGCCCAGAGGTCATTCTGGTACATATTCTACGATAAGGGTGAGCTACGTTCGAACACTACATAAACTTCACATGGCATCATATTATTATTCATTATAAAGCATCATAAGGAATCCACAGTATAAACCCTTTCCTCATTGTCATTTCATAACTTGAAAGTCTACATTATCCTTCAAACACTTACTGTATGTACATCATTAAACCTAGAACAAAAGTACTACATGAATGAGGGAAAATATACAAGTCTATCCAAGCCGTCCAAAATTCCCAGCTGACTGACCTTTAAGTCATGACTTCTCTTACCAAAATCACGTAGAGTTTCTCACTTGATAGAGTCGTCTCTCGGTCTTGAAAAGACATCGTTGCAATTTTGGTGAGTTTTGCAAACTCAATGAGGAAACTATCATCGATGGTTCACTCAATTCATGCATCACATTATCACACATAACATATATCACATTAGATCACATACACTAGATCAACCATGTCACGTTGTACATTTAACACTTATAATCATATATATCATGCATCAACAATGCACATGAGACTCACTTTCTTTCTTATTGTTATGACCGAATGCCTCTCACTGACTTATACAAATATTGGCCCATAGGGCTCAATCAGACAGAATCACGGAGCATAGCTCTACGTGCCAGATCAAAAAAATCACGGAGCAAAGCTCTACGTGGAAGCGCTTCATAAAGACACTCAAGTCACAACGCCTTTATCTGAGCATGCATTATATGAAATGCAACAATTTCTGCATACGTCATATATCACAATCTTATAAGAATGTTTAGATAGAATTTCAAAGTCGTCAAACCTAATTCCAGCATTCAATTGTCGTTAAGAATCAAATTACAATTTCATATCAAATGCACATTTATTTCATCTCATTCATATACAAGTAGCACTTCAATATCTCACTCCAATATTACAGTCATCGGACCCCCATGTCCGGAATCAACATTCGAGACACATTCACTCAGACATTTTCAACAGAATTTAAACAACCAGAAATTAAGTGAAACTGTCTAGGTTACTCACAAGTTACTCCTGAAGCTGATGCCTGGAAGTGTCGGTAACGTCCGAAAATTGACGTTCCAACTGTTCCTCTATAACAAAATAAGTCACACAGAGATCACAATCTGCACAATTATGCATGTTTATTAATGCACGTATATGGAATGAATTATGTACAATGCATGTTCATGACAATCCCGAGTATCTTTCCATCAATGTTATCATAAACACAATCAACACATTGAAACTCACTTAACTAGCATTATTCGTAGGGATTATACCTCAACAACCCATTTTAATCCAATTTTATAACCTAAGGAGCCTTTTCAGATTTTCCTCCAAACTCTGACTTTCGAGTCTACTATTCATGTTTAATTAGAGAGTGTAATTTATATAATTTGGCCATATAAGCAAAAAGTAGACAAAACAGAAGCAGACGGATATTCAAAACATAGACGATGGCTAAAGGCAGACAAAATATCAAGGCAGACGAAGTGAAACACAGACGGAAGCAAAAGAGAGACGATATGCCAAAAGACTGACGAAGTGTTTAAAGGCAGACGAAATCTCAAAGACAGACGAAGTGAAACACAGACGGAAACAAAAGACAGACGATACGCCAAAGACTGATGAAGTGTCTAAAGGCAGACGAAATCTTAAAGTCAAACGTAGTGAAACACAGACGGAAGCAAAAGACAGATGATAGACAAAGGCAGACGAAGTGAAACATAGACGGAAGCAGAACATAGACGATAGGTGGTCAACCCAGACGAAGGAAAGTTAACCACAGACGATAAGAAATACAGACGCTAGGTGGTCAACATAGACGATAGAATAGTCAACCACAGACGATAAAACACAGACGTGAAGTCTTTACAGACGAAACATCTATGCTCCTGGTCATCTCTAAGTCTTCATAAGCTCTCACATAAGCACCTAAGTATTCAAACATGCTCACTGAAAAAACAGAACATATCACCTTTCCATATCTAACTCTCTACACTAATCGTATACATCATTTTATTTTTATTTCAACTCCAAGAACTATTTCATAACACCTGATCACTAATAATCCATCAAAACCCAAATAACACCATATCTCCAAATTTTCATCCCTTTATCA
>JAOTAY010000008.1:15972820-15997710 GCA_025629805.1 Erythroxylum baracoense
GCTCACAGGTCGGTCAGCTGGGACTTTTGGGATGGCCTAGATAGATTTGATGTTTTTCCTCTTTCCTATAGCATTTTGTACTAGGCTTTTTGGATTTATGTACAGACAGTAAAGGAGATGTGTAAACTTTTGATGTTGATAAATGAAATGAGGAAGAAGTTGATTAAAAAAAATATTGTGGTTTTCTATTAATGCATATGATGCCATGTGGAATGAATGTAGTGATCGCACGTAGCTCACCCTTATCATAGGATATGAACCGGAATGACCTGCGGGCATCTCGGTGCGTACCCAACGGTAAGGGGGTGCTACATGGAGAGTACAATGGACCATTTGATATTTATTGCAAAGAGAATGGTATTCGTCATCAAACTACCCCTCCTAAGACACCACCATTGAATGGTTGAGCTGACAGGATGAACAAGACTTTGATGGAGAGAGTTAGATGCCTACTCTCACATGAAAAGTTGCCTAAGACATTTTAGGGTGAGACTCTATTCATAACAGTTCATGTATTAAATTGCTCACCCTGCATTCCTTTACAGTTTGATGTTTCGGAGAAAGTATGGTCAGGAAAGGATTTGCTATGATCATTTAAAGGTTTTTTGTTGCAAAGCTTATGCTCATATTACTAAAGATGAGAGATCCAAGCTTGACGTCAAGACTCACTAGTGTATATTTGTTGGTTATGGAGAAGATCAATTCGATTATTGGTTTTATGATCTAATCCAGAGAAGTTGATTCGGAGCCGTAATGCTATATTTATCGAAGATCAAACCATTGATCTTGACAAAGTGAAAATGGACGCTCCAAGAACTAATGATGACCCAATGGACCTAGAGTTAACTCCTCCAAAAATGGCGCCAAGATAATTTAGAGATGAAATTGAAAATTGTCAGCCGAATGTAGCTGATGATGATGCTCCCATTCAAAATCAATAAGATAAAGATTCTCATTAAGATGATGTCCATAATCAACTACTAATACCAGAGACTGCTCAGGTTCCAATAAGGAGATCTATGCGAGTAAAACAAGTCACTACTGATACTCCAGTGATCAGTATGTGTTACTTACTAATGGGGAAGAACCTGAGAATTTTCAAAAGGCTTTGATAGATGAACATAAGATGAATTGGTTTGAAGCCATGCAAGATGAGATAAAGTCCTTACATGAGAATAAAACTTTTGAGTTGGTGAAGTTGCCAAAAGGCAAAAAAACTTCGAAAAATTAAGCATGATGAACACAATCCTCATCTAATATTCAAAGCTAGATTGGTTGTTAAAGGATTCAACCAAAGAAAAGGTATTGATTTTGATGAGATAGTTTCACCAGTTGCTAAAATGACATCCATCTGTACAGTGCTCGGTTTAGTAGCAAGTATAGACTTAGAAATCGAGTAATTGGATGTCAAGATAGCTTTTCTTCATGGAGATCTGGAAGAAGAGATATATATGGAGCAGCCAGAGGGTTTTAAGGAAAAAAGGAAAGCGAACTATGTGTGTAAATTGTTGAAAAGCCTTTATGGTTTAAAACAGGCACCGAGACAGTGGTATAAGAAGTTTGAAATAGTTATGGGGGAGCAATGCTATAAGAAGACTACTTCAGATCATTGTGTTTTTATACAAAAATGCTCTGGTGATTATGTCATTATCCTTTACTTCATGCTGAGGATATGTTGATTATTGGCTAAAATATCAACAGGATTAATAGTTTGAAGAAGCAGTTAAGCAAGTCTTTTGCTATGAAAGACTTGGGGCCAACAAAACAGATTCTTGAAATGACAATTATCATAAACAGGGGCCCCAAGAAATTATGGTTATCACAAGAAAAGTAAATTGAGAAAGTACTTCAAAGGTTCAACATGGATAAAGCTAAAGTGGTTAGTTGTCCTCTTGCTAATCACTTTAGGTTGAGTACTAAGCAATGCCCTTCGACAGATGAAGAGAAGGAAGAAATGATGAAAGTCTATTATGCTTCCGCAGTTGGAAGTTTGATGTACCTTATGGTATGTACACGGCCAGATATTGCGCACGCAGTTGGAGTAGTGAGTAGGTTCCTTTCAAATCCTGGTGAGGAACATCGAGATGCTGTGAAGTAGATTTTCAGATTTCTACATAGTACTTCCAAAATATGCTTATGTTTTGGAACTACCAAGCTTATGTTAGTTAGTTACACAAATGCAGACATGGCCAGCGATGTGAACTTGAGAAAGTTTATTTCATGTTACGTAATTATTTCTGCAGGGGGAGCTGTGTCATAGCAATCAAAATTATAGAAATGTGTTGTTCTATCCACCACTGAAGCATGCAAGGAGCTCCTATGGATGAAGAAGTTCTTGGATGAACTTGATTTTCAATAGGATAGATATCAACTATTCTGCGACAACCCTAGTATTATTTACCTTGGGAAAAATTCCTCATTCCATTTAAGATCAAAGCATATTGAAGTGAGATA
Source organism: Erythroxylum baracoense (assembly GCA_025629805.1). Classification (NCBI taxonomy): domain Eukaryota; kingdom Viridiplantae; phylum Streptophyta; class Magnoliopsida; order Malpighiales; family Erythroxylaceae; genus Erythroxylum; species Erythroxylum baracoense. The sequence goes on from JAOTAY010000008.1 coordinate 15,975,275, forward strand.
TCACTGAATTAGAGAGGTGTTAGAGAAGAAGCTATTACAACTTGGGAAGATATATACGGATGAGAATGAATCAGATATGATGATAAAAGTTTTACCCAGGGGAAAGTTTGAGTTCTGTCAATCATCTGCAGGAATGATAGTAAATACCATGTAGTCGATAGGGGGAGAATTGTAAGGCGGTACTGACATAAATGGTACCGCCATAGGTATTTAAAAGCAAAAGAAGCAAGTTGTCATAAACAACTTGCATACAGCAAGTTGTTTGCATGCAGCAAGCTGTATACTTGACATGCAAAGGGCAGTGGAGGGTCTATATAAAGACCCTCCCTCCCTCTTCCATATGTATGTTTCCAACAATATACATATATGTGGTAGTATTTCAAGGTCTTGTATGAGAGAGTATTTTTTGGGTATTTTTAGGAAATGTTTTTCCTAAAAGAGTGAGTGACAAAATAGTGAGAATATTATCCTAGGGATAGTAAATTTGGGAAACATCTTATATGTGAGTGCTACTATTTTCTTGTATTATTTTTCACTCTCTGTACCTGCTATTTTCATTAGTGGAAGTTTTATTCGGAGTTTGGCCAGTGGACGTAGCCCAAATTAGAGGGTGAATCATGTTAAATTTCTACATGTTATTTTCTTGCTTATTTTTTCCTATGGGATTTAATTCGTCAATTTTCCTAACATTTATAAATTATGCTTCTTATGTTCTCCTATCTTTCGTTGCTCATTGTTTCTTTAGTTGAACAAGAAAGAACTTCACTTGTCTGGTGTCTTCTGATCCATCAGGTTTGCATAATTCTGACTTAGTGTTTGAAGATGTTCTTTCGTTTAGAAACTTTGACGAGTTTATGGTGATAATTGAAATGCCATGTTTTACTTTGCTCTATGACTATTTGAATTATGTAGCTGTTTTTTGTAGTAAAGATCTCAAAGATTTTCTTTTGCTCATAAATGAGTTTCTAGTTATTACTATCATATTTATGTGAATATCACTAATCTGGTAAATCATTAGTCCTCATGATCAAGAAAATTGATTATAGTTTGAAAACAATTTGGTTGACAATTGTGCTAAACATGTGAATTGTGGTATCACTTACTAGACTTGACCAATGAAATGGATCCCTAAATCCTGATATTGCTTAGAGATATAAATTTATATCTATTTTGCCCCATGCATATCTCACCTTACCAACTAATGGAGAAATTCTCTCATCCATAAGGCGAGTAGCTATTACATGCCGTAAATTATGTGGTATTTGATCTACATATAGGGGAAGAATAATAAGGAGATTGTATCTTTATTATCCCATGTTTTCTTTGTCACGAATGACATTTTCTTTCTGTGACTATATATGAATATGTCGTTCAAAACCAAAAGAATGTTTTATGTGAGTATATTATTATTTTAAAGTCAAATGCTCCAAACCACCACCGCATCACTTTGGCAGATAGACCATTTGACCAAGCAATCCATTGGTTGTAATTTATTAATAAAATAATTCAAAATTATTTTTTATCTTATATGTATTTAGATGTATATGATAAGGTCCTGGAATAATTATTGTGTAGTTGAAATTATGATGAGTTCATAATTATGATATTTAATTTACATTTATGTATTATTCTTAAATATTCCTAGTTGTAATTTCATCAAGACAGGATATTGATGAAACGGTAAAACTAGCACACATTATGTTTCTTTCTCATATAGAAAGTAATTGATCTCATAAATTAAAATATGAAGATACTTAAACTAATGTGTGATTGCTTATTAGAGAATAAGTTCACTAAACTGATCTGACTATGATAATCCCAAATGAAATATTACTTATGTGTTTGTGGATTTCCTCATAATGATGGCTGTATAATTGATTTTTAGACATGAGATTTGTCATAGGATAATTCAGTCGGTAGTACTTGGATGTAGTATGAACTATATGAAGATAGTTGAGTAAGTCAATAAATGATTCGTCACTCTAAAATAATTAGAGAAAATATTCTACTGTTCTTGATTAACAATGATTTATAGAATTCTTTGATCAGAGTAAATTGACATTTGAAAAGTTGTTTTCAAATATCAATTACTAATTAGCAAGAAAGAACATGATTGAATGAAAAATGGTAGACATTATATCCATACTCTGTTTAATTGGAACATTGGATAACGAAATTATTAAATTATACTTCACAACTATGCATTGAGAGGTTAAGTCAAATCACTTTAACATTCCTGAGATTTAGGTAGTTATGACATGTTGCTGGACGTCAGACTTGATTTACGATTATAAACTGTTTAACTGGAAAATTAAAGATAAATTAAATGAAAATTTAATTTATTTGATTCTAATTATAAATTAGACTTATAATTTGTAATCATTGTCAATATATTAGGAATCTAATGAGTCACACATTAAAGAGCAGTTTGTGAAGAAAAAATCAATTTTAATTAAGTTGGACTTAATTATAAAATTGTATTTAATTTTAATAGAAAATTAAAAAACCTAATATTTTTTCTATAAATATTTGTCTAATTTTTTTAAAAAGAAAGATAACTCTAAAAATAAACGAATAAACACAAAAAGAGAAGAAATAAAAATTGCCTATGTTAGTAAAGATAAAACAAAAGCACAAATAAAAGAAAAATATAACTAGATTAATAAAAAATGAGGCTATTTTAACATTACAATTCCCAGACAATAAAATAAAAAACTTGATTATTTTTTAACTCAAGTGCATGTTATAATCGTAACTAGCATCGATGAATATAAGTTGATCTTATAAGAACTATGATTACTAGTATTAATCCTCTGACTAAACTCAAGTAAACAAGTGTTAATAGTACTAATCGTCTTTCTATTATCTAATCTAGATAAACAAGTGGTTAAATTAGAAAAAGAAACTAAACTAATCTAAATAGTAAATAATAGCTAATCAACCAAGGTGATAGATAAGAAAAACAACCAATAGATAGATAAAACTTAGTTTTAGAATCCCACTAAAATTCTCTATCTTTGAATTTATAATAATAATTAATCATGATTATTTAGACTGGTAAGAACTTTTAAGTTACTGTCATATTCTCTTTTGAGACATATTATCCATATATATATATATAAGCTGATTGATTGAAATCTCTTTTTAATCAAAGTAACCTAAGAACACATTAATTTGCTTTTGTAAATTTAATGTTCGAGTACAGAATTAACATATGCCAAACTCTTAGCTAAGTTCAAATATGATGTCCTTAAATATTTGATTCTTTTTTTAAAGACTTTGTTCAGTGTTAAGAAATAAGTCACCTATTCAATAGAGAGTCTAGAATTTGCATACAAAACTATCATAACAACGTTCAGTACGAACTTTGAAATCTTACAAGGCAATCTATCAATCTTACAAGACAATCAATCTTAAATATAAAGGAAAACCACTAAGGGGTGTTGCTGGAAAGCTTTTTATTTTTATACTCAAGGATCTAATTGTTTGTAATTATAAAAAGAAAATTGAACCTATCTAACCCATCTCCTAACATGAAAGCCTTCTAAAGTAAAGTTTTCCACACAACTCATATACAAAGTGAAAGAAGTATCCTATATGACACTATTCAATATACAATTACGTTATAATTAATATTTTAAAAAGCAGACATGAAGTTAAACTCGTAAGATAAGAAGTTTAAGGTTTAACAGATTCAACCGGTATTAAACCGTTATAAAACTAGCTAAAAATTAAATAAAATTAAAGAATTTGAAATATGATTGAAAGAGATTGTCCTTATCAATCAAATAATTTGAATTGTAATTAAAAAAGAGATTGTTAACAAAAATTAATTGATTTATTTGGTTTATAAGAAATTATTAATTTATTAAAATTGACCAATTGATTAATAAGTTGAACGGTTTTTAACAATAAGAATTATTAAAGCAAATTGAAGTTGAAAACTGAACAAAAAAATTAAACAGTTCAAAATTTTTACGATTAAACCGATCAAATTGGTTTTTAATTTTTGGTTATAATCATCTTCTTAGAATGTCATGAACAAGAAATAGAATGCTTGACACTTTTTGTTCATGCCTAGTTCGTCAAATATTGTCGCAAAGAATCCAACCGTTGCCATATAATTATTTAATTTGCAAACACTATATAGAATCCATTAATTGAAGTAACCAAACACGCCTTAATCATTTAGCGCATTTTTGTATTCGTGAGTTGTTGACCAGCTAAGCGCTTCACTTTGGACTCATTCTTGACTTTGTCGCTTCCTTCGTTTCACTCTCTCTCCTCTTTCTTTATATTCTTCTTCTTCTTCTTCTTCTTCTCCTCTTTCTTTTGTTTTAATTTACAAAATTTAATTAATTAACCTCTCCCTTTCACTTACTACTCGCTAGGGTTGGTTGGCTTGTACGACTTGTGCCTTCTTTCCTACTACTTCTCCCCTTTGATCCCCAAAATGCCAAAATTTTCCACGCCATTTTGTCTCTCTCAAGATCTCGACAATGAAAGCTCCGTTCCTTAATGTTTCGTTCTAGTTCAGTCGCCATTTCTACAGTATTTTGGTTCTTGTACTTGCTCTCTCTAAGGTACCTACCTACCTCTCTCTCTCTCTCTATCGTTTTTCGTTTCAGATCTAGAGCGTACGACATTGTACGGTAACTTATTGCTTTTCTTTCCTTTCTTAAAGTTGCGCGTTTATTAATTTCTTAGTTCCGAGAATTAGATTATTTGGGGACTTTGTTTCTGTTGTTGTTCTGACTTTGAATCTTTGACCTTGCTCTGATTTTTAATAATGTAGATGGATTCTAGTAGTAACAGTGGCGGTCAACGCTTTCATAGAATGCCTCGTCAGTCACTTGCTCAATTCAAGATGGATCCCTTGGTGAGTTCTTTTTTTCTTCGTTACTATTCTTTGTAGTTTATGACATCAACAGAGCTTTTGGTGTTTCCATCTGCTCTTTACTTACTTAGATTGCTAACTTCAACTTAAAGTAGTTCTACGTTTAAGTTTTCTGTACATCATGCGTTTTCGATGCTAATGTCTTTTCTGGTAAATGCTTTTTCTTGTTTTAGCTTGATGACAGTTTGGAGCAGTGGCCTCACCTGCATGAGCTTGTTCAATGTTACAGAACTGATTGGGTGAAGGATGAAAACAAGTATGGTCATTATGAAAGCATCTCGCCACCACCTTTTCAAAACCAGGTTTTTGAAGGGCCTGATACTGATATTGAGACGGGTATGGTCGAGGAAAAGAATTGAGTCTGCCATAATTAAACTATTATACTATTTTTAGAGTGTCAGTTTCTAAGGCTAATCTATCTGTTTTACTGTTCCTAGTGATTAGTGGAATCTTACACTAATAAATCTGTTTTACTGTACTTAGTGGCTAATGAAATTAGTGGAATCTTACAATCCTCTTGCTAATGAAATTATTGGAAGCTTATAATTTTCTGTGTCATTTATCAATGTCCTAATGCCCGTAATTGTACAGTTATTGATATCTTATTCCTCAATCGATATGCTTGATTGAGATGCCATTTCTTTAAACTTTCTGCAGAAATGCAGCTTGCCAATTCTAGACAAACAAAAGCTGAAGACGCTACCGAAGATGATATCCCAAGCACTTCAGGACGACAATTAGCAGATGGCATCCTCTCAAGTTCTAACTCACACATCTCAAAGGTTGTACTGAGTGGAGTATCGGGCTGATTTGGTTATGAACTCATTATATGATTTGTCAATTTTTCTAGTTCTAACTATGCAATTTGTTTAATAAATTTACCTTCCATGATTTGCACGATCATTTTGCCTTCCTTCTGTCATGATTGTGTTCCTACAGCATTTTGTTCAGTCTCCTCTCCCTGCTTATGAGCCAGCATTCGATTGGGAAAATGAAAGATCAATGATTTTTGGCCAAAGGGTTCCAGATAATCCAACCACACAGTATGCCAGGTTTTCTAAATTTAAATTCCTAGTAAAAGCAGTTTCAGTGTTCTCATTTTGTTTCCCTATTAAAAATGCTAGTCTTATTGCTTTGTTTTTCCATGGGATGGTTGCAGTGGATTGAGGATTTCTGTGAAAGTTTTGTCCCTATTGTTTCAGGCAGGACTCGTAGGTGGGTTTTTCTTTTATAAAACATTAAAACTTTGAGTTAGAATCACATTTTCATTATGCTTGCTTATGATACTTTGAGCCTATTTGCTCAGCCGTTAGATCACAATGCTACTTTTTTGTCGATTCGACTTGAGGTGATGATAACTTGTGTTGGAACAAATGGTTTTTTAGTCTGGAAGGTTCTTAACTCCCTTCAAACTAAATAAATAGGAGCAGTTGCTTGTGCTATTGATATATGATAAAGGTTTTGACTGAAATTAAAATGCCATGCTTATTTGCTAAATGTCGTTTCCCTTTCAATGATGTGTTGGAAGTCTCAACTGTTGATTCCATTGTTTTATGCTTTTTGCTGAATAGCTATTAGTTGGTCCTGCTTTTATGCTTTTGATGAATATCTTGCCCATTGGCTGCTTGTGTTATAGATAGCTGGAACCTTTTATTTATAGCCATTAAAATTTGAAAGTTGCAAGTTTAAGCATTTTTAAACTATTTCTCATGATCAAACGCTTCGTGGAGTAACCAGGAGTGTCCAACTTTTCATTGCATGGTATGTTACTTTACTTGGTTTAAGATTTCTGACATAGCTTTCTCATTCTCTTTCCCAGAGCCGTTTTATGGTACAATTTGCTTGTACAACAAGGAGAGAAGAGAGAAGTTGTCTGAGGATGTTTATTTTTCTGTGGTGCCTACAGACACACAAGATGTAAGAAACAAAAATTAAATACACTTCTCCTACTTATATCAATTTTCTGTAATTTCATTCGTTATTGTGTTACTTATTCATATCTGTTATGTTTACTATCAATGTCATCTTCATCATTAGGTATTTTGATATTTCTTGGATGTGACATATTTAATTTCATAGTTTCTTCTGTTTCTTCCAGCCAAAAGTATCTGATGGAAGTCGTGGGATTTTCTATTTAGATGCTCCATCCGCATCAGTATGTCTGCTAATCCAACTTGAGAAGCCTGCCACTGAAGAAGGAGGTGTTAGTCCATCTGTTTATTCACGAAAAGAACCAGTATGTCCAAGTAACATTTGATTGTTTTATCTTGGATTGTTTAATCATGTAAAACTAAACTTTGTTGCCTGTTCGCAATTCTCTTCTGCATTTGCTTGGGTGGACAATAGTGGTGGGGAGAGGTAGAGAGTAGTCTTCTCCCTTTCTGACCTGTCCCCTTCCATTTCCTCATTCGATTGCAATAGGTAATAGTTAATGTAGGAGAAAAAAATGGACGAGTTAGGTTTAACAGCAGTCTTTGTGACTAGCGTAAGAAGGAAATGACATGTTCAATATTTATGTATACCTGATTTCTTTAAGTAAGACTAGTTCCAGAATACATGTTAAATGAGTGGGATTGTACTTGTGAATGCGGGCGGGCTGAAATTAGTCATTGATTGAAACAAGCTTCCAATTCACATCTTGTTTGACGATTATGTTCCTTCTTTTCCACAGGTTCACTTGAGTGAGAGAGAGAAGCAAAAGCTTCAAGTGTGGTCCAGAATTATGCCTCATAGAGAGTCCTTTGCGTGGGCAATTGTTCCACTATTTGACAATAGCATTGGTGCTACTTCTGGTGAACCAGTTTCCCCAAGCAGCCCACTTGCACCAAGTATATCTGGCTCAAGTTCTCATGACGGTGTTTATGAACCCACTGCAAAGATTACACTGGATGGCAAGTTGGGTTATTTAAGTGGAAGCTCAATTGTGGTTGAAATTTCAAATTTAAACAAAGTTAAAGAGAGCTATACTGAGGACTCACTTCAGGTGAGGAAAATATGCACTTGGTTGATGTTTTTGGTAGTCTTTTTTGTCCCTCTTGGACTGTTTTTCTAGACACTCCAGTTCTATGAACGATCAATTGTTTTATGATTGGTTATAATCATGTGCAGACTCATTAGAAGCTTATTGACAGTTTGTTGTGTTTCTTACTCTTTCAATAGGGGCTTGATGGGTCCATTTTCCATATTTTATCAACTGCTTATATAAGAGTCTAATAGTCCTGATTAGTGCTAGTCTTGTCACTATCTCGTATTTGTTTCATATCTATTTTTCGGATAGCATGCAATGTCAGATGGTGCTTTTGCTTTTGATTATTGTGAAAATTATACCTTTTCTCCATCTTGGTAGATAGTAGTCAACATTCATGATTTTGTTTCAGCGAGGATAGCCTTATCGACTCCAGGATAGCCTTATAGGCTTTTGTTATCTTACTCAAATTGAGCAATGTACTTTGTCCTGGACTTCAACTTTGTTTTCCTGCCCTTTGAATGAACCTTCTTCTGGCATTGGTTTCAGTAGTTTGAATAAGTTACTTCGTCCCTCATTTTGGGAGAATGTCTGGTTCATTGATGATCTCGGGCCAATTTAGCACTTGCATTTTGGGAGAACATACTTGTTTGTGGTCTCCAACGTCTATAAAGGGTAAAATGAAATATTCCCTAAATCAAGTTATTATAACATTTCAATGAGGCGGAATTGATGTGAAGAAGGATAATCCCAAATTGAAGATTGTGCCTTCAATGTGAAGAAACGATATAATGGGGCCTAACCTTTTTGATTGGTTTGATGCCAAACCTTGTTGATCTTCAGTAGAATGTCTGGTTATTCAAAGAAAAAAGTAACCTGCAAAATCCTGGCTATTTGGTGCTTAAGAAGTTTATAATCAAGAGAGAACAATACATGAATGGGTTATGGTTTTGAGCCCCTTGTTGACTTGATATTATGAATTATAGGTCATCTTCTGCTTGTAAATGTTCCTATATGTTGCTTCATGTAAGCATGGCAATATATGCATATGTGTATGTGTAATGATTATGTTTTTTATTTAGCTGATCTTGTAAAGGTAATCATTTTATGTTTCATGTTTGATGTTCATATTTTCTGTTATTCTTTCAATTCTCACTTTGGTTCAGCTTAGAATTTCATGTTCTATGTATTTTGCTCTTGATTTAATTGGTATGTGTTTTCCCTGAGTATTTCCTGTAATCCATGACTACTTGATGCATTCTTATCCACTAACATAATCTTAGGAAATGATGTTTGTGCTTGTTATTTAAGTAATAAAATCTCTTCTTTAGACCTATCTTACTTGAGTTTTTTCCCTACTCCAATTAACAGGATCCTAAACGCAAGGTTCATAAACCTGTGAAAGGCATTCTCAGATTAGAAATTGAGAGGCAACAGTCTGGTCAAGCTGAGTTGGAAAACTTGTCTGAAAGTGGGGTGACCAATGACTCCATAGATCCAGGGGACCATATTGTTGATTCCAGATCAAAAAGCCCCGTCAATGGTTTTGAAGCACCTCAAACTAGCAGCTCCAAATGGAACGCCCTTGATGGCAAAGATACTTCTCGAGATAGATCAAGTACTCTTGGAAATCTTTATCCCAATCCTGCTGATGTAAGTATGACGTGTTTTGCCCTCATGTTGCTTCTTGGATGTTACTGTCACGTGAACATGTACGTGCCTTCTTCTCAGTGCTGGAATATTTAGGTACATGGTGTCTATGTGCCGCCTATTTCTTAAGACTTTCAGTTGCCAATACAATGCATTAAAACATAAATGGTGTAATGCATTTGGAAATTAGTGGATGAGTGTCATGGTGGTCAACATTAGGTTTAATGCCTATGAAATGGAAACTCAAAACAGAGATGCTTGCCCATGGTTAGATGTTTACTCCGAGGCTTCTGCCATTGCACCAGTAAAATGCTCCCCTCAGTATATTTTTGTTTGAATAAAAATTTCTTCTTATTGGGAATTCTTTACGTTATTGTTTAATTACTAATACTGATTTTGGTATCTGTCTTTTGTCAAAAAGAAGAGAGATAGAGATGAAGAATAAGAATCAGATGGAACTGTGGATCCTGGTTAAGAAATACAGGATGAAATGCCTCATGACATGCTTATTTTTCTTAATTAATTATTCGCTGCAAAGCAGGAAAAACATTTCTAATTATGAGACTAATGTAATGGGTGTAGCATATAGGCAGTTAATCTCTGCACCTTGGACATTTGATTGTGAAAAGTGTGGAGTTTGGAAGTTTCAAGTTCATATCTAATTGATTGGTCGCCACGTTGATTGACACAGTTTCATGCATTCGACTTCCGAACAACAGTGCGAAATGAGCCTTTCTCGCAGCTTTTTCATTCTCTGTATGTTTATCCTTTAACTGTTAACCTGAGTCGGAAGAGGAATTTGTTTGTGAGAGTGGAACTGAGAAAGGATGATATGGATATTCGTAGACAGCCTTTAGAGGTAACTATGCAATATGTATTTTAGGAAAGCTATTGTCTGTAAATTTCAGTCATATATAATGCATGTTTCCTTAATTACTAGGCAATATATCCAAGAGAGCCAGGGGCTTCACTTCAAAAGTGGGCCCACACCCAGGTTGCTGTTGGTACTAGAGTGGCAAGTTACCATGATGAGATTAAACTTTCTCTGCCTGCCACTTGGACACCATCACATCACCTTTTGTTCACTTTCTTCCATGTTGATCTTCAGACAAAACTGGAAGCTCCAAAGCCAGTAAGTTATTGCACATAAGCACACGTGCGTGCGTGCACACACGCACACACATATTTCTTTTATATGTGGCTTGTATTCTCATTGGTTGACACTACATTGGCTGGTTATGGTGTTAGAGATTGCAGTTAAATTAAAGATGGCTCTTGCATAATTATTCTTTGTGAATTAATCGATAAATGAGCTTTTGAATCCTCCTTTAAACTTAAAGGCAGTTTGGCTTTAAAGTATATTATCTCAATTGCCTTCCTCTCTGGACTTGTATAGGTGGGGAACAGTATTAAAACGAAAATGCTGATAGATATTGAACTTTAATAGGCAGGAAAAACTAACTATGGATTAGAAGTGCAGAAATTGATCCATAAACTTCACTGTTATTTGGAAATTAAAATTGGTCAAACTCTTCAAAGATCAAACATTGTTGATCTCTTGTCAGGTTTTGTGGAGATGAACTTGTCTTTGTGAAATTCCTTCTATTTTACTGTCCAGCATTAGTATTCAGGCTTTGTTTCCATTATGAATCCTTTTCAGCTGAGCTGCCATTTCCCCTCTTTATAGGTGGTGATCGGATATGCAGCACTTCCACTGTCTACTTACAACCAGTATGTAAATAGCTTAAAATTGGTCTTTTCTTTTTCCCTGTTTTCCTGGAAGGCTATTCTTACATTTAAAAGCTGATTTTTGGTGCTTGCTTTGTATTTGATTCTATTTAATAGTACTTGTCTGTCTCTGAACAAATTCATGACAGTTGCTAAAAACTTTTTTACCTTTAAGAGTTTAAGGGTATGACATTTAAGTTTAAAATTGTCATGATGTCCTTGCTGTTGTTGTTGTTATTGTTTTTATAGCTGCAGTTATACCAAAGCTCTTTTGTGGACTTCTCTTATGTTTTGTGTTTCTCTTTCTTGCCCATATAAAAGGCGAGATATGTATACTAATGCATGGGAAACTTCGCTCAATGTTTGAGTTGTTACCACTGATGTCGGTTGTGCTCTTTTTGTAAACACTGTTAATGTTTAACCTTTAAGTTTTGCACCTTTTGACCTGTCACATAATGTGCAGTCATGTAGGATTTATGTAAAATGTTTACTTTTCAATTGTCTTAAAATGTTCAGAGGTTTCTGTTGGTTTTTATTACTACTGTTGTATGATATCACATATAAGATTTTTTAAATATTTTACTCAGGTTGAAATCTGAAATCTCTTTACCAATCATGAGAGAGCTTGTTCCACATTATCTCCAGGATACTGGCAAGGTAAGTTTGTAGTGGTGTATGATATCTTCATTTATATCTTTCAAATTTGTTGTTATGCAGCGGTTTAGCCTCTGATACTATTCTTTCCTTCTGTTTTGAGTTCAAATTTGTTGTGGATTATAGGTCCAAATCTATTGCTTATTTCACTTGCTTTCAAAGTTTCTCATTCAAGCACATCAGGCTTTCCACTCTAAGCAGTGATAGATTAAACCAGTGCTTCTTTAGAGGAACACTAAAATAAAGTGGAGTTTGGCTCAAAATCATTAAACACGGGCATGGGGGGCTGGATATGAGGATATCACAGTTCATTTGGGCTTTTGCTTAAGAGAGTTTAAGGTCAAATTTGTTTTCAACAATAAGTTTGTTTAAACCACTTCTGTTTTTCGTTTCACTGGTTCATTAATGTGTTAAACCCTTTAATCTCTTACGATCCTTCTCTTCAGAGGTTATTAATCTGTGTCATGCTGGTTGATGATTTTTCCCCTCTCATAATCAGTTTTTTCTGTGATTCTGATCTTGTGGTTGGCAGAATTTGTCTGTTCTGGATGACATTTATTAACTTGTTACATCTTTGTTTCTATGTTTTGTGATTAGTCTGATGTCAATTCATATTTCCCACCTTTTGCCCTTTCATAGGAAAGGCTGGATTATATAGAAGATGGAAAAAATGTCTTCAGATTGCGTTTGAAACTATGCTCATCTTTGTATCCCCTAAATGAACGCATTAGAGACTTTTTTCTGGAATATGATAGGCACACCCTTCGAACAAGCCCACCTTGGGGTTCTGAACTTTTGGAGGTATTTATTTCCATCTATTTATAGTTTAATATTATTTTGCCTTTTGATTTATTTGCAGAACATGTATGAGTTCCTCTTTGGGGTGCTGTGCATTACATACATTCTGTTGTGTTACCCAATAGTTTCAGTTGACTTGCAGAAGTTACATTTTGGATATACACAATTGGTAAAATTTTGCAACAGTTATTACCTCTTCTGGAAAGAATGTGGCTGAATTATTTCAAGACCCTTATGGATTTGGTGTTTCCTGGAATCCCCTGTGGTTTAATTTAGCTCTAGTGCAGCTTGTGTTTTGATATCCTTTTTTAAAAATATTTTACTGTATGATATCTAAAAATTGTTAGTACATCATAATTCAAAGTACTTTCATGTTGTTAGTGTTCATAAAAAACAGGTAAAATGAAATTTAATTACTGGTTTTGAGACAAGAGGGATCTTTGAAGCTAATTTCAAATCATAGGGACTTTCTTTGAAAAACAGCAAAACCACAGGGATATTAGTCTAGTTACCCACAAGAATCCTGAATGAGTAGATTTGTATGGCTGTCTTCATCGAGGATTGACATGATTGCTTTTTTATCTGTTGCAGGCTATTAACAGCTTGAAGAATGTTGATTCTACTGCTTTGCTTCAGTTCCTTCACCCAATATTAAACATGCTTCTACATCTTATAGGCAGTGGTGGGGAAACTCTTCAGGTTTTGTAACAATTTAATTGACGTTTTACTAGAAAAAATTCTGAATTCATAGTTTATGTTTGTTCTCAGATGGGCATTATCATCTCATTGTTTCTGTATTCCTTTTTCTCTAGGTGGCAGCCTTCAGAGCTATGGTTAATATCTTAACTAGGTATGCCTTTGAATTCAGTGCATCAGTTTCACATGGACAGGCTGTAATTTATCTGCTATATGTGTCTGAAAAAATGATTGACCAACAAGAAATATCGGAGTGCTCAACTGCCTACATGTTAGAAAAAGTAGATGCCTTCCATTGCAGGAAGAACTGAATAATTCAAATATTCTCAATTTGAGATGATCATTGCTTTATTCATTTCTTTCCTCTATTTTTCTTTCTACACCTATATGCTGAAGTATAGTTAGCTCCTCTAGGTTCCATTCCCTTGTTGCTATGATAATAATACTGATGAAAAAAGCCTCAATAAATCTTCAGAAATAGTTTATACTCAAATTTTAGTTCTCCTTTCCATTAACTTGCTTCGGCATCAGGCTCTGCTTTGTATTTAGTTACTAGCACACAGGAGCTCATCTATAGGGTGCTCTGTGTTTAGTGAATAGCTTATGGATATGCATTTTTGTAGGGTACAGCAGGAATCAGTTGATGATGCTGAGAGAAACCGTTTTCTTGTAAACTATGTTGATTATGTGTTTGATGACTTTGGTGGTCGTCAACCACCTGTTTATCCTGGTTTATCAACTGTGTGGGGAAGCTTGGCTCGTAGTAAGGTATGTTGTCCCAACATCTGTGTATTGCTCATATTATTTTTGTTTACCGCATTTTATCTTTGAATTTGTGAGTTGCTTTATTATTGGATGAAAGCCATTGTTATTACAACTGATATTTTAGAGAGTGGAAGGAATGACAAAATGATAGGGAAACTCCTATCCTGTGCAAATTATGATGATCAGGGGACTGCTCTTATTTAAATTTGTAGAAATGAATTAAACATCTAAATCAAATGTTATATTGATGTGCATAATGTCAGCCTTGATTATTTGAAGCCTGCTATCCATAAGTCGTTATGTGAAAGGGGTTGAAGGAAACATGATATTGAGAGTTTAACTGAATCATTTTGACGAAGGCATACATTTATTTTCTTTTCTTTCCTTTGTTTCTTATTTTTCTTCATTCCTCTTCCCCTTTTCTGTTCTTTTGATAATTTTAAATTCATTTGACTGTTTACAGGCTAAAGGCTACCGTGTTGGACCTGTATATGATGATGTATTGGCAATGGCATGGTTCTTTCTTGAGCTAGTCGTTAAGTCGATGGCATTGGAGCAAAGTCGTCTTTTCCATCAAAGTCTTCCATTAGGTATAGAAGGGAGGAAAAGTACCAATTTACTGATTATTTTATACAAAATTTTCTTATGGCTTTACTTTTGGGAATTTATGGTGCTGTCACAGGTGAAGATGTCCCACCAATGCAACTAAAAGAAGGTGTCTTCAGATGTATAATGCAGTTATATGATTGCCTATTGACAGAAGTGCATGAGCGTTGTAAGAAGGGCCTAAGCCTGGCAAAACGTTTGAATAGTAGTTTGGCATTCTTCTGTTATGATCTTTTATCAGTCATTGAACCCTGCCAGGTTTTTGAACTGGTATGCTGCCTTTTGCATTTTAATTTTAATTTTAATTTTGTGTAAAGTTCTACAGCCATAAGATTCTGTGGAAAATTTTGCTTCGAGTAAAAGTTGCCCTTGAAATAGTTATTTCTGTAGCTATGTTTCATTGTACATGCACAGGAATGATTGACAGATCTGCTTGATGTATTTGAAACTGTAAAAACATGAAAGTTCTCTGATTATCCAAAGCTGGTGGGGTTAAATATTTAGGAGACAAAAAGAATTGCAATTGCATATTTGTGGTAACATTAGCATAGTCTGAATGATGGTCCCATTTTGTTTTCAACTGGAAGCATGGGCTATTCTTTGACTGCTACTATTGGTTTTTCCTTGCAGGTGTCATTGTACCTAGATAAGTTTTCTGGGGTGTGCCAATCTGTTCTGCACGACTGCAAGCTTACCTTCTTACAAATTTTATGTGACCATGATCTTTTTGTCGAAATGCCTGGGAGAGACCCTTCAGACAGGTTTTTCATCATTCAAATCATCTTTGGTTGGTTAGGCTACTTTCCTTGTTGATGAAGGAAGAGTACTATTAATGTGACTGGGAACTTCTTTTTTTCCTTCTTTGTCTTCTCTTGGTATTAGTTGATTCTTTCTGGAAAACCATAAGATAGGGTTTGGTCCCTAGTGGGTCTATAGATCAAGATAATCAGTTTGGATGCAATTCGTAGATACTCACCTATAATTTTCTGAGAGGAAATGAATTTTGTGTCTTTTACAAAGTTAGGGTTGCAACACATCAATGTCACTTTGCTCTCTTGTAAATTTCTAGTCATTTTACATTCTGGCAGTTATAGGTTAAGGCTTCTAATGAAAATCTGATGTCACTGCCTACTTCTCTCTGTTTGCTGTTGTTATACTTCATGATGATTGACTGACTTTTTCACTCATAACACAGTTATTGCGTTGTATTTACTTTGAATAAAAGTTTTATATTTTTGTGGTCGATGGTCAGCTGGTGGCTAAGTCCATTTGGACCAGATGCATGAAGTGATGTGTTTATTCTTTTTTCTCCATATAATTTGAGGATCTTAAGTCAACATTTCAAGGATATTTTGCCTAATTATGTTCATCTACACATTGTAGAAATTATCTTTCTTCGGTTTTGATACAAGAGATTTTCCTGACTTGGGATCATGATGATTTAACTCAGCGGTCCAAGGTGAGTATCTTGCCTGCATAATTTTATATGTTGAGCAATTTTACTATCTTCCAGGTTAGGTGACAGAAGTACCATTTCTGCTTCTCACAATGCACAGTTCAAACTTTTCTTCCTTCTAAATTGAGCCACTTATGCACTTGGGACTCGCATGGCTAGATATATATGCTTATGCCTTACCTTTTTGGTGGCTGTAGGCAGCTAGAATCTTGGTGGTACTCTTATGCAAACATGAGTTTGATGCTCGATACCAAAAACCTGAAGATAAACTGTATATTGCTCAGTTATATTTTCCCCTTATCGGTCAGGTTTGTATTACTGCTGGCTTTGTACTTAATCTTCTTCATGGGCTTTCTTAATTATACTTTGTTTACTTGTGCATTATGTCAAAATCTCAATTCCTTCTTTGACAATTTCCGGTTCTCTCATTAATGTTCCTTCTTATATATACTATTTGCCTTGCTAATTTTTTAACACACTGGGGACTGTTAGATGTTTGATTATGCATCTTTTTAAGTCCAATATTTGTTGTTTAGTTTCCATTTTTTGTACTTGTACGTTGATTGAAAGGTGATGAGAGATATCCTAAGGTCATCAGAGAATGAGTGTTGGAGAGACCCATGTGGTAGGTTGAAAATTGTTTCCAATTTTAGCCTAAGGAGGCATGGTTTTGGAAATCTGATGTCTTTAAAATCTGGGAAATGTTTTTTAGTGTTCTATTTTTGAGCCAAATTCCTGATGGTATAAGATAAGAAGCTGACACCTTAGCATGAGTGATGGATGAAGTATAGTGTAGTTAGATAGTCTGTTACAGATGAAGTTGCTGACGAGGACCTTTATTCCTTCAAAATGATCCCCAAACACGAGTACAACTACACTAATGGAACGTTCTAAAAACTTTTAAAAATACAATTTTCCATCAAATTCTGGGTTGATACTCAACGTTTCTCTTCAAACCACTATCTTCAACATAAATGCTATTTACATGTCAGAGAAAAGTAACTGGATACAGTCATTTTGTATTGCTTCCTATTTTCTGTTTTGCAATAGTTTTGTCCTGTAAGTTCTGAGTTTATAGCTTGGATGTTTGCAGATCTTAGACGAGATGCCTGTCTTCTACAACCTGAATGCTGTTGAAAAGCGTGAAGTTCTAGTTGTTATCTTGCAAATTGTTTGCAATCTGGATGATGCATCTCTTGTTAAGATCTGGCAGCAAAGCATTGCACGTACCAGATTATTTTTCAAACTGATGGAAGAATGCTTGGTTCTTTTTGAGGTTGCTTTTCATACTTCAGCCACTTACATTTCTTTTTTCATGATGTATTCTTAGTCTATGGTTGGTATAGTGCATACTTTATGCTATAGTTCATGACTGTGAGTGCACTCCTTAATTTGTCCATTTGTGTTATTCCCTAGCAGATGAACATATCCATCGGTGAAAATTTACCGAATTTTATTTCTGTGTATTCATTGAAGTGTGTACTATGTGAAGAAACTACTGATTTGACAATTGATCTAATTGAGAAATTTGATTCACATTGCTGGTTGCATGATTGATCATGGAACTGTAGCTACCGAATGGGAAGAGGGGTTCAACACTTTGTTCCTCTATATGGAAGGAAACAATTGTCTTCTTTGAAGCATAAAGTTCAGTATGACCTTGCATTTTTGCTTTGATGCCATTTTGTCAAACAATCAAGAGTTTGATGCCATTTTGTCAAACCATCAAGAGAGTGATAATTCATTCTTCATCTGCAATCAAACATTGGTGTTTATATTACTATAAATCGTATGTGAAAGAGTAAACATATGTTAGATGGTGCTGCTACTTTTCTTCTGTTTTCTTTGTAATGCTAAACCTTGTCAAGACATATTCATACAGCACCGAAAACCCGCTGATGGGTTGCTTATGGGCTCTAGTTCTCGTAGCCCTGTTGGGGATGGACCTGTTTCTCCCAAGTACACTGATAGGCTCTCTCCAGCTATAAATAACTATCTGTCTGAGGCATCTCGGCAAGAAGTCAGGGTAAGTTCATTGCTTCGGCATGGTTGGCCATTGTTTGCTTAGGCATGGTTGGCCATTGTCATATCCTTGCATGCATTGAATAGCACTTCTCCCTGCCAAATAGTTTCACTCTATTGCATTGTATAATCTTTAAGATTGATCATTTTCTTCTCATCCGATTAATCCTTCTTAATGTTGAATCTCTTTAAAGCTTCCGCAGGGAACACCTGATAATGGATACTTGTGGCAAAGAGTGAATTCCCAGTTAAGTTCCCCTAGCCAGCCATATTCCTTGCGAGAAGCTCTTGCTCAGGCACAATCGTCAAGAATTGGAGCTTCAGCTCAAGCACTTAGAGAATCTTTGCATCCAATACTGAGACAAAAACTGGTATAGTGCAATTGAAATGTCATGTTTTAAACTTTTCTTAACTTTTACCTGGAGAAGCAGCTATATATGTATCTTTAACTGTTGTTCTTAAGCTGGGAAACTATGTTAGGCAGCTGATAACTTTTACATTTTGAATTCAGGAGCTTTGGGAAGAAAACTTGAGTGCTGCTGTGAGTCTTCAAGTTCTGGAAATAACTGAAAAATTTTCTATCATGGCAGCATCTCATAGCATTGCTACTGATTATGGGAAACTTGATTGCATCACAGTAATATTTATGAGCTTCTTCTCACGCAATCAACCACTGGCTTTCTGGAAGGCTCTATTCCCTGCATTTACCAATGTTTTTGATCTGCATGGGGCAACATTGATGTCAAGGGAGAATGATCGCTTCTTAAAGCAGGCTGCTTTCCATCTTCTTCGGCTTGCGGTTTTCAGAAACCAAAACATCAGGAGAAGAGCTGTTGTTGGACTCCAGATACTTGTGAAGGTAAACAATCTTGTTGTCAGGTTTTCTTTAAAGCTCTTCTTTTCTACAATTAATTCTTTTTATCCATTCTTGCAGAGCTCTTTCTATTACCTTATGCAGACAGCAAGATTGAGAGTTATGCTGACTATTACATTGTCGGAGTTAATGTCCGATGTTCAAGTGACTCAAATGAAGTCTGATGGTAGTTTGGAAGAGAGTGGTGAAGCCCGACGTCTTCGCAAGTCATTGGTGGAAATGGCAGATGAATCAAAGAGCTCGAATTTGTTGAAGGAATGTGGCCTTCCTGACAAAGCTCTTGTGGCAATTCCTGAGAGACTAGCAGAGAGTCGGTGGTCTTGGGCAGAGGTCAAATATCTTTCTGACAGCCTGATTCTTGCTCTGGATGCGAGCATTGAGCATGCACTTTTGGTAAGTTCCAAACGGTAATATTTTAACTTGGATTATTATTCATGTAACAATCTGTAATTGTGGAACCGTTACAGCCAGGAGCTGGGAGGATCGATCTTGTTCTATTTCCTTGCAAACATTGTCTTAATTGTGTTAACTAGTAATCGTATTGTATCCTGGAACTGCTGAATACACAAGTTGGTTTTGTAACCTATTTGACAAACCTGAGTCTGCTTCTCAACACCCTTCCTTTAACCATTGTGTTTGAGATACGGTTATTTATATTCTGGTTGTATGACCCCAAAATTGGATTGTGACAGGCTTCTGTGATGTCCACGGATAGATATGCAGCTGCAGAGAGCTTTTATAAACTGGCAATGGCTTTTGCACCTGTTCCTGATCTTCACATAATGTGGTTATTGCATTTATGTGATGCACATCAGGAAATGCAGTCTTGGGCTGAAGCTGCACAATGTGCTGTTGCTGTTGCTGGTGTTGTAATGCAGGTTATTATTTTTCTGTTTACCTGCAACTGCTACTATTTGTTGTCTTCTGCATCTGTTGTAAGTTGTGACATATACTGTGATAAACTGCTCCGTCAGAAACTGTTATTTATCTCTTAAGCCTTAGCAGCAAATGCTTGCAATTGAGTAATGTCTTTGCACCTCTCTTGTTCCTAATTTGGGTCTATGTCAAAGCATTCTTTTATAATATCTGGACACTACTTCTACGCAAAATGTTTTATTTGCAATAGGTTGCTGGATCTCACTACTCATGAAGTCATGGGGACGTACATTTGTTGCCTTCGAGCTAATAACTTATGTAACTAAATTCATGTAGGCCCTTGTTGCTAGAAATGATGGTGTTTGGAACAAAGATCACGTGACTGCTTTACGGAAAATTTGTCCAATGGTGAGCAGTGAGATTTCATCAGAGGCATCTGCTGCTGAGGTTGAGGGTTATGGTGCTTCAAAGCTCACAGTCGACTCTGCCGTAAAGTATCTACAGCTTGCTAATAAACTTTTCTCACAAGCTGAGCTTTTTCACTTTTGTGCAAGCATCTTGGAACTTGTAATCCCAGTTTACAAAAGCCGGAGGGCGTATGGACAACTTGCTAAATGTCACACATTGCTAACAAACATTTATGAATCGATTCTGGAGCAGGAATCAAGTCCAATTCCTTTCACTGATGCAACATACTACCGGGTAGGATTTTATGGTGAAAGATTTGGGAAGCTGGATCGAAAGGAATATGTATACCGGGAACCTCGTGATGTACGTCTGGGTGACATAATGGAGAAACTTAGCCATATTTACGAGTCTAGGATGGACGGCAATCATACTTTGCACATTATACCTGATTCCAGGCAAGTGAAGGCAGACGAGTTGCAGCCGGGTGTCTGCTATCTGCAGATAACTGCAGTTGATCCAGTAATGGAAGATGAAGATTTAGGGAGTAGAAGGGAACGAATCTTCTCTCTCTCCACTGGCAGTGTTCGCGCAAGAGTATTTGACCGCTTTTTGTTTGATACCCCTTTTACAAAAAATGGGAAGACCCAAGGTGGACTAGAAGACCAGTGGAAGAGACGGACAGTTCTTCAGACTGAAGGTTCTTTTCCCGCACTGGTGAACAGGCTTTTGGTAATAAAATCCGAATCCCTTGAGTTCTCTCCTGTGGAGAATGCAATTGGAATGATTGAAACTCGGACAGCTGCCTTAAGAAATGAGCTGGAGGAGCCTCGTGGCGAAGGGGATCAACTGCCTCGTCTCCAGAGTTTACAGAGAATTCTTCAAGGCAGTGTCGCAGTTCAAGTATGCTGCTTTTCCAATTGTCTTGTGCTTGCAAGTCCGATCATTTCTATATGCTGGTTCATGGTAGTTGTTACAGGATATGTTTGTATATTATTCTCTATTACCAATCTGACATTTTCTTACACAGGTAAACAGTGGCGTATTAAGTGTCTGCACAGCCTTCCTTTCAGGTGAACCGGCTACAAGATTACGATCTCAGGAACTTCAGCAACTCATTGCTGCCCTACTTGAGTTCATGGCTGTTTGTAAGCGTGCTATCCGTGTACACTTCAGAATGATTGGAGAGGAAGACCAGGACTTTCACACACAGCTTGTAAATGGATTTCAATCGCTTACTGCAGAGTTATCACATTATATTCCTGCCATCCTCTCTGAGCTCTGAAGAATATTGTAGCATCATTTGTTGTATTGTTATTTTTGCCGTGTGTTTATATGATATTGGGATGATGTTCCCCGTAGAGATGTGCAAATATGCCATGTTTGTACATAACAATGTATACCTTCTAATTTTTTTTAAAAATTGTGGCGTTTCAGGGTCTCAGTTTACTTGCCAGAATTTGTTTGATTTCTTCTCAACATTTCTTTTCAGGTCTTAACTAGGAGGCCTCTTTTCCGGAAAAGCTTTATAAATTTTCTATCTCATGTTTCAAAGGACTACGTTAATGCCACAGTAGTTTTATGCCCAAGTGTTTGATATACAAAATCTCATAACTCGATTTCCACAGAATGAGGAATGATTGGGCCACTTTGTTAAAAGGCAACCATGAGGACGTGGAACCCGTTTCACAACGTTGAGAGGCTGCTCGTGGAGAGACTGTGTCAAGATTCATTCATGACTCTGGAAAGGTACGTGATATGATCACTTGCATATCGCTTTATTGCAGCTCGCACACGGATCTGTTGAGATGAGTTTATATTAGTATTGGATACAATACAATGCATCAAACATGGTATCAAGAATTGTAGTACAATGACACAATTTTTGTTTTCAGCACATCCTTAAAATATCTTATAATACTAAATATTTGTATTATATTGGAGTTGTATCATAATTTGTTAGCTTTTGCAATGAATGAAAACTATAAATTTAGTCCAAATTGCAGTATGGATATGGCGTTTATGCCTACTCCTTGCATCAACT
>JAOTAY010000008.1:15999984-16014449 GCA_025629805.1 Erythroxylum baracoense
CCAAAGATCAATGTGTGTGGATTCTATGAAGAGCCGCATCCTGTCCTTCCAATAATGATAATCTTCACCATTGAACGTAGGAGGTCTTGTGACGGAGGCACCTTTAGCTATAAAAATATGTGATTCAACAATGGATCTTTGTCCTCACTTTGTAAAGGTGGTTCTTAGAAATCAAGCTCTGATACCAATTCAAGCAAATCACACTTTAATATAGAAATTAAGTATAAGAGATGAAATACACAAGAAGGGGGGTTCAATTTTGTATTCTTTTTCAAATACTAAAACTTTAATTTTTCTTGATAAGAACTTCTCTGACTTGTTAAAAGAATATCACGAACAAAAATGTTATGAGTTAAATCGCAAATAACTTCTATGTACTTTTTAAAAACAAAATAGAATAAGATGAGAGATAGAGAGTAGACACAGCGATTTTATACTGGTTCACCCCAAACTATAGGCTACGTCCAGTCCTCAGATCCCTTCTGAGTATTCACAATATTTTAGTATAAGTATTCTTTTTTTTTTCTCGAGCCTCTTCAGGTCTCGTATACCAAGTATTCTTTTTCAGCTATCTTAGCCTCTCCAGGCTCTCAGTCTTTTCTTTCTCTCACTAGAAAGATATCGTGAGCTATTGTTACAGTAGTTTAGCTCTACAGTATCGAACTACAAAATTTTTAAGTATACACTTGAACGCTCAAAAGTTGTAGAATTAAAGATCTCTCGAAAGTTATTTAGTCTTCGACTACGACTCGTATTTATAGTCTAAGTCTACAACTGCTTCTTTGAATCTTGATAACTGCTTCTTGAGTCTTGCTAACTGCTTCTTGAATCTTGAAAACCACTATTTAGTTGATTTCTGTAACTAACTCCAACTAACTGCTTGATGTACTCGCGTATCTTCTGCTTTGTATCGTCTGTGTTTTCTTCTGTGTCTTTACTTCTTCTGTGTTTCTACTTCTTCTGTGTTTTGCTTCTTCTGTGTTTTGTACTTCTTCTGCATTTTGTACTTCTTCGGTGTTTCGCTTCTTCTGTGTTTCACTTCCTCTGTGTTTTAACTTCTTTTGTCTTCTACTTCTTCTGTATCGCTACTTCTTCTGTGTTTCGCTTCCTCTGTGTTTTAACTTCTTCTGCCTTTTACTTCTTCTGTGTTTCACTCTCTCTATGTTTTGCTTCTTCTGTCTTTTGTTTCTTCTGTGTTTTGACTTCTTCTGTTTTCTATTTCTTCTGTGTTTCACTTCCTCTGTGTTTTGCTTCTTCTGTCTTTTGTTTCTTCTGTGTTTTGACTTCGTCTTTGTTTCGCTTCTTCTGTGTTTTACTTCTTCTGTATCGCTACTTCTTCTGTGTTTTGCTTCTTTTGTCTTTTACTTCTTTTGTGTTTTGTTTCTTCTGTGTTTTGACTTCTTCTGTCTCCAACTTCTTCTGTGTTTCACTTCCTCTGTGTTTTGATTTCTTCTGTGTTTTGTTTCTTCTATTTTTTGACTTCTTCTATCTTTTGCTTCTTCTGTATCGCTACGTCTTCTATGTTTCGCTTCCTTTGTGTTTTACTTCTTCTGTCTTCTACTTTTTCTGTCTTCTACTTCTTCTGCACACTTAACATACTCATCAAACTAGTTCATTTATTTATATCATTATTATTATTTGCTTGTCATCAAAATTAATTATCGTAAAGTCCTCCTGACTTAACATAGATAACCATTAATGAATACCATAAAGATATTCTTCGAAAGTGTTATTGGTTGTCAATAATGATCATTGCACTAAAATTTACACAACTAATTTGTTGGAGCAATTGACCAGACAACGATCTAAAAAAGAAATTGGAGATTACAAAGTAAAGTAAATTGAGGCTTGCACATTGAGGCTTGCACAATATGATTCACCATATAATGGTCTAAAACCATTTTCTTGAATTAGAAAATATGAAAAAATGATTAATATAACTGTTTTATATTAAATCCAAATGATATGCAATTTGCCCCACTAGTTGTAGAACTAGAAATGGTCAAAAAGATAATGAAGAGAGCTTTTATGAAGATCTATATTACACACTATGTTGACAGCAAGGATGGAGTTCAATATAAACCCACAATTTAACTTTGTTTGGTGTTTATTAGTTAATGCTTCATAAGATGTTGAGCATACTACTGATGAAACTTCAATGTTTGAATTGTAGCTTTGCGATCTTTTAGTACCTGATTAATAAGTAAAACATTAGAATTTTCAGGCAAGTAAGGTTTGTATAAGGGTGGCGGCTAACAATACATCGCATCAAATGGCAATATAGATATGGTGGAGCAAAAGGGGGTATTGTACCACCATTCCATTAATGAGAGCCATTTGCTCCACTAATTTATTTAGATGTCTTTCATTTGAGTTATTTTACCATTGTGCAAGTTAGAACCTCCATTTGTCTATCTATCTAAGGATAATATTTAGTATCCAATTACAATATCATGCTTTGTAAACAAAACAACTCTTTCCAAAAGAACTTTTAAAAAAATATCTCAGCCATTTGTGATGGTTTTGGGCATTTCATACAATTTAGAGACTCCATCCATGAAAGCTTTAATGACTTTAAAAGTTGAATAGAGGTGGCTTAAACAAATAAAATGAGCATATTTACTCAAATGGTCTACAATTGAAAATATTACCAAATAACCATCTAATTTGGGAATACCATCAATAAAATTGATGCTAATATTATAGCAAAAAATGATATGGAATAAGTAGCAGTTGAAGCAACCTCGATAAAACTACCATTTTATATTTATTTAACTGGCAGATCTCACACTTCCACATATAATGATGTTCATCACATATAGAAAAATGCACATTATCTTCCTATATGCCTCTAAGCACCTTGAATGATCACCTTGCGCTGTTGCATGAAATAAAACTATAATCTTTGTCCACAATTTTAGCAAACTGCATATCACTAATTGTCTTTTCCACTGTAAGATATCATTCATTTAAGTGTATGATGTGATCTTATTCTCCCTTTTTGAATATAAGCAATTAACCATTGTATTGCCTCATCGACACTCCAATTATTACTTGTGAGATAGTCAAGGAAAACAATTTTGAATTGAAGACCCAAAATAACGAATCAAATACTAAATTATTAACTCCCTTTTTGAATCAAATTGAAAATTCAAAATCTAATCAACTTTGGTAGCTAATACTTTTGAAATATAGTTATGATTTTCAAATCCTTCAAACATCTTATATTTTGATGGTTAGTTTAAACCAAAAAATGTCTTCCTGTTAGATAATATGACCATTGTTTGATGGTAATCACGAAAGTTAAGAATTTTTTGTCATATATTGGTAAGTATTTGTATCTAACTAAAAACATTTTCATAATATAAGTGATGGGATGCCCCTCCTACATAAGCACCTCTCCTATGCCCTCACTAAAAGCATTCACTTCCAACATAAATGATTTAGAAAATTTGATAGAGCTAAGATTGAAGTAGATGATGTAGCTTCCTTTAAGGACAAAAGCACAATTATGGCCTTTTGATTCCAGGTAAAGACGTTGCCACAATGGCCCAAGAAACCTCAAAGTTGCTTAACATTTTTTTGTTCCAATATTATAGTATTTGAATCTTAAAGGATTTTTCACTACTCCTTTAGAGCTTAATATATACCCTAAATACTATATTTGTAAAGTCCAAAAAGAAGATTTGGAAAGCTTAGCATCCAATTATTGAAGTCTTATAATTTGTACCACCTTTTGTAAATGTGTAAGATGTTGTTTAAACGATCCATTATAAATCAATGTATCATCAAAAAAGAGAAGCACAAATTTATGCGAATAAGGTTTGAATATAAAGTTTATCAATCTTTAAAAAGTTGCTAGAGAATTTATAAGGTCGAAGGGCATTACTAAAAACTCATAATGTTCATAAGTTTTGAAATCTATCTTGTACATATAATTTGCATGAACCATTATATGACGATACCTAACCTTAAGATTTAACTTGGAGGGTACAACACCATTTTTCTCATCAGACAAATTTAACTAAAGAAATTGAGAAATTGTCTTTAATGATACACTGATTCATATAGCTATAATCTATAGAAAAGTTCTACGATCCATCTTTTTTAATCAAGATCACTAGTAAAGAGAATGGGCTCACACTTTGCCTTATTATGCCTTGATTTAACATCTCCTCTAAAATTTCTATTTGAATGCCTGTATATTTAAGGCTTGACGTTAATGGCCTTTGTTCGTTCTTTAAGAGAAATCTTATAGTCATAAAATCTATTTAAAGGCGGCCCTTTAGGTTGCTCAAATATATCTTTATACTTTTCTAAAAGAATTATCAAACTTTGCTTGAATTCATCTTATAATCCATTGTATTTTAGTTCTATAAAAATTGAACATCATTAATTTAGAGTAATAATCAAATATCTTCCGTCTTTTTTTTGACGAAGAATTGACACATTACATCCTCCACCACTAACACCTTTTCTACTTTCTTTTTTGGAACCATAATCATTTATTTTTTTCATCATTGTTTAATTCTATCTCTCACCCTTTTTTATAGAAATTTCATAGTTTCCTTTTGATAATTACATAAGATATCATTTAGATTCAATAAACATTATACCTCTAAAACCATATTGTTTTCTTCAATGTTAATCACCAATATATCAATACTAAATTCGTTCCCAATCATTTTCCATTTGAAGTTTATATAAAATTGATTATATGAAAGATGCATCCCTCATCCCACCATAATTTTAATCATCTTAATCTCCTTTAATTGGACTTCTATCCTCCTTAATAACCTTTTAACAATAAAATTATGTGTGTTATTCCCATTAATTAGCGCATAGTTCTCCCTTTAACTTGTCTTTTCACCTTCATTTGTTGATATTTTCCTTACTTTTCCTTCTTATTACTTAAAAAGGTATAATGGACCGCTTCTTTTCTTTCTCCTTCATGATCAACTCCTTTTCCTTCTGAGCTCTTCCACTATGTACATCTGAAACATATTTTTTTTGCACCTATGTTTTGGCATATATTTTTTTTCATACCATAAGGACTAGACTTTAACCCTTCTGTCATCTATTTCTTAACTAGAAATTGTCTTCATCCACAGTGCTTCACACCACCTTTTTGATTTCCCACTGGTATTGGCTTGTTAATGAATTTCTTAAAGTTGTATTATGATAACCCATTGCGTAATAATTTCTTTTATTATATTTTCCCTATCTATAACAATGCCAGGTTACTATCACTTACTTTTTTTAAACTTATTCGTATGCATGTTGTAAAGAATTAAGGTTCATAAATTTTAATAGGATATTTAATTTCAAATTTTAAGCCATACAAGCTTAAAATAACAAGTCTAACATCACCAACTTGTATGAAAGTAAGTCGAATTCAACATATATTCTCTAACAATTCATTTACTTAAGCTCTTTTAGTTCACATATAAGGTCCTAAAAAAAATGCCTTCCCCAAATCTCTACTCCATTATAAGTATGTACTTGCTCCAATTTAGTGGCTTTTGGATTAACCTATTTTGAGGTGTAGTTCTTAATAAGCTAATCTTCTCCTTCCAAATGGATGGCTAGAAAACCTGCTTTAACATCTGTTAATGTTCTATTGAGTGTGAGGAACTATTGTCATTTAAAAATCTAAGATCTTAGCCCTTTCCCATTAAGCACCAAAAAATCAATCTTACTGAAACTTGTGGAATGTTGTAATGGCCACAAAACGCCCTTTGAAATCCTCCAACACTTATTGGTCTTCATTCTCCCTTCTTATAGAGTCTGGGTTGTTTTTATTGATGAAGATGCATAATCCACTCCTTTAACTCCTACATAATCCTCTCATGCTTGAGCTCTAAATCTTGTGTTTCATTGTATAAATTTTCTTTGATTAATCTCCATTCTTGTGCTCTTGTTCCTTCAGTCATATTGCAATGTTAACTTTTTCAAAATCTTGCTTTGACACCAATTTAATATAATTGATTTTCTTAATTTGATTAATTGTTGATGATTAAGGTATTATGATAACTTGTAATTCAAAATAGAATCCAAAAATAAACCGAGAGACTGAGAGAGATATAAGAAAAACATAGTAGAAGTGAGAGAATCTTATTATTTTTGTTATGAGCTTCTCTCAATTTATGACAAATTTTAACTAATAACTAGTTTAATTGTTAACTAATATTCACTAACACTACAACATGTGTACTACTATATTTCTTTTTATATATGATAATATATAACATTATCTCATCCCTTTACCATACAATAACGTTTTCTTACAACACGTGTACTACTATATTCCTTTTTATACAATACCATTATATGACATTATCTCATCCCTTTACCATACAACAATGTTTTCTTCTCCTTATTGTTGCTTTGCTTCTTCTCCTTCTTTTTCACTCCTAACATATTGCCACATCAATTTTAGAATTATGGAACCTCTAGTGGCTTTAGATAATTGTTAATTTGGGTCTCTCAACTCTTGGCATCTTAGCTCTCTCCTCTTCCTAGTTTAACCTAATTCCCCTTTTCAAATAAGGTCAATAATCTCCAGAGTTTAGATACTTTTGTTCATTCACGCTTGATTAAGGTTTTAATGTATTAGGCTTTATAGGCAATAGGCTCTTTTTCGAGATTGTTTATATACTCTAAAGAGTTATTAATCTACTTTTAATTACAAAAAGTTTTAAGGTAATAATTTTATTGTTAGTTTACAATTACAATTTTATTATTTCAACCAAAGACTAAATATAATATCTTGCTTCTATAAAAATTCTAGTGACATATGACGAATAGGTTGAAATAAATTGCAAAAGAAAAATTTAGCAAGAAAGGGGAAAAGAGAATATCTCAAGAATTTTAAGATTTAATGTGAATATGACAAACTTAATTAAACCTTTATACATTTGCAATTAATGTAAGCTACCATATGTTTATTAAAAGTTGACATCTATATTATACACAAACAATACAAATTTATAATTTTACTCTTCTTAAAAATATCTTTTTTTCTTAAAATAATTTTAAATATTAGAAATATAAAAAATAAAATTATTATTGAGTTATTTTAATAATTCACTATTAAAATTAAGTTAGACTAATCATATAGACTTTGTCAGGTGATCAATAATCAACTAAAAATAATTTGATGAAGAATTTAACAGAAGATATTTTAAAAATATTTTAGAAATATGTGAAATTACATTACAAATTCATATCTTTTACTCAAAAGTTGCAATTGCAATCATATTGCATATTTTGCAATTACAGATAATGTCAGAAATTAGTTATATATTGCGAATATTACTATTATAAAATTTTATGAGTAAAACTATCATAAATTTTACTATTATGAACAACATACTTTTAAGCTCTCAAGTTTTATTATGTAATATTAACAATAGTTTTGTTATATAATTCATATAATATTATTTAACACAACATAGTATTTTTATAATAAAATGAAAAATATAAAAATTGATGAAAACATAAATATGAACTAAAATGCTTATTTATTTTTATTATTTTAAAATTTTAATAAGTAAATTTTTAATTAAAAATTTGTGGCTTTATTTATTCTAAATTACTATTAATTATTATAAAGTATGTAGTTGCAATTAACTTATGCTAAAGAAATTAACAGCTATTTCTTTTTTCAAAACAAAAGTTATTAATGCATTAAAATTAGAAGGATAGACAGATGTTTACTCTTGTAAATAGTCTAAAGATTAGTTGGATACTTTTAACAATTAAAATGTCACGCTTAACCAATAGGCTATACACTAACAATCCTAAAAAGGCAGTTAATGACTAGTTCTCCTTTGCTTTATAGTTTTGTCATTCAGATTCATTCTCAAAAACCCCTTTGTCTCCTTTTCCTATCC
The DNA here is from genome assembly GCA_025629805.1 of Erythroxylum baracoense. Taxonomy (NCBI): domain Eukaryota; kingdom Viridiplantae; phylum Streptophyta; class Magnoliopsida; order Malpighiales; family Erythroxylaceae; genus Erythroxylum; species Erythroxylum baracoense. The sequence goes on from JAOTAY010000008.1 coordinate 16,007,880, forward strand.
CAAAGCTTCCTTGTCTGTATATCTATTCCATAACAAATCATCTTCTTGTCGAAACAAAACCGAATTACAGGTGCAACAAATATAAAGCATACTTATTCCACATTTGCGAGTTGGTGTAATAACAATTCGGTCTGCTATGCTACAATAGCTTGCTGCCTTGTCTATAACTTGTGTTCATAATTAAAATTATAAATATATGACACTATCTCATTCCCTCACTATGTGACAACATTTTTTCTTCTTATTGTTGCTTTGTTTCTTCTTCTTTTTCTCTTATAACACTACCTTCCTTATCAATAACCTTGTCTATAAGGTTAATATTGGAAAACCATTGATGAATACCGTAAAGATATTCTTAGGAATTGTCATTATTCATTAATAATGATCATTGCACTAAAATTTACACAACTGGTTTGTTGTGGTGATTGATCAAACATGATCCAAAATAGTAATTGGAGATTGCAAAGTAGAGTAAATTGAGTCTTGCATGATATGATTCACCAGAGAGTGGTTTAAAATCATTTTCTTGAATTAGAAAATATGAAAAAAATGATGAATATAACTGTTGTATATTAATCCAAATGACACGCAATTTGCCCCACCAGTTGTAGAACTCGAAATGGTCAAAAAGATAATGAAGAGAACTTTTGTAAAGATCTATATTGCACATTATGTTGGCAATAAGGATGGAGTTCATTATAAACCCACAATTTAACTTAAAATTCTCATTCCGTTTTGTATTTATTAGTTAATGTTTCATAAGACGTTGAGCATATTGTAGATGAAACTTCAATAGTTGACTTATAGCTTCATGATCTATTCGTACTTGATCAACAAGTAAAACATTACAATTTCTAAGCAAGTAAGGTATGTATAAGGGTGGTGGCTAACCAGCGCATCAAATGGCAATATGGATATGCTGGAGCAAAAGGTGGTATTGTATAACCATTCCATTAATGGAAGCCATTTGATCCACTAATTTAGATATTTAGATGTCTTTCACTTGAGTTTCTTTTTACCATTATGCAATTTAGAATCTCCGTTTGCCCATCTATCTAAAGATAATATTCAGTATCCAGTTGCAATATCATGCTTTACAAACAAAACAACTCTTTCCAAAAGAACTTGTAAAAATAATATCTTAATCATTTGTGAAGGTCTTAGGCATTTCGTAAAATTTAGAGACTCTATCCATAAAGGCACTAATGACTTTAAAAGTAGAATAGAGGTGGCTTAAAGAAATAAATTGAGCATATTTACTTAAATGGTCTACAATTGAAAATATTACTGAATAACCATCTAATTTGAGAATACCATCAATAAAATTGATGCTAATATTATACCAAAAAATGATATGGGATAAGTAGCAGTTGAAGAAATCTCGATAAAACTACCATTTTATATTTATTTAACTGACAAATCTCACACTTCCACATATAATCACATACATCACATATAGAAAAATGCATATTAGCTTCTTATATGCCCCTAACCACCTTGAATGATTACCATGCACTGTTGCATGAAATAAAATTACAAGCTTTGTACACAATTTTAGCAAATTGCTTATCACTAATTGTCTTTTCCATTGTAAGATATCATTCATTTAAATGTACTATGTGGATTTATTTTCCTTTTTGAATATAAACAACTAACCATTATATTGCCTCATTTTTACTCCAACTATTCTTTTACCTCCAACAGAAAATTTGTTTGAACTTGCGAGAAAGTCAAGGAAAACAATTTTGGATTGAAAACCTAAAATAACGAATCAGGAATTGAATTATTAATTCCCCTTTTGTAGCAAATTGAAAAATCAAATCCAATTAACTTTGACAACCAATGCTTTTGAAATAGAGCTGTGATTTTCAAATCCATCAAGCATCTTCGATTTTTATGGTTAGTTTAAACTAGAAAATGTCTTCCCACTAGATAATATGACCATTGTTCGATGGCAATCACCAAAGTTAAGAATTTTTGGTCGTATATTGATAACTCTTTATATCTAACTAAAAACATTTTTGTAATATAAGTGATGGGATGCCCCTCTTTCATAAGTATTTCTCGTATGACCTCAAAATAAGCACACATTTCTAACATAAATGGTTTAGAAAATTCGGTAGAGCTAAGATTGAAGGAGATGGTGTAGCTTCCTTCAATGCCAAAAGCACAATTGTGGCCTTTTGATTCCATATAAAGGCATTGTCATAAAGACCCAATAAACTGCAAAGTTGCTTAGGAGTTTTGGATTCCAATATTGTGGTATTTGAATCTTAAGGGATTTGTCACTTCTCACTTAGAGCTTAATATTACCCTAAATATTGCACTTGTAATGTCCTACAAGAAGATTTGGAAAGCTTGACATCCAATTGCTAAAGTCTTATAATTTGTATCATCTTTTGTAAACGTATAAGATGTTGCTTAAATGATCCACTATAAATCAATATATGATCAAAAAAGAGAAGCATAAATTTATGCAAATAAGGTTTGAATATAGAGTTTATCAAACTTCTAAAAGTTGCTAGAGTGTTTATACAGTTGAAGGGAACTACTAAAAACTCATAGAGTCTTTCATAAGTTTTGAAATTCATCTTGTACATATAATCTGCATAAACCTTATATGACGATACCTAACCCTAAGATCTAATTTGGAGAGTGCAATGCCATTTTTCTCATCAAACAAGCTTTAACTAAAGGAATTGAGAACTTGACTTTAATGATATGCTGATTTATATATCTATAATCTGCACAAAAGTTCCACAATCCATCTTTCCATTTAATCAAGATCACTAGTAAAGAGAATGGACTCATACTTCACCTTATTATGCCTTGATTCAACATCTACTTTATTAGTTATTTTACAATTTCTTTTTGAATTCCCATATATTTATAAGCCTTAAAGTTAATGGCCTTCGTTCCTTCCTTAAGAGAGATTTTGTGGTCATAAAATCTACTTGAAGGTAGCGCTGTAAGCTGCTCAAATACATCTTCATAATTCTCTGAAAGAATAGTCAACCTTTGTTTGAATTCATCTTATAATTAATAGTATTTTAGTTCCAAAAGATTGACCATCATTAACTTAGATTAATAATCAAATATCTTCCATCATTTCCTTTGACTAAGAACTGACACACTATATGCTCCACCACTAACACCTTTTCTACTTTCTTTTTTGGAACCATAATTTTTTATTTTTTTCATCATTGCTTAATTCTAACTCTTGCCCTTTTTATAGGAATTTCATAGTTTCTTTTTGATAGTTACCTAAGATATAATTTAAATTGGATAACCATAATACCTCTAGAATTTTCTTCAATGTTAATCACCAACATATCAATATTAAAATTGTTCCCATTCATTTTCCACTTGAAGTTTCTACAAATTTGATTTTATGAATGATGTATTCCTTATCCCACTATAATTTTGATCAACTTAATCTTCTCTAATTATCCTCCTATCCTTCATTAGTGCATACATGGTTCTCCTTTTAACTTGTCCTTTCACTATCACTTGATATTTTTCCTCACTTGTCCTTCATATTGCTTAGAAGAGTATAATGGACCAATTCTTTTCTTTAATAGACTGCTTCTTTTCTTTCTCCTCCATGATCAACTCCTTTTCCTTCTTCTCTCTTTCCCTACATACATCTGAAACATATTCTTTTTACACTATATTTTTGAAATTATTTTTTCTCATATGAAAAGGACTAGCCTTTAGCCTTTTGTCATGTATTTCTTAACTGGAAGTTGTCCTTATACATCTTGCTTCACCACCACCTTTTTGGTTTCCCACTGGTATTGGTTTGTCAATAAATTTCTTGAAGTTGTATTCTGAGATCCCGCTACGTAAGAATTTCTCTAGTTATATTTCCCCTTCTATAACAATGCAAGGTCATTATAACATACCATCTTTTTAGCTAATTTATACGTATGTTGTAAAGAATCAAGGTTCACACATTTTAATAGGATATTCAATTTCAAATTTTAGACCTTTTAAACACAACTTACAAATGACGTGTAACATACCACTCCCATAAAGCATAAGTCCGAACATTTCAGAGGATATTCGAGAACATACTCTATAAAAATGGTACATTAGGACAATCAACTAACTCGTTAAAGGCATCAAACATATCATAAGAATTCTTAGTGTTCAATTCTTCCTATTTCATTCACAAACATAAAAGTCACATGTATCATTACAGTTCAGAATCCATATATACATTACACAACATTCTTATGAGTTAAACCTCAGTACCAAAAATATAATGTGAAATGGGATGTTAATACACAAGACATCTATCTAGACTCCTAAGATTCAGTCGATCAGACATTTGAGTCATTCTTGTCCCTAAAATGCAAGCACTAAACTTCTACTATATAACCTCTGTAGCTAAAACTCCCTTAAACTTGAAAATCAACATTGCAATTTTGACGAGTTTGTGAACTCAGTGAGTGAACCATTATCGATGTATTCACTCAAGTTAGATCACAAAAATAAGTATATCATATCATCCAATATTAAATACCACATCACATTTCATCATACTTCACCAAGTACATCAAGTTTATTATACTTTCACAAGCATATCATAACACATTTTCCATTAACTTCAAATGTAATTCACTATTTTAGATCAATTCAAAAAAATATATTTCAATTTACTCATTTGATACATATAGTGATGTATATGCAAATGCATATGTGTTTCCATTTTCATTTTTGTTTCATTGTGATCAAGTGCTTATCAACCTAATTTACTGTCCCATATCTATCGTGGACACCGAGTCCATGTCATCTGAGCCTGAGGCTCTTTTTCACAATCCTGAGCTCAAAGCTCTTTTCTCACATCGGTCACTCTGGTCACAACTCTTTTATTTGATCATGCATTTTAATGTGATGAGATGCATCATTTCATATGCTATGTTTTCATTTCCTTTCATTTTTGTGTACTCATGCCATATATATCAAACTCCTAGAATCTAAATCCGGCATTTATCAATTAGTTGTACAAACAAAGCACATATAATTGAGTTTACACATCTAAGTTAACTCACAGTACGCTTTAGAAAAACTATTGCCTCGATATTCTGACAATGTCTGGAAGTTGACGATCATCTTGTGCGTCTATCATCATGCAATACATACATAGTTCATAAATCACTAATTTGTTTAATCATATGTGTAACACCCCCACTGCTATAAGGTACATACCAGAATATCTTTATGATATTCTAGTACATACCCTATAACAACGGCGTGTTAACTATCACACTTTCACTTTATCACATGGTAATTTATACCACTTAATCATGACATTTACTATCATACAAGAAAATCACCAAATTAAAATTTTTTTTGCTCTTTTCATTTCATAAATCTGAATGTACATACATTATAGCTTTCAAAAAATCTGTACATGTACATCATCATATCCTAATACAAAATATACTACATGAAAGAGGAAATACAAAAGTTCTAACTAAATCCTTCAGTCCAGCTAACCGACCTTTGAGCCATATCTTCTTCACAAAAGTACAAGAATTAAGCTTCTTGTACGGTCTTTCAATAGCTAGAATCCTCTCTCAGTCCTGAAATATCAACGTGCAAATTTTGGGTGAGTTTTGCGAACTCAGATGAGATAACCATCATCGATGGTTCACTCAATTTATGCAATATATCATTTCACATAACAGAAAATTCACATCCTTGCTCTTTTACATATAATATCACATATCACATTCTCATTTAAGAGTTAGACAATTGCATTTCAATCAATTAAACATACTCGATACAAATTATATGGAAAGCACATGTGACTCTTTTTCAATTATTACATTGTTGTGACCGAGTGCCTAAACTGTCCCGTATCTATTGTGGATACTAGGCTCATTTATACTGTCCCTTATCCGTTGGGGATACAGGGCTCATTTTTACATAGTGAGCCTTTGGCTCTTAATCACATTCAGAGCTTTAAGCTCGTTTTCGGTGGCTACTCAGGTCACAACTCTCATTATCTGATCATGCATTCATGTATAGAATGCATCTCATAATTAATCAATCAATTCAAGAAACAATTAGTTCTTCCTATTCACATACAAGTAGTACTTCAATATCTCATCCATACATCACAATCACCGGACCTTTGTGTCTGGCTTTCTGTACACAACATTACACATTTATAGGATAAGTCAAAACAGAATTTAACATAAAAATAATTGAGTGAGTCCGTCTAGGTTCCTCACAGATTGCTTCCGAAGCTATTACCTCGAAGTTCCAATAACGTCGGGATGATGACATTCCAATTGCTCCCCTGTAACAAACATTATACACATATCACAATTTAGCACAATTATAAGTATTCATTTATGCACATGTATGTATATAAAATATGTACAATACATGTTCATGACAATCCTGGGTATCTTTCCATTACTTTCATCACATAATCATACATATTTCCAAACTCACATAAGTATATTTTATACTTATTGTTTATACCTCAATAAAACCATAAAAATCAAAATTCATAACTCATTTCTTCAATTCAGATTTTTCCTAAGACACACT
>JAOTAY010000008.1:16014549-16031666 GCA_025629805.1 Erythroxylum baracoense
TACCAAAAGCACCCTTGAACATCCTTATAACCTTAACACTTTAATTCAATCAACCCATATCATATAATCTTTCTAATCTCAACATAATAATTAAGTCCCCAACTTCCATAAAGATCTTATAATTGAAGTAAATTGTACTTATTCATCAAAAAAAGAAAAAAATTAGGGGCCAACAGGTTGTTCGAGACACACGATAGGTGAAATATTACATTTCAACTATATTGAAAGGAAAGATGGAGGTAATGTTGTCTTTGTCGATAAAAACAAGGAAAAAGACTAAAATTGGTAAAACTGGTGACTATAACTCTGCTTGTATTGATAATATTCTTTATGTTGATGGATTGAAACATAACTTTCTAAGTGTAAGCCAATTATGTGATAAGAGTTATAGAGTTACTTTCTATGTATCATATTGTGAAATCATTGATTATTGGTCTTAGAAATCAGAACACATATTGTGCTCAACTGGAAGATACGTCTAGACAAAATGTCAAATGTTTTGTTTCTATATAAAAGAATTCTTTTATCTGGTATAGAAGATTTGGACATGCTAGCATAAGCATCCTATAAAAATTATCCAAAAATGAGTTAGTGAGAGGACTTCCTAACTTGAAGTTTGAGAATAATCAGGTCTGCAAAGCTTGTTTAACAGGAAAACAAATCAGAAGTAGTTTCCCCACTAAAAATATTGTGTCTACTAACCAGTCGCTTGAACTTGTACACATGGACTTATTGTTAGTGTATGCCCCACAACCAATTATAGAATGTACTGTAATTTATCAGTTATGATTCAGGTAATGTCAGATTTCAACCTTATTTAATATTAGGTAGTTATAATGTCTTACTAGAGACCATTTATAACTAGCGAGCCTAAAAGCAGCTTGGGCCTACTACTAATATTAAATAAGCCTACATGGTTGCATACTAAGAGACTAAACATTCATTAGGCTTTAATAGGTTTTGGGTTTTTGGGCCTTAGGGTTTTACTATATATATAGATATATAGTATGACTTGTTTGGTGTAAGACTCATCTGCCTAAAAAGATACCCTAGTGTCATTGTCCTCCTCAAGTGATAGAGAGAAAGAGGTCTCAAGAGTCATGCTAGCACACTAGAAGCATTTGTTGGGTCTCGCAAGGGTGTGGATACTGGTAGAGGAGTTGCATTTGACGTGCTCTTTTGAAACTACGAGCTTCTTTGCTATTTTCACTGCGAAAGGTATAATCTAATATGGATTTGATTTCGATGTTCATGTGGGTCTTGCTATTTTGTATTTGTAAATGATGGTAAATATTATTGCATGCTGATAGTCCGAAAAGTTTACACTTATTTGGTCCTACCAGGACTCAAAGCTTTGGTGGTAAACATTATAACTTTGTTATAGTAGATGATTATTCTAGATTTACATGAATTTATTTTCTATCAAATAAGGATGATACTTTTGAAGTCTTTGAGAAGTTTTACAGAAAAATTCAAATTGAAAAAGAGTACTGCATTGCATTTATTCAGAGCGATCATGGAGGAGAATTTGTTAACAGAAAATTTGAAGATTTCTATAATGAAAATGGGATATCTCACAATTTTTCATGCCCAAGGACTCCTTAGTAGAGTGGTGTTATTGAGAGAATGAACATGACTCTCGTTGATATAGCCAGAACAATGCTATGAAAAAATGGTCTACCTCATGGTTACTGGGTAGAAGCCATGACAACTGTATGTTACATACTTAATAGGTGCCTTATAAGACCTATTCTGAAAAGACCCCTTATGAGTTGTGATAAATGTAAATTGCATTGTGTTTTAGGGCATAGTTTGATATGTGTTTAGTTGTTAATTCAATCATTTAATATATGTTTAGGTTAGTACTGTGTTAGTTTGTTAATTATTTATGTTTTAAGTGTTTTATGGGTTAATACAAGTCTTTGAGCTTAAATATTATGTTTTTGAAGTACCTTGATGTGTTTGTTAGTATATGCCACGATCGTGACAGAAGCACTAGATTTGGCCAACGATCGTGGCCTATATGCGACCATTGTGACATAAGCCTAGGGAATGGCCCACGATCGTGGCCTGCATCGGGTAGACTCGTAGACACTTACGAATGTGAAGTTTTGAGGGATTTTTTTGAACTTTTGGACCCCGAAAAAACCTTAAGGTTACCCAAAACACAAGAGGATATAAAAAGAACAAGAAGAGGAGAGAAAAGGATCTTTTGCATCAGTCACCTTGAGAAACCCTAGAGAGAAATCATCGAGAGATAGAGGAAGAGAAGAAGGAAGAGAGAAGAGGAGAAGAAGCTGACTCGAAGTACTTCCCGAATTAGAAGCTTTTTTGATTTCGCTGCCTCCCATCATCCATTTTAGATTGTATTTCTTGTTCTTTTCAATTTCAAATTTATTATTGTATAGAATTGGATTAAACAGTTGATGATAGGATCTAGAATGTCAAGGATGTTCTAAATTCACATTTGGAATTTTATTCTTGAATTAATGAGAATCTGATTGTTTATGTGTTTATTGGATATTGTTGTGGTTTGATTCTGTGATTGCATAATTCGATAATAAACTGAGAGGGTGAATCCAATGAAAAACAATAAAATTGGGCTAATGAGAGTTAGGTGATTTAATAAAAACCAGAATTAAATCATATCGATAATTTGTGCAGATAGAGATCTTATATAGATTTTCGATAGTTTATTAGAGAACTTTAAAACTACTTAGGGTTTTAAATAGGTTGTGAATTGAGAGATTGCAACTTTCATAATCTGATTAGGGTTTATGATTTAGGGTTAATGGTTATAACTTGAGAGAGAGTAATCAACCTTAGGATACTCTAGAACCAACAATCTAATAATTCATAATCAGTTGGGTTAGCATTAAGGATAGTTGAAATTCCCGTTCTCTCAATTGGTAATTTCGTTTGGTTGATTCTTGGGAGTGCTGCAAATTGCTTAATAATTAGTATTTTTGTGTTTGATTCTTAATTTGATTGATTGCATTAAATTCTCGTGTTAGTTTCGTTGCATCTTGAATTTATGTTATTTGTTTATGGCCTTAGATTTTAGGATTAGATTAGTTCCCTCCTCGTGGGATCGAAATCTTTGATACTATGCTGACAAACCATGTGCTTACAGATTATCGAGGATTAATAATTAGAACTTATACACAACTAAACCCGAATCAAGTTTTTGGCATTGTTGTAGGGGAGGTGATTAGTTTAGTTCTTTAGTCTAAGACGTTTTAGTTAGCTTTTAGTTTTTATTTTTTCTTTATATTTCTGAATTCATACTCTTGTACGAAAACAAGGGTTATGAGAAGTTTGAGACATGCAGCTAAAACCTTAGAGCTAGATATCACTCGATTAGAATGATCAATTAGGAAAGCTTGGCACGAAAAAGAAGAAGAAATCGTAAAAGCAATAATGGCCGAGGAATTTCAGTAAGATTTGGATCACAGAGCGAACTAAGGATGTAAACAAAGAACCCTTATGGATTTCATGAGACTAGGGTTCAATGCGGTTAACCAAGGAGTAGCTAGGCCACCCATACAAGCAGCCTCTTTTAAAATTAAACCAGCCTTCCTTAATATGATTCAACAGAGTGTGCAATTCTATGGACTAATGAATGAAGACCCCAATGCACATATAGTAAATTTCCTTGAAATCTATGATACCTTTCGGTACCATCAGATGTTAGAGGATGTGGTAAGAATTAGGCTTTTCCCTTTTACCTTAAGAGATAGAGCAAAGGCCTGGTACCGCTCCCTTAACCCAGCCAATGTCACCACTTGGGAACAACTAGTTCGTGCCTTTTTAGACAAGTATTTCCCTTTACCAAGACCACGAAGATTATCAAAGACATCACTAACTTTCAGCAAAGTGATGAGGAATCGATCTATGAAGCGTGGGAATGATACAAGGACTTGCAACGAAAATGCTCACACTATAACTTACCTGAGGAGCTCTTGTTGTAAACATTCTATAATGTAGTAACCCCATATACGAGAGGCATGATTGATGCAGCTTTAGGAGGATCACTGATGAGAAAGATGGTAAATGAAGCAGAAGAGCTGACAGAGGAGATGGTGGGTAATAGTTGCCTATAGACGAATGAGCAGAGTGGATAACCCACTGCCTTATGAGAAAAAAAGGAGTTGTAGCTGTTGATCAAATGACGGAGATACAAGTTAAAATTGACAACTTAACTTGATAACTCAACAACATGAAGGCTTCATCCTTAGCTTCGGTAAAAGCCGTCAAGCTAAAATGTGAACTCTGTGGATAGATGGACCATAATATGGTGGACTGCTTTTTGATGAAAGATAACGATCCAGAGCAAGTTAGTTATATGAGAGCTTAATATAGGCGAGGAGGGGGAAACAATCCTTACTCCAACACATACAAGCCTGGGTGGAAGAATCACCCTAACTTCTCTTGGATGAACAATGTTGGAGGACAGTTCAGACCCCAAGGATAACTAGGTTTCAATAAGACAAACCAAGCATAATGGAATCCAAGTTGGATAGGATTTTAGATAAAATTATAGGCATGGAGGATGCATATAAGAGGCTTTAAAGCAAGTTCGAGCAAGTTACTCAGAACTACGCCTCTTTAATACATAATCTAGAGGTCCAAGTAGGTCAACTAAGCGAGGCAATTTCAACTCAAAATGCAGGAATCCTTCCAAGCAATACCAAATCTAATATAAATGAACGGTCATGGCCATTACTCAGACCCAGGAAAAGTAACTCAAACATACGAAAAATAGATGGAGATAATGGAGAAGGACAAGTAAATATGGAATTCATTCCAAGTGAGCTTGTGATTAAGCCAATAAAGGAACCCCAACATAAATTTTCGTACCCTATTCTGGCTCAGCTGAAGTCAAATTCAAGTCAGGTGACAAGGAATTCTAAGGAGACTGAATTAAACAATGTTGAGGACATAACGGAATAACTACAAACGAGGCTCACATTAAGGGAATCAATCAAGAAGAAGGTTAAGGAGCTTATAGTATAAGAAAACCCTAATATAGCATAGAAGAAAGAGACCCAGAGGATTTTTACATTCCTTGTAGTATCAATAAAGTTAAAATAAATAGGGCATTCACAGGTTTGGGAGTGATTATTAATATGATTGCCCTATACCTTTAGTCAAAAATTGGGATTAGAAGAGTTAGAACCCACTACGATGCTAGTGAAGACGGCGGATATAACAGTTCATCAGCCGAAGGGTATTATTAAGGATTTGTAAGTACAGATCGATATATTTACCTTCCCCATAGACTTTCTTGTATTAAAAATTGGAGAAGATGTGAAAATCCCTATGGTCCTTAGATGACCATTCTTGGCTACTGCTCGTTCAATAATTGATGTTGATGGGTATGAACTAACTCTAGGGGTTGAAGAGCATCAAGTAACTTTTACTGTGTTGAAGAATGACAATAGTTTTCCCTTACTTCCAGCTAACATCAAGGAAACCGAACCTCGAGGACAATGAGAAGATATTGAGGATCCTAGGAATGCAATTAGAAAGAAACGATCCCAGAGGAGAAAGCGAAAGAAGGTGAAGCAGAAGGAAGGTGGAACCCAGGGTATGGTAGTTTATGTGCAAATTGTAAGATCGATGACTGCGCTACCATTGCATGATTCATTTGAACAACCTTGAGCACAAGAAGAGCGTCGAGCTACCGAAGTTAAAAGAAGCGTTGCATAGGAGGCAACCCATAGATTGTTAATTTCATGTTATTTCCTTTGACGTTTAGATAGTTTAAATTATGTAGTTAGGTTATTTCATTTCCAAATAAGGTCAGGAAGACATAAGACTTTAACATGAGTTAGATGATCAAGGAAGTAAGCAAAAAAGAGGTGAAAGAGCTATAAAGAGTTAGGAAGGGATATCGGGAATGTGTAGAAGGACAAAAGAAGAAAAAATTGGAAAATTGGTGGAATTAATATCATAGCCTGCGGCAGGGTAAAACTGTCTACGTGATTTTCATCTAAAATTTTTACCATTTTACCTTTCCTTCACCTATATATTCAAGTCTAACCTCATTTCATTCATCACTTTCATTTAGACTCTCTCTACATATAAGACATTCAAAGACTCTCGTTCTCTCTACTTACACTCAACTACCTTAATCTCGCAACTTTTTCACAATCTCACTCTTAATGGGGCCACAGATCAAGCTGATTGTTAAGCTCACCTAATCTAAGGGAAAAGCCTAAGTATCAAGCTGCAATAAAAGAGATAGGACAACAGATTACAAAGCACCTTTCCCGATCTTCTCAGCTGAGGAAGGTAACCACTTTCATTCCCTTCATAATAAACAAATTATGGTTCCTAAGAATTTTCATTTTTAGACTTTAGATAGACTGGAATTAAGAGACAAGGTCGAAAATTTAGCAGAGAGAATTCAACGTGGATTGTTTATTCATTTTCAATATCCAGTTTAAAAAGAATTAACCCTATAATTCTTTACCTCCCTTCAGTTCAAATCCAATAAACCTAGGGAATTGTGGTTTAGGTTGTGGGGACAACTGTATGAGCTTAATTATGATACCTTGTATGAAACTTATTGTTTCCCCGAATCGTCCGTAGTGGATCAGCACGATGATTTCTGTGTCACCCCCTATTGGATTGAACTAATTGGGTTAGAGCGCTTTGATGCTAAGAATGCACATAACAACTTCATCAAAAACTACGAACACTTGTTACTGCACAAATTCATGTGTCAAATTGTTTTTGACAAAACAGAAACTAATAAGTGTTTGACGAAGGAACTTTTCCTGTTGTGGTGCATAGACCACAGCATCCCAGTTTGCACAACCACCCACATCTTTAACACAATTATTGCTACTTGCCTCAAGTGAAGAAATAACTTAGGAATGGGTTATTTGGTTTTGGCTATAGCTGATTATTACAGGGTTGAGTGCAACAGGTTCACGGCCTACCTTCCTGAATTTATGGACCATCATCGTCTGTGACGAGCTAAAATCTTGAAGTCTCATAATATGTAACTTTGGGATATTAGTGCCAAAACACACGTCAAGATCAGGATTAGTCAAGCGAGTTCAAACGCTCAATAATAACAAGAAAAGGATTCGACTAGTGAGGAGTTCGAAGAGGAAGAAGACACAGAAACCTGGTTGGAAGAAAGTGCTCGATACAATCTCTGCCAACACTGAAGAAATTACTGACACACTTGCAGTGAACTCTAAAAGGATGAAGGAGATGGCCCGCACACAACAACGTCAGAGCTAGAATATATGTCATATTCATCAATGCTTTGAGGCTCAAGGTATTCAACTACCACCTTCGACATACCCCCGCCTCCATCACCGTGAGACTTTATTTCTAACCCTTTTCTTTTAAATTTAGTATTTATTTTTGTTTTTGTTTTATTTTATTTTATTTTTTATTCTTTCTTCTTTAGGAGAATGGTGTTACTCAGAGAATGAACATGACTCTCATTGATATGGTCAGAACAATGTTATGCGAAAGTGGTCTACCTCATGGTTACTGGGCAGAAGCCATGACAACTACCTATTATATACTTAACAGGTGCCTTATAAGACCTATTTTGAAAAAGACCTCCTATGAGTTGTGATAAGTGTAAATTGCATAATGTCTTAGGGCATAGTTTGATATGTGTTTAGCTGTTAATTTAATCATTTAATATGTGTTTAGGTTAGAAATGTGTTAATTATTTATGTTTTAAGTGTTTTATGGGTTAGTACAAGTCTTTGATCTTAAATATTATATTTTTGAGGTACCTTGATGTGTTTGCTAGTATTTCAGGGTTAACATCAAAGAACGGAGGAGTTTTGGAGACATTCAGGCTGAGACAACCGCCCACGATCATGGCATGTCAGGTGGCGATTGTGACAGAAACACCATATAGGGAATGGCCCACGATCGTGGCCTGCATCGGGCAAATGCGTATATACTCACAAACGTCAAGTTTTCAGGGATTTTTTGGACCTTTTCGTCCCTAAAAAAACCCTAAGGTTACCCAAACCATAAGGGGATATAAAAAAAACAAGAAGAGGAGAGAAAAGGAGCTTTTGAATCAGCCACCTTAAGAAACCCTAGAGAGAAATCGTCAAGAGATAGAGGAAGAGAAGAAGGAAAAGAAAAGAGGAGAAGAAGTTGACTTGAAGTACTTCCCAGATCAGGATGTTTCCCAACATTGCTGCCTCCTTTCACCCATTTTAGATTGTTCTTCTTGCTTTTTTTAGTTTTATTATTGTATAGAATTAGATTGAATAGTTGATGATAGGATCTTAAACATCGAGGATGTCCTAAACTCACCTATCAAATTTTATTCTTGAATTAAAGAGAATCTGATTGTTTATGTGATTATTGGATATTGTTGTAGTTTGATTCTGCGATTGCATAATTTGATAGTAAACTGAGAGGGTGAATCGAATGAAAAATGATTAAATTGGGCTAACAAGAGTTAGGTGATTTAATAGAAACCAAAATTAAATCAGATCGATAATTTGTACGGATAAAGATCTCGTATAGATTTTTGATAATTTATTAAAGAACTTCAAAACTAATTAGGGTTTTAGATAGGTTGTGAATTAAGAGATTGCAAACTCTATTATCTTATTAGGGTTTATAATTTAGGGTTAATAGTTATCACTCGAGAGAGAGTAATCAACCTTAGGATAGTCTAGAACCAACAATTCAATAATTCATAATCAGTTAGGTTAACATTAAGGATAGGTAAAATTCCCTTTATCTTAATTGGTAATTTCCTTCGCTTGATTCTTGGGTGTGTTGTAAATTGCTTAATAATTAGTATTTTCTTGTTTGATTATTAACTTGATTGATTGAATTAAATTCTCGTATTAGTTTCGTTGCATCTTGAATTGACACCTTTGGTATTACGCTAATGAACCATACGCTTGCCAATTATTGATGGTTAATAATTAAAACTTATACATAACCAAACCCCAATTAAGTTGTGAAAAGCAAGAAAACTGAGTGTCTCCTACTTTAGAGCATTTGGTTGTAAGTGATTTGTTCTAAATAATAGAAATGAAAACCTTGTTTAATGCGAGAACAGATAAAGCTATCTTTCTAGGCTATAGTATAGCTAGTAAAGGATTCAGAGTTTACAAAAAAGAACAAAGAAGATAGAAGAATCAATACATGTAATATTTGATGAAGCATTACCCTAGACAACAGCAACTGATTCAGATGATGAAGAGAACCCCTTGGCTCTGAAAAATACATCGCAGACTCAAACTACACCTATAATACCTTCAGAATTACAAGATCAAGAAGGCCCTTCTGAAACTAAGACAAAACAGGCTCCTCATGCCTATATAATGAAGAACACCAAAAGAATGGAGAGGTCTTGATATACATCAGTACATTCTAGGAGACCCCTCTGAAAGTCTAAGCACCAGATCAACCTTCAAGAATAATTATGTTGCCATCATCTCACAAGTCAAATCAAAGACTGTTAAAGAGACTCTTACTGATGAAAATTAGGTTTCATCTATGAAAGATGAACTAAATTAGTTTGACAAAAACAAAGTTTGGAATCTAGTACCTCGTCTTTAAAACACGTCTATCATTGAAACTCAATGGGTATTTCAAAACAAACTTAATGAAAATGGTAAGGTGGTAAGAAACAAAGCTAGACTTGTAACTCAAGGTTGTAATAAAAAAGAAGGTATTGATTTTGATGAGACTTATGCACTTGTTACTAGACTGGAATCGATTAGAATTTTACTTTCCTTTGTATGTTACAGAAACTTCAAATTGTTCCAAATGGATGTCAAAAGTTCCTTCTTAAATGGATATATTAACAAAGAAGTGTTTGTTAAGCAACCTCCAGGCTTTGAAGATGAAAACCATCTTGATTACATGATGAAGTTGACTAAACCTTTGTATGGTTTAAAGCAGGCTCCTCGAGCATGGTATGAGAGGTTAAGTAATTTTCTACTGTAGAATAACTTTGAAAGAGGAAAGGTAGATAGAACTTTATTTATGAAGAAAAAGAAGAATGATTTACTCATAGTGCAAATATATGTTGATGACGTAATATTTGGTGCTGCTAATCAATCTTTCTATGAAGAATTCTCAAGATTAATGCAAGGGGAGTTTGAAATGAGCATGATGGGAGAACTATCTTTCTTTCTCAGATTACAAATCAGACAAACAAAAAAAGGGATCTTCATTAGCCAAGATAAATACACAAAGAAACTCATCAAGAAGTACCATTTTGAGAATGCCAAACTTATGGGTACTCCTATGTATACTGGAACTAAACTTGATAAGGATGAAGAAGGCAAGACTACGAATGAGACAAAATACAGAGGAATGATTAGGTTACTACTATATCTTACAAGCTCAAGACTAGACATTATGTTTAGTGTGTGTCTTTGTGCACGCTTTCAATCAGATCCAAAAGAAAGCTATCTTCAAGCATTCAAGAGGATCTTTCAATATCTTCAAGGAACTATGGATTTCGAATTATGGTATCTAAAAATTGAGTCATTTATCATATTTGGTTATTGTGATGTAAATTATGTAGATGAAAAAATCGATCAAAAAAGCACAAGTGGTCAGTATCAATTTCTTGGAAGCTGTCTAGTTTCTTAGTCTTGCAAGAAACAAAATTACACAACGCTTTCATATAATAACTTCTAGCTGTTGTACTCAAATCCTGGAGTTAAGATTTGTCTATGAACTTTAATCATATTCCTATGTTATGTGATAATACTAGTGCAATAAATCTTTCTAAAACTCCTGTGCATCATTCTAGGACTAAGCATATAGAAATCAAGCATCATTTTCTTAAAGATTATGTTTTAAAAGGAACCATTGATCTTTCACATGTTAATTTTAAAAGTCAAGTAGCTGAAAGCTTCACTAAGCCACTCTCTAAAGATATATTTTGCGTGTTAAGAAAAGAGCTTGGTATGTACAGATTATTTGATATTATTTTTGTATAAATATTCTTTGCTATTTTTTTGGTAAGCTCCTTTTAATCTGATCCTTTAATAGGCTCCTTCAAGTTTAAAAGGCCCCTCTCAGTTTCGAGACATCCTCTTAGTTTATTAGGCTCCTTCTAGTTTAAAAGGCCCCTCTTATTTTAAGAGGCTCCTTTCAGTTTGTTAAAGTATGATACATGTGTCTTAAAAAGGCAGTTATTTGATAGCGTCATTTTAGCTTTTAAATTGCGCGATTAGATCGACAACTTGCAAAATCAAATTCTTGACATGTAGTTTTTACTTTGAATTTTTTTTAATCTCTTAAATAACTTTGTTTCTATTTTTTACCTAGATTATTATAACATATTGGTGATATCCTTTTACTGTTTAAATTCTTTCCCGCTATTTTTTTCATAATGACAAAAGGGAAGAATAATTAATGATATACTTTGCATTTGTGATATATTTTCAATATTGACTTGATGATATATTTGTTATTGATGATATATTCTACTAACTGTTGCTAAAATGCTGTTAAACTTATGAAGTTTAAGTATGTGATATACAAACGATAGGTCCTTTAGAAGTCAGGCTCCTTCTAATTATAACTGTGAGTAAAAACATATAAAATTTAAAGGTATCTATCGAAATCATTTATTATTATTTAAAATTTGAAAATATTTCTACTATTGTTTGTCATCATTAAAAGAGGGGAGATTGTTAGCTCAAGGTTTATGTTTAATGATTTTGATGATAACTTTATAATGTTTCAAAATTTAAATTGGATTTATTTCCTTATATAGGCAATGATATAATTCTTAAAAGGAAATAAAATCATAGGACAATTGCTTCCTTTCTTGCAGGAACCTTCTTTATGAACTTACCTAATTAAAAATAGTTCCATGACATCTGGAAGGATCTTACTAATTCGAATAATTAGCTCCGGAAAGATTTTAAGAGAGATGATATCAAAGATTAAGCAACTACTAATTGAAGAAAATGTCTACTTAAGGAAGAGCCATTGCATTTGCGAAATACAAAGACTTGCAAAATACCTTAGAAACATCAATATTCTTAAAAATTATATCTTACATTAGAAAGCGAAATCACTCTATTGAGAGAGACTGTTAAATCCTTTATACTTTTTTGTTGTGAGCTTGTAAATGTTTGTTAAACACTATGAGTGTGAAAGGTTGAAGAACCTTAAAAAATATGTACTTGTAAGCTTGAAGAGGCTCATGAACATTTACCACTTAGATTTTATAGTGAAATACTCAAGTTGAATACTTGAGGATTGGATGTAGGCTTCGTTATAATCGACTGTGTCACTCTTTCACTCTCTTTTAACTTTTAAATTTCTGCATTATAGCGTTTGTGTTTACAAACTTGCAAGAGGCTCCTTTCGTTTTATAACAGGCTCCATCTGTGTTATATCGCAAGAGTTTTCTTTCGTTTTTGAAACAATTAATGGGCTCC
The DNA here is from genome assembly GCA_025629805.1 of Erythroxylum baracoense. Lineage (NCBI taxonomy): Eukaryota > Viridiplantae > Streptophyta > Magnoliopsida > Malpighiales > Erythroxylaceae > Erythroxylum > Erythroxylum baracoense. Next base: position 16,026,978 of record JAOTAY010000008.1, read on the forward strand.
TATCAATTAACAGGCTCTTCTCGTTTTGAGCATTAACAAGTTCCTATCGATTAATAGGTTCCTTTGTTTTTGAGCATTAGCAAGCTCCTACCAATTAACAGGCTCCTTTTCTTTTGAGCACCACCAAGCTCCTTTCAATTAATAGGATTCTTTTATTTTCAGCGTTAATAAGATCTTTTTGAAAGTTGATAGAAACTTTCTATGTATAGACTTATTTTGCTTAGAAAGATATTATCACTTTTAAGTACCTTGCAATTTTTTTTTTACACTCGATATACCTCCCTCTTGCTTGTTTTGCTTTATCAGGATGCATAATCATTTTATATACCCACCCAGAGTTATGGATGCCAACAACATGTTGATATAAAGCCATCAAAAAATAACCTTGCCTCTCATGTCCCATAATTTAGATTTTTGAATTTACAAGTCACATAGGCAAAATCCCCTTCTCAATAATTTTGTCTTCAATTTCTACAATTTTTTGGATTATAATTCATACCAATTTCTCCATTACTAGGAAAGCCTTCATCTTCTCTAATCAAATACAGAATTTTCTATTGGAAACTCGTAAGTGAAAAGGGTTCCTATACAAAGAGGACAAGTAGAGTTTGATGGTAACCACGTGTCTATACAATTGATATGGAAAGCATGACTACACATATGTAGAAATCTTAGCTTATTTTTATCAGAGAACTCACATAAGCAAACATCAAAATCCAAAGCCATTTTTAGACCCATTATTTCCTTATAATGAAAAAAAAAAAAGAAGAGCATCTACAAAAGCTTGATCTGGACCAGAATGATGGAAAAACTGATGAAGCTGTCTTTGGAATGCATCCGAAATAGGGATTAATTTCTAGGTACCTATTAGATTGAGATTCAATTGAGGAACATAGGGATCTCCATTTGAAAAGGTTGAGTCTTGTTTAATCGGATAGAAACGAGATTGTCGTGTAAAGGTGTAAGCACAACTCCGATATAAGTTGTATGTTTAGAAGACCTTTGTAACCAAACCACCGAAATATAAGTGTACAAATATATAAAGGTATATAAATTCAAATTCTATTTATTCACAGCTTGCCTTTTCAATCTGCATTTGCATATAACAATCTTATTTATCACTATCTATGCATTTCTGCAATTTTAAGCTTCGCTTCCTGCCCTCAATTCCACTTACTACTAGTACTATCAATGTATCACCACACATCAATTCCAAAGTTTTCATCTTTTTCAGCACCCTTTTAACTTTATCTGAAAATTAGCTACAGCCACCCGGAGCAAACCCAACCCTTCCTCCGGCGTCATCGTAAACCACCTCCAGCGTCTTCTGTTGCACATTCCCCAAAATAGCCTCGTCTGTGGCATCATTATTTCCGGCAAAAGCCAAACACACCTGCGTTACTTTATTAACGTAGAAAATGCCCGAAAAGTGAATATCCACGACAACCCCGCCGTTGAATAAAAATGCAATCTTAGGAACTGTCACTGTCTTTAAGCTGCTAAAGTCATAGCAGGTATCGAGTATTGACAGAGCCGGCGCTGTGGGGTATGTGGACATCGCCTGTCGGAACGCAAATCGGAGAGCAGAGTAAGCAGCTGGAGGCAAGCGGGTGATCACAGTGCCAGAGTCGATAATTGCCCCAGATGTTGAAAAAACCGATGAGGAAATTGCCAATTTGCGGCCAGCGACGTTGATCCCGGTGAGGTCTAAGCCATAGAAGGAGGACCCAGCGGAGACGGTGGATAACGGGGTGAATTTAACAGACGATGACGGCGATCCACCAAATTTGAGGAACCCAGTAGAGCTAGATGTTGAAGGAAGGCAATAAGAGAAGAGTTTGTTGTACTTTTGAGCGGTTTGTGAGACGAAAGAGAGTTTGTCTCGCCCTAAACCGAGTAAACCAGCGGATCCGCCGAAGAGACCTTGGTTGTTTTCGCCGCAACCAAAGTAGATGTCAAATGAGTCGGTGGATGTTAAAGTCATCCTTTCTTTGCCGAAGAATCCGACGGAGAATGAGGAATCGCCGTATTGAATGGCATAGAGGCATGTTGAAGAAGAACAACTTGGGGTCCTGCCTGCAAACACAAGTTAACCCAACAAATGATACAACCTTCAAATTGTATTATGCTATTTGTAGTTACAACCTCAACTATATATCAAGATAAATACCTGTCGCGGAGGTGAGTGAATTACAGAGTGAGTCGGTACACGAGATGTTGACGTAAGAAGTAGACTTAGAAGGATTGAAAATGGGGTCTTCTTGCTGATAGCAAGATGTCACACATGGCTGACATTGAGTCCATGTAATATCGCTTCCTGTGTCGAAGATAAGAGAGAGGTCCTTTTTTGGCGTTCCCAGTCCAACTGTGACTATGTAATTACCTGAACCAATTTTCCTGCCGTCGAACGTCGGCAAGGTGGCTGCATCCGTCACCTTCTGATCGTTGCGGGTGGAGCTTTTGGAGAGCTTGGATTGTATGGAGTTCACTCGGGACTGGTCCTGCTGGAGGATCTCCGCGTGATCGGGAATTGTGGTAGTAGTAGTGTCTTGACGATGATTGCATGCTCCGTATTTGTGCACTACTCTCAGAGATGACTCGCCCTTTAATTCTGAAACCAAGAATTAGTTTTAATCAAAGTAAAAAATTGTGTCATTATTAATTTGTTAGCATGCACCTTCATATGCAATAATCACACGACAGTATGACCAAGTAGTCTTGCCATCGTCACAATGAACAAAGACGTGTTTGCCTTTCTCTGCTTCAAGAAACTATACTCACATAGCCCAAAATAGAGGGACCTCTCCACCACCTAACTTTCATGATTGATCATAATACTTCCGACTTTACATAATTGAATAGAGACTTTGGTCTTGCTATTGCTATTGCTATTGCTCCTAACAAAAAGTTTATGCCCTTTTTACCACTCCAACCAGCCAGGACCTAACCGTAGTTTGCTTTCTCCAACTTAATTAATTGGAGATTAACCAAGGGGTAAAGAAAAGAACTAAAACTGGGCAGATCATTGAATTCGTTTTCACATCAGAACGGCCTAGCACATACATTATAAAGTTTCCTTTTTAACTGTTTGAACTTCATGAAAGATGAAACAGTACATATTCATAGTACTACCGAACTATAAATTTTGACACAGATATTAAGTATGAATTCATAAATAGCAAATCAAAAAGTTAATATGCCTACAAGTAATAGCTTCGTCACGGTGGTGGATCGTAAATTTTCAGTAGGTGGGATTGGAAATAAAAAGCTAGAGATTAACAACACCTACTGAGTAACAAAAACTTAACCTTGAGAGGCAGGCTTGCAAGAAGTTGCAGCAAATAGCGAGCTCACTTCGATTACATGACTGTCATGAAGATGCTGTCTTTCTGCAACTTTCCTTCCTTCAAAGCCACAGCTCTTCTTTGAAGCGAAGAGGAGGCAGAGACACGGAAGAATAAAGTACTTGATAGGAAAAATGGAGGAGTTACTGAAAAGGGCCATAGTGGGATTGCCTTCAGTTCTTCTTTTCAACGTTTATGTGAAGGTTTCATACTTTCATCGGGGGTTTATTTATAGGCATATTATTGCGACTTATACATCTATAGCCAATACTTTCACGTCACTACTTGTAACCACAACAATATTTCCATGCCATAATTTCATTACCTAGGTAGGGAAGAGGGAGGGTTGTTAGTTTATGTCGAACAATGGACAGATTGGAAAATGACAAGCATATGCAAATCAAGGGCAATTTCGTCACACTTCTTGCAATTATCTTTCCCACTTGGCTCCGTGCAGCTTATTCCTAATACATCCAATAGAATTGAGCAAAGATTGATGTCAGCATGGGATTAATGATTAGTATGTACACTTGTGTTGTGTTTGATCCTTTAAGACCATTATAATAGTTTGTAAACCCATTCATTTGATAGGATGATTTATGTTTGTAATAATTATTATTACCTTTTATGGCTTAATCTATAATTAACAGTTTTTAATTAAAAAAAAAGCTTGATGTCTGCTCCCCTGGTTAGATTAAGGATAGCTTTAGGTAGATAGGGTTTTGAGTGGGATACTTGTATTGATCGCTAAAAAATGTACTTATATTCGTATTTCTATTCAATCCAAACTTTAGATGTTTTCAACTAAATACTACATCTTATTAATTGTATCGTAAATGATTTACGTTCAACATCTTTTTTCTGATGTTGGTTTGTGTGGTTGACATGACATTTTTGTTATTTTGTCTTTGGGTACGAAGCGAAAGTGAATGCTTTTGTTATACAAAAGCAACGAGTCCAAATCTTTTATCTAATATAATCCTGTCTTATTCTATCTAACTAAAATATCTTGTCGTTATTCTGAATTTTTAAACACTCTGTTAGTCTTCCCAAAATGCGTAGATTATAAGCCAAGTCGACCCAATCGATGTCCTATGTCATTTTTCTTCGTATCACTATAAAAATCCCACTCTCTTCTCTTCGCCTCCTTTCTACCCTTGTAAATTTATCACATAATTAGGGAGAAGGATGGAGCATGAATAAAGATGAAGCATTGGTAGTGCTGACGTCCTTTATCATTTTCTTTGTAACAACACAGCAGTCGCCCTGTTACCGTAGTGATTTGTTTCTGAGACGAAGATAGAGCAGAAATCCTTTGTAAATTTATATGCTGCATGGCCATAAA
>JAOTAY010000008.1:16031766-16047088 GCA_025629805.1 Erythroxylum baracoense
TTTTGATATAAGACATGAAATATTTTGACTTTTCAAATCATCTAAGTTAATTCTATAGAGATTGTTTCGTCTCTTGGCAGAAAAGAATATGGACCCGTCCTTGTTTCTAACTAAACAAGAATTTTGATTAAATGATACTTCAAAACCATAATCACATAGCATAAATGTTGGCTTCACATCTCCTAGCCTCAATTTTCTGAAATTTAACAAAGGTATAAGATTAATACTTGCACCTAAGTTATGTGAACATTTAACAAATTGTAAATTACCAATCACACAAGGTATATTGAAACTCCCTACGTCTTTCAACTTTGAACACTTACGGTTGGTAATTATGGAGCTACAACTTTCAGTCAAGTAGACCGTTTTATTATCTTCCTAAGTTCACTTGTTTGATAGTATATTCTTGAGGAACTTTGAGTACTTAGGCATATGTTCCTAATCTTCCATAAAAGACAGGTTGATTTATAATTTCTTTAACTTCTCTACAAACTTTTCAAATTGCACATCCAACTGATTCTTCTGTATTCTCTGTGGGAAAGGAATATTTGGTGCATATGAGGGGGAGGAACATATCTGTTTTCTTCTTTATTCTCTTCTTCTTTGTATTTTTTCTCTAGATCTTCTACTTAATGGGATTCATCTTTCTTACTAATTGGTTCTTACAGATCTTTCCCACTCTTAAGTATGAAGGCTTTTTGTTGCTCCCTTAGATTAGACTTTGTGTTACTCAATAGACTCCCCACATTTTCTGTTGACATTGCACTGGCTAATTGGCCCATTTGATTCGTTGGGGTTTGGTTGTGTGTAAGTTTTAATTATTAACCCTCGATAATCCATAAAAGACTGGTTCATTAGCATAGTACCAAAGGTGTTGATCCTACGAGGATGGAACTAATCTAATCTTAAAATCTAAGGCTAGAAAAAAAAAGAAATTTAAGATGCAATGAAACTAATACCAGAATTTAATTCAATCAATCAAATTAAGAATCAAACAAGAAAATACTAATTATTAAGCAATTTGCAACACACCCAAGAATTATCTGAAGGAAATTACCAATTGAGAGAAAGGGAATTTTACCTATCCTTGATGCTAACCTAATTGATTATGAATTATTGGAATATTGGTTCTAGACTATCCTAAGGTTGATTACTCTCTCTCGAGTTATAACCATTAACCCTAAATCATAAACCCTAATCAGATTATAGAGGTTGCAATCTCTCAATTCACAACCTATCCAAAACCTTACTTAGTTCTGAAGTTCTCTAATAAACTATTAGAAATCTATTCAAGATCTCTCTCCGCACAAATTACCGATCTAATCTAATTCTGATTTCTATTAAATCACCTAACTCTTGTTAGTCCAATTTAATTGTTTTAACTCAATTCACCCTCTTAATTGGTTATCAAATTATGCAATAACAAAATTAAACCACAACAATATCTAATAAACACATAAACAATCAGATTCTCATTAATTTAAGAATAAAATTCTGAAGGTAAGTTTAAAACATCCTCGACATTCTAGATCCTATCATCAACTATTCAATCTAATTCTATACAATAACAAAACTTAAAAGAATAGGAAATACAATCTAAAATGGATGATAGCAGACATCAACGTCAAAAATCATCCTTATCCAGAAAGTACTTCGAGTCAGATTCTTCTCCTCTTCTCTCTTCCTTCTTCTCTTCTCTATCTCTCGATTATTTCTCTATAGGGTTTCTCAAGGTGGCTAATGCCAAAGCTCATTTCTTTGCCTCTTTCGATTCTTTTTATATCCTCCTGTGTCCTGAGCAACCCTAGGGTTTTTTAGGTTCGAAAGATCCAAAAAATTCCTTGAAACTTGACGTTTGTGAGTGTGCACGTTTGCCTGACACAGGCCACGATCGTGGCTCACATCTGAGCCTTCTGTCACGATCGTGGAATCTAGTGCTTCTGTCACGATCATGGCCTGGGCCGTTGTTTCAGCCTGAATGTCTCCAAAACTCCTCCATTCTTCGATGTTGACCCTGAAACACTAACAAACACATCAAAGTTTCTCAAAAATATAATATTTAAGCTCAAAGACTTATACTAACCTATAAAACACTTCAAACATAAATAATGAACAAAGTAACATAATTCTAACCTAAACATATGCTAAATGATTGAATTAACTGCTAAACACATATCAAAATATGCCCTAAAACATGATACAATTTACACTTATTAACATCCCCACACTTAAACGTTTGCTTGTCTTTAAGAGAGTAAAGTAACAAACAATAGGAAATCACAAAGCATACAATGCAATAATGAGACAATGGCTTCAACTTCATGAAACAAGTTTAATTCTAAACACAATCATTCAAGCTAGTCCAAGTCATTAACATGCAAAATCTACATATAGGAGCTCTGGACTAAATATACATATTAATCAAGACCCAAACGTCAAGTTACTCACCCTTTTCAATTGTACACACACATTAATAATTATTTGGTCATTCAAACTTTGTAACTACTCCTAAGTACGTTTTCATGAAAAGTTAAGCTACTTATAATTTTGGTAAGTTTTATTAGAAACCATTTTTAATCAATTTTTGTGGACATGGACTTAGTCTTTTTACACAAAGGAAAATATTGGTAATGAATGTCGATTCAGTTACTTGACTAAGTCATGTTTTTATTAAGCTGCTTGGTTGGAACATCATTATAGCCTTTTGACGTGAAGGCACACATTTGTGAGGTTTGTCGACCCGGTTACTCAGCTACATCACATTCTCAACTGGCTACTAGCTTTATTTATAACCCGAAGGCTAGCAGAATAGTTATTTAAAATTTACAAACATTTTTAAATTATTTAATGCCTACCTTATTGCTTTAGCTACTCATTTTCATGAAAAATACTAGCAAAGCTACTTTAGTCAAAAGACCTAAAATTATGAATGAATGTGACAACTTAAAAGTTGATAAACTAACACTAAATCCTAATTAACTTGCATATTTATCCAAAGGACCCAGATCGCTAATTTCGTGAGCTAATGACTCTTCACAACCTAATAGATTATATTCAAAATTAAATTGATTTCCTTCCATCTAAGCCATCGACACATTCACACAATATGCAACCTAACAAAATATCATACAATATGCAAAATTCATACTCAAAGAAAAATACATAACCCTCCCCACACTTGAACAACACATTGTCCTCAATGTGAGAATGAGGTAAACAAACACACATGGAAAGAAATAACATAACATAAAATAAAAATAAAGACTAAATTTAAAAGAAAAATGGTTAGAAGCCAAGCCTCATGGTGATGGAGGTGAGGATAGTGTCGGAGGTGGCAGTTAAACACCTTGAGCCTTGAAGTATCGATGAATCTGACGTATATCCTAGCTCTAACGTCATTGTGTGCGAGTCATCTCCTTCATCCTTCTAGAGTTCTCTGCAAGTGTATCTGTAATTATCTTGGTGTTGGCGGTGATTGTCTCGAGCACTTTCTTCTAACCAGGTTCTACTGTGTCTTCTCCCTCTTTGGACTTCTCGCTAGTCAAATCCTCTTCTTGTTGTTGTTGAGCGCTCGAAGTCGTTTGACTATTGCTGATCTTGACGTGTGTTTTGGCACTAATATCCCAAAGTTTCATATTATAAGACTTTAGGATTTCAGCTCGCCACAGATGATGATGGTTCGTAGATTTAGGACTATAGATCGTGAATCTGCTGCACTCAACTCTGTAATAATTAGCTATGGCCAAAACCAAATAACCCATTCCTAAATTATTGCTCCTCTTGCGTTAAGTAGCAATAATTGCGTTAAAGATGTGGGTGGTTATGCAAACTGGGATGTTGTGGCCCATGCACCACATCAGGAAAAGTTCCTTCGTCGAACACTTGATAGTTTCTGTTTTGTCAAAAACAGTTTGACACGTGAATTTGTGTAGCGACAAGTGTTTGTGGCTCCTGATGATGTTATTATGTGGGTTTTTAGCATCGAAGTGCTCTAAGCCAGTTAGTTCAGTCTAGTAGGGGGTGACACAGAAATCACCATGCTGATCAACGATTCGAGAAAACCACAAATTTCATACAAGGTATCATTATTAAGCTCATATGGTTGTCCCTACAACCTAAACCATAATTCCCTAGGTTTATTGGATTTAAACAGAAGGGATGTAAAGAATTCTAGGATTAGTTCCTTGTAAACTGGATATTGAAAATGAATAAACTATCCTCGTTGAATTCTCTTTGCTAAACTTTTGACCCTGTCTCTCAATTCCAATCTATCTAAAGTCGCGAAATTAAAATACTTAGGGACCATAATTTGTTTATTGCAAAGGGAGTGAAAGCAGTTACCTTCCTCATCTGAGAAGATCGGAAAAGGCGCTCCGTACTCTATTTCCCTATCTCTTTTACTGCGACCTAATACTTGGGCTTTCCCCTTGGATTGGGTACACTTAACATTCTAATTGATCCGTGGCCCCATTGAAAATGAAAGTGTGCAAGAGTTGCACGATTAACGGAGTTGAGTGTAGGTAGAGAGAAGTGAGAGTCTTTAAATGTCTTATATATAAAGAGAGTGTGTAAATGAAAGTGATGGATGAAATGAGGTTAGACTTGACTATATAGGTGAGAGGAAGGCAATTTTGTAAGAAAAATTACTGAAAATTGCGAGCCTGTAATACCCTGACATAGACCACGATCGTGGCATGTAACAATTTCATCCATTCTGCCTTTTTCATTTTTCATCCTTAGACACACCCTCCCAAGATCCTTTCCTAACTTCTTTTTAGCACTATCACCTTATTATACCTTCCTTCCCGATCATCTTTATTAAGATTAATTTCCTACTCTTCCACGATATTTATTTGGAACCAAAACATCCTAACTATGGAGTTTAAACTATCTAATATCAAAAAAATAACTGGTAATTTTAAACCATAGGTTGCCTGTCATATAGCGCTACTTTTAACGTCATTAGCTTGACCTTCTATCATTGGAATCTCAGCCGGGATCAATTATGAGCGGCTTGCTTCCAACCTTTTCATTCAAAATCAGTTTTGTAGCTTATAAGTAAGCTACAAATTGTAAAATAATAAGAAGGACAATATTGATAACATTATGAAAACCAATTACGCTCAATAATGTCCTTTTTTCAAACGAACTGTTAACAAAATAGGGAATAACAAAACTCTCTGAATCTTCCATAGAATCCAATAGTTTGCCCGATAAGAGCGTGAATTGTTCTCTTATTGGTTCTTCCTTATTCTCCCTCATCTCTTCTTCTCTAGCTTTTTTGAACAAAGACTTTCATAGCTTCTTTAAACTTGATGTCTGTTGTCAACTGTTCTTCATCCTCTTATTCCTTCAAAGATTCGAGCATATCAATTTTTTTGAATGAGTCGCCCTCCTTTAGATTCTTTAATACATCATTCATGTTGAATGTCACTTAGTCATCACTGATAGTTGCATTAATTTGTCTTTTTCTAAGTATTTGGTATGTTTTTTTGTAAAATAGTTTATTATTGTTGTGTTTTAGGAAGGACTTGTTTTGTATGTTTTTATTTAGTTTGATCTTTATGGTTGTTCTTTTATGTTTGATGTTGATTAGGATAAGAATTTATCATTTTGATGTAGGAATGGAGGGTGGCTGTAACACACCACCCCATAGAGCATATGCTTGAATGTATTGATGAATATTCGAGAACATACTCTACAAGGATGGCACGTTAAGACAATCTAATCAACTCTTTACAAATTTTTCAGGCATTAAAAACATCTTTAACAAACCAGTAATCATTTTGTCCCATATCATTTAGAAACATGTCTAGTCATAAATGTCATTACATTTCAGAATTCACACGTACATTGCACAATAATTGAGAAATACAATTCTCGATACAAAAGTACTGAAGAGATGTGTAGGTACAACTGATCCTGACCACTAACTCATGTCCGATTTGCAGTAGCTATACTCCAATTAGTCTAACTAGATCTCCTCTGAGCCTGAAAGTCAATAATACAATTTTGATGAGTTTTGGAATTTAGTGAGTGAACCATCCTCGATGTGCTCACTCATATCAAACACAAGAACAACTCACTAATCAATTCATAGACATATCACATCATCAAATATTGAATGTCTTTTCACCTTTCCTCATGCTTCAATAATACAATTGTATACACTATTTAACATTTCTATATCAAAATAGTCCAACAATTCATTTCAACCATTCATATAACACATATCAACTGTATATGCAATGCACATGTGACTCACTTTCATTGTTACATTATTGTGACCGAACGCCTTTTTAATTGTCCCATATCTGTTGTGAATACCGAGCTTATTAATTACTATGACGTATCCATTGTAGATACTGGGATCAATTTAATACTGAGCCTGTGGCTCTTTATGCACATTTATAAGCTTTAAACTCTTTTCACTAGTCGCTTCGGTCATAACTTATTTATCTAATCATGCATTTCAATGTAATGAGATGAATCAATTCTCATTATATGCAATCAGTCACTTTCATTCATTACATATAGTCACTTTCACATATTCATTGGATCAAGTCTGGCATTTAACATTTTGTTGAGTACATATATTTCTTTCAAGTTCACATTCAATTTTGAAACACTTCCAATACAATCTCAATTATCAAACTCCTCGGACCATCAATGTTTGGAATTATCACAATCACGTCAGATATAATTCAATAATTGCATTTTATATAGAAACAAATCAATCCTAATGAGAAACATCTAAGTTGAATCACAATAAGCTCCATATTAGCTATTGCCTTGACGAATTGGCAATGTCTAGATGTTAGCGCTCGACTTGTGCATCTAAATTATACAATACACACATTTATACACATTACTAAGTTGATCAATCATATACATATTCAATCATGCACATATATATGTGTGTTATGTACAATGCATGCCCAATTTGACTACTCCCGGGTATGTTTCCTTAAATAACAACTCTTAATCATTCAAACATTATCACTTATGTATGTCTATTTTGCATTTAGTTTTATACCTCAAAAACACTTGATTATTCTAAGTTCATCAATCATACATTCACCAATCTCTTTCTAGTATTATATAATTACACGATATCTCAATTCTCATTCATTCATAGCTAATACACCTTACTCGTATTCTTTAGATCACATTTATAATCATAAGAACACTTTCATTCCTATAACACTCATAATTTTCCAGATTTTGATACATTGATATTGACAATCCATTCTTTATGTTATAAATCAATTTCAACCTAAATATATCAAACATTAGTCACCTATTCCAATATCAAACTAGGTTCATTTCAAACCTCAATCAATTAATCCAAATACACCAAAGTAAGGTAACTTATCATTAGTTCATTCAACAATCACTTAAAAGATAACATTTCACCTTTAAGGCATTTCTCGATCGTAAAGGACTTCCCACGATCATGGGATGTGTCATCCGAACATCCTTGCATTTTCCATGATCATGGAGGCATCCCCACAAACATGGGATGTGTTGTCTAAAAGTTTTTAGCCAATTTCTTCTTCCAATTTTCCAAATTTTATCCTCTACATACTATATCAAACATACCTTCTTCATAGTTCATCATTTAGACTTCATTTCCTCATCATTTTCACATAAATTCTATCTCAAAATCATCTATACTTTAACTCATAAACTATTATTGATCATTTACACAAAAAACAGAACACAAACATATACATTTCTTCATCAATGTTCCAACATTCTTTCAAGTCATTATCACCATCAATCTATTCCTAAACTATCATTATATACATTTCCATTAAAACAAGCCATGAAGAACATTATTACACTTGTTTAACTCCAAGCTTCTTTAAATCATCACATAACCTTAGCTGCTGCTTGTGAAGTATGGAAGGAGATTAAATTTGAATTCGAAGCAATGGATACTTTGTAATCCATTAATTGATGTTCATTCTCTTAATTAAATTTTGCAATTAAACTCGGCCCAATCTTTTACTAAAAGGATTGAGTCGGCTCCTTCGCTTAAACGATCATCACCATTTTAAGGAGGAAAAGGTTAGGCTTTCATCATCAAAGTGAAGACAACAAAATATATGGAGTGGCAAAGTGAAGGAGAATAGCAAAGCTCAACGTTGATGGTTGGGTTGTGAGAGTGTCGTGAAATGGAGAGAAGAAAGAAAATGAAGAAGATGAGAGCATGTAACAAAATGAAAGACAAATGAAAGATGGTTTTCCATATGGATATAGCGTGTGGTAGGTATGTGGTGAGTGTCATGAAACTTGTCACATGTCTTTTTCTTATGGTCCCAGTTGTCTCTTAATAACTAATCCATTTGTCTCTTAATTTCCACTTCATTTGTCACCCAATTATCTAAAGCACTTGTCAATTAATCCTAATGCTACTTGTCACTCATTTCTATTACCATGTGTCAATTATTTCTACTACCATTTGTTAAATTATTTTGTCACTTGGCATTTTTACTATTCCAAAATGTGCATATTAATTCATAAATCTCCCAATCATAACAATAAATTCCAATTTACTAATTATAATCCATCAATTCTTGTCATTGGTAAACCAAAGTAAAAGACATTGGAATTGTACATTCATATCACATTCATTATGCTCAGTCATTTATCACATTCATCTTAATTTCATACCCCAAAATATGTCAATTGAGTGAAATTTGTCTAACTCACAATTCATGTGTGTATGCTAGTATTATTCATTTGGACACAATCATAAAAATCATATCATAAATGTACTAATTTCGCTCTATATGATGCCACTTATGTGACTCAATAGTCTAACACTTTAAATCTCTCCACAATTTGAGAGATGAGATACTACAATGGCCACCTTTGTGATTAAGCTAGGGATCAAGAAAGGAGAAGAGAAGTGGAGGAATTGTAGGACAAGAACCCACGATCTTGGGATTTATGTTAATTCCCATAATTGTGGGATCCCTAACCTGAAGAGATACTCAGATTTCACTTATCTTAGGTTCTTGTGACTATATAAGGGCAAAAATCCCTAGGGCTAAAAGGGGTCATGAGAACGTGCCTCCTTGAGCTAAAAAACATATTTAGAGCATAGAGAGAGGTAGAGAATCAAGATTTCCATTCCAAATTGGGCAAAGAGCACATCAACTCCTGATTTTCCAGATTTGGGCAAAAAAGAGGAGGAGCTTGCTTCATCTAGTTCTTATTTCTTTTTTTTTCTCTTCTAACGTCTTTATTATGTATTTTCTAGTTATTAGAGATGTTAATAACATTATGAGTGGCTGAATTATTTGTAGAGATTACTTTTGAACTCCTACTTTGTTGATTTGAATGAATGATGGTTTTGATGAATGTTGAGCTTGTACCTTGCAATATATTAAGAAATTGAGTTGAGTAAATTGTGTACGGCTGTACAATGAGAATTGGCTCTCTATAGACCTACATTCATCAAGTTAATTGATTAGTTAGAGACAGATCTTGGCTAATTAGTTCATTACCCATAGGATAACTTTATAATTAGTTGAATTGGTAGGCTGATTCTATAGATTGAGAAATTGTTTAATCATTTCCATTTAATTTGGCTAGGGACAATTAATTACACTTTGAAAGAAGGTAATTAATACATTAGGACATCTTAGGTGAGGCACAATTCACTTAACAAGGTAGGAGGGGGATAAGATAGGAAAACATTGATTTCTAATTGTTAAATCTTGAATTCTAAGTTTCTGCACTTTTGCTTTATCATTTGTTTATTGTTAGTTGTTTGCTTTAATTTAATTTTTCAGTTTATATTCATTAAAATTGGTTCTCAAACGACGCAACCTGAATTAAGTAGCATCTAAACACCATCTCTGAGGAATCGATATCTGTTCTTTACAAGGCTTTAATAAGCCGATACCACTTAACCCTTGACACTCCCCCCACCTCCTCATCCTTACTACCCGTGAAAATGATTAACATCCAATAATATGACCGACTCGTGTTAACCTCAATGAGGATTTTTCTCAACTATCTTATAATGAAAGAACACAAAATAGATAACTCAAGTGATTAAAAAAAATTCAATACGAATGAAAACACTTGAGAAGGAAACAAAGAACAACTTCCTAAAGTTTTCGACTTTTCCAAAGATTAAAATGCAGCCAACGCATAACCAAAGAGTCACATATGCCCAATCTACCTCTACCGTTTTGTGTTCTACACTCCACTATAATGTGATTTGCAACCAACACAAAATAAGGCTACACATACATAAAGTTCAGAGAGGAAGTCACGCATGTAACATCACAAAATCTGTAGCTTACTCATACTATCCTTTAGCCCATGTGAACATCTTCCAAAAACGATGGTTTACGCACACAACCACACTGTTTCAGCTATCTCACAATTTTCTGCACACAACAATGTTATCTGTCCATGTGCCTTCTATCAACCCATACCAAGTCACACACTCAAACCTCCCTCACTTTAGCAATTTCACAATATCTCTCAAATCACAAAATAATCAAATCAAAGCTTCACCATACACACATAGCTACAATCAACACCAAACTGAAAAGCAATCACAAAATCACTCACGTCTGTAGTCCGAAAGTAGGGTCACGCACGTAAGGAAAATAATACTTAGGAGTATTAATTATTTACACCACCTCTTGATTTGAATTTTTAATCATTATCTCGAAGACCCAATAATCAAAAAAGACAAAATTAAGTAATGAGATATAATAAATATCTTAATACTATGCATATACAATTTCTCTTATAGGAGCCCAATAATAAATATCTTAATACTATGCATATACAATTTCTCTTATAGGAGTCCGCTTAGCTCAGAGGTTAGAGTATCTTATTTGTAATGCGATGGTCATTAGTTCGACTTCGATAGCTGGCTTTTCTCTATTTATTTTAATTTATTTTTTATTTTACATGATTGACATTAATCAGTAATTTTTATTAATCAGTAATAATAACTAATGGAAGTGTTATTTAAAATAGATAAATATTAATGAATAAAAGAATCAATAATGTAATATTAATGAATAAAATAATAACTACTGGAATTGTTATTTAGAATAAATATTAACAAAGAAATAAAAAACAACTAATGAATAATGCCATTCGTTTGAATTTAGTATACACACTAAACTTAACTTTGTTATGAATTCCTAATGTTGTCAAATAAAATGTATTATTAATCAATTCAAAACATGCAATATTTTGACACAACGGAATTCTTTTATTTCAAAATCCTAATTTGAAGTGGCCCTTTCGTTCATTCGTTGGAAAGAGGGAATTTCTTCAAATTTCAGCAATTGACACATCCAGAAACAATATAAGAAAGACTCATATATTTATCCATCAACATTACAAGTAAATACTTCGCAAGGGATTCTTTATAACTATAACACAATTAAAAGAAAATTTGTTCTTACTTATGTTCGGAGATATTCCTCTCAACAATTATCTAACAAAAGAACATATTATCAAGACAGAGAACCCTTTAATCGAAATAAAAATTCAATCATGATGTTATTTTCTTTGTTCTTGAATGGGTTTTTCAATTTTTTTTGGTTTATGCTCTACTCTGCGTAAAGATTTGCCCGATTTTTATGTGCACATATAGGGCAAATGCCTTGAATACCATACCTTTTTGCTAAAACTTTTTTTTTGCAATTCCTTACACGTCTTCCACTAATGATCGATTATGAACTAGTTTGAAATTACTCTTTTCTTTGCAGAGAGATCTATAAAAATACTGATACAATTTGATTTCTCAACTCACTTAGTAGTCCTTCTAAAGCCCACTTTTGTCCCATACTACAAGTGAAAGGGGAAATGAAAAGAAATATAAAATTTCTTTTTCAATTTATCAAAAGAAAGAAAAAACTGGGTCATAAAAAATGTTCTTTATATAAGAAATAATAAACAAACTTTCACAATCAAAAAGAAATTCAATTCTATTATTTCGATTTAGAGGCATATAGGACTTAATAAATCTTAAACTAAAAAAGAACAGATTTGAAAATCAAGAATCAGACAATTCATACAATTTATGGCCAAATTGCATCTATAGAGTAGACAAATTATTCACTGACTAGGATTGAAAATCCTATATTTTACATATTCAATCCTATATTTTACATATCCATATAATTGTGTCCTTAGGTTTTCGAAATTGTGTATAAAGAAGTGCTTCGAATTATCGCTATTTGACAAGGACATGTTCTAAAGATAAAAAAGTCGAGGCATTTTTAATTGTTTGCTTACTATACGAATAGAGGAATATATATAGTTCAACATAGTAAAATAAGAAAATGAAAGATTTATTTGAAAAATGAAAGATTTATTTGAAAATAATCATAGGTTTTTCTGTCTATTTGAACAACATGCCATTATACTTATTACTAAACTTGTTGAAAAGATGAAATATAACCAAGGTATTAGGCAAAAAATTCAATATATTCAGGGAAAATTTGGTATTCTATCCATCATAAGTCTAAGTTAAGTGGATTTTTTTAACTTGCTTTTCAGTGGTATCTATTGCAAATTCAAATTTGAGTATAATAATTGTATTAATTAATTCAAAATGATGGTTGTTCTTCCATATAAATTAAAAACTCACGGCACTGCACGGCCATGAGTTGGGTTGCACAGTTATGAAGCATATAAATTTACGAAGGATTCCTGCTCCATCTTCGTCTCAGAAACAAATCACTACGGTAATAGGGAGACTTCTGTATTGTTACAAAGAAAATGACAGAGGATGTCGGCACTGCCAATGCTTCATCATTATTCATGCTCTATCATTCTCCGTAATTATGTGGTAAATTTACATGGGTAGGAAGAAGGCGAAGAGAAGAAAGTGAGATTTCTGTAGTGATACGAAGAAGATGATAGAGGGGCAACGGCTAAGTCGGCTTGGCTCATAAGCTACGCATTTTGAGAAGAGTAACAGAGTATTTAAATTTTAATAATAATAATGACGTTTTTGAGTTAGACAGAATAAGACAGGGTTATATTAGACAAAGGATTTGAACTCAGAACGATGTCAGGTGGTTCCCTGTGACTCTGAGGAACAAGTTGTTTTGTTTTTCTTCGTTCTTTGGACAATGAAAGGATGATAGGTGGTATTTGCTTGGAGAGAAATCGTCACAAATGTCAAACCAAGTTGTGGTTCGAGCATATCTACAACATCTCAAGCTCGGTCTTAAATTACCTAACTAATGGAGTTTCGTGATTCTTAAGCCTGCAAATGACGGAGCTCCAGCATTACAACAAATTGCAAGGCAATGATTATGATGGCCAAACTCAAAATTTTCAAAGTTAATTATATATATAGTGACTAAGATGTTGATATGAGAGGGGCCATCATTCCATGCTTTTCATTTGTCAACAAACTAACAGAAACCAACTAATAGCTTTTAAGTGGACTGATTGTTTCTTTCTTTCTTTTTCCCCTTAATTTCTCCTCTTCTAAATGAAATATTTTCTTGTTTCTCATGTAGTAGTAAGGCATAGCGATCCATCTCCGACTATAATTCTCTTAGCAATAGCAATAAACGGCTGTTCCTTTATTAAAAATAAAATGAAAGGTAAGTTAGCTGTCTCCTAGTCGATAATAAAACGATTAGGTTTGATATTTGAGTTGAAGTATTTTCACATAAATGACTCTTTCACTCTTATCTTCTTGTTCAAGCAATGGACGTTTTGCTCTTTATCAAATATCAGTTGAGAATAAAAAAATCAGAGGAGTTTCTCAAAAACAATTTTTTAAAAGAACATTTAAATTTTTGGTTTCAAATGCATCTTTTTTTTTTAGGGAAACCTTGAATATGTTAGTCAATTTAACTTATATTCGACAATAACATATAACATATAAACCAAATGCAGAAGAAAACGAAATACCTCTGAATATTGTTGCTTTTGCTTGGAAAGTCTGCATTTTTAGAATTCTTCATAGCTCTCAATTCTCAATTCAATAGTGTATAATTTTAGAAGAGAAAAGAAACTTAGGGCTCTCAAAAATCTGAGTCATATATCAATATGCTCCCATTAAGTACATTGTCAATTACCATAAACAGGATATTCATACTCATTAACTACATAACGTTGGACCATTTATGACTACCAAAAATATGAAAAGTTCTCACATTTGAAAATGCTTCATTTAATTAATACTTTTTCAAAAAATAAAAAATTGTCTGTGTCTAATGTAACATGTATTCATTATTTCTCACTCTAAAACGGCATTAGTGCAAAATTAATTATGATTTTCATATATGTGAAATTCTTATATTAAAACAAAAATATAATTTGTCAAATCTAATGCATATAGTGGAGTCCTACTCACATCTGCCAATGAACTTAATTTTCAGGACGTTATCCTGGTGGGGGGCCGTTGTAGAGCACCAATATGTTATCATATAACTGATAAATGATCTTCGTACAAAAACAGGTATCTGCCCACTAAGAGAGTATGGCTGTGTAAGTTGCAATAAATGAAATTCCCATTACGTTGGTGCCAAACAAAACATAAATGGTCTCTTAGATTTGTGGCAACCCCAATAAGTAAATTCCCTCTACTGAAAAGACCACCACACCAACATCATCTTCCAATACAAAGCCTCAAGAAATCTTATCACAATAATCGACTCCAATCAAGACCACTAGTAGCTTAAATTAGTACATGAGTAAGTGGAATATTACCAAGTTTGCACCAACGTTAACAATAAATACAGCACGTTTTAGCTTCCAATAGTCTAACACTACCACAAACTAACCTTGATTACTTCCTGAAATGAAAAAAAAAGAAAGAAAGAAAGAAAGAAAAGGTGATATGTCTTTGATTTCGTTGCATGGAAGTTCCATATATTCTATGTAAGTTCAAGTCCCTATCAGTACCAGCTAAAGACAACCATGTAACATTAATCCCGTGTATAAGGAAAATGGCATCCAAATGGTTATCATCTATGTGGTGGGTCAATTCCATCATTTTCAATTGGCATTAGACAGAAGAGAAAGCATGCATGATTAGAATCATTTGCCAGCAAACCAATACTAGTGGGCGGTGGAAGATAGCTGGAATCTGTTTCTTCTTGTAGAATGGAGGAGAAAAGATAATTTATTTGAGAAAAACTAAGTAGCCTTTTATTTTAAAGATAAGCATAAATTGACCTAAACAATTTTTTATGTCAAACAAATGGAAAACAGAAGGGAGAGTTACTGATAGGCTACCGGCCCTATCATATTACAATACCTTTTTAACATTTTCGCAAAATCATATCTTGTCCAAGTTTGTCAG
>JAOTAY010000008.1:16084387-16103768 GCA_025629805.1 Erythroxylum baracoense
TTTGTAATTAAAGCTATGTATGAACTTCATTTTGATTTGGAAATGAATGAAGAATTGAAGAAGTTTCCAATGTGTATATGCTTAGTCATCTTATAGTTGTACATTTCTTATTTCAAGTCTTCCATAGGTGTAGAAATTGTGTTTTGCCTTCAAGGGAAAAACTGGAACAATATAGGTAGAATTAGACAAAGTTGTCTTCTTTGAAGTTGTAGATTACTTTCTAGCTTTTCAATGCTATATAGTATGATATGTTTGGATATCGGAGTTGAGAGTTATGGTTACTAGAAGTTTGTGATGCTGCATAGGATGAACTTTCAGGATAGATGCATTGGTTTGAACTTTTAACCCTTATAAAGGTAAATTTTGTTTTTAAGGTCTTCATAGAAATTGTAGGTCTAGAAGTCCTCTTCAACACAGTCTTTGAACAACCTTAATTCGATACTTGTAGTGAAAGTTATGCCCTTTCTACCAAGACAGGTCGGAGGAAGAAAAGAGAGAAGGGGAAACTCGCGATCTCGACATTGCGGGCGCGCACCAGTCTCAACCCGCAAGTCCCTTCCCCCAGCCTGAATATGTTTCACTCTTTTGACCATAACTTTGTCATCCGACCTCCAAATGACCTGATTTTTGAAGCATTGGATTCCTAACACATTCTTCTATCTCTAAAAAAACATTTATAGCTTTTGGTATTAATTTGAAAAAGATTGATTGAATCAAAGTGAGGGGATCGGTTGGAAGAGTATGAGTTGGATATTTTTACTGAACATGCTTCAGTATTTTGAAGATATCTTAATCTTTAGAGCTCCAATTGCGATGATTCTTCTCTCTAAATAAACTAGAGACATAGAGCCACAGATGTTTTGAAGAAGCCAAATTGAAATTCTGATTTAAGGTTTCCCAAAATCTATCCTGAAGTTGAAGAAATGAGTTTG
The DNA here is from genome assembly GCA_025629805.1 of Erythroxylum baracoense. NCBI lineage: Eukaryota > Viridiplantae > Streptophyta > Magnoliopsida > Malpighiales > Erythroxylaceae > Erythroxylum > Erythroxylum baracoense. The sequence continues at coordinate 16,085,320 of JAOTAY010000008.1, forward strand.
CCCACATTTTTATGACTCCCAATGTTGGGCTTCGGAAACGGGGTCTAACACAATCAATGAAACATGAGGGAGATAGAATAAGAAAAAAGTAATCTCTAGCATTCTGATCCTTGAATTCAAACTTTTTGCAATTACAGTATAGTCCATTGTTTTACATTAGTCTTTTCAATTTTAATTTAATTTTCTAGATTAATTGCATTAAACAATTTTATTTCTTAAACAGGGTCTTTTCTAAATTAAGTAGTGTGTAGACATCAATCCCTGTGGGATCGATATCCGCTCTTTCTAACTACAAGTAACGACCCGTTCACTTACAGTTTTTGAGCGTAAAACAAGTAGATAGGTTTTACAATCCATCAACAACTTTCGATTAGCAGAAGCTGTTGAGACAATAGGGAAGCAACAGCCACAACTTAACAGGAAGGAACAGGAGGAGATGAATATGGTGCTGACATAATTTTCGGAAATATTCCAAGAGATTCGAGGATTACCTCCCAAAAGGAACCATGCTCATGCTATTGTTCTGCAGCAAGCGCAAGGTCTAATTAATGTAAGGCCATACCGATACCCACATCATCATAAGTATGAAATTAAGAAACAGGTCTAAAAATGTTGCAAGTAGGCATCATACGACCTATTTCAAGTGCTTATTCTAGCCCCATCACTTTAGTGAAGAAGAAAGATACTTTATAGAGAATGTGTATCCATGATAGAGCATTAAACAAAGTCATAGTACCAGATAAGTACCTATTCCAGTGGTGGATGAACTTTTATATAAATTGCATAATGCTTATGCTTTCTCTAAGCTAGATCTCAAGTCCGGATACCACCAAATTATGGTCAAGTAGGAGGATGTCCACAAGACAGCTTTCTGGACGCATGATGGTCACTATAAATTCCTAGTGATGCCGTTTGAATTGACCAATACATTAGCTACTTTCCAGTCCGCAATGAATGACATTTTCAGACCTTTTCTTAGAAGGTTTATTCTGGTCTTTTTTATGACATTTTGGTCTATAGTGTAGATTGGGATACTCACCTCTTGCATGTATTGAGAGTCTTGGAGATTTTGAAAAGAAATCAATTTGTAGTTAACAAACAGAAGTACAGTTTTAGGAGACGAACAGTGAAGTATTTGGGGCATATCATTTTTGAGAAAGGGGTAACTATGGATCCCGCAAAGATTAATAGTGTTTTGACATGGCCTACTCCTCGAAATCTTAAGGGAGTAAGGGGATTCCTTGGATTGACAGGGTATTATCGCAACTTCATTATGGATTATGGCAAAATAGCTAAGCCACTCACTAAATTGACGAAGAAAGAGGGATTTCATTAGAGTTCAGCAGCCTTAAAGTCCTTTGAGGCTCTAAAAAAGGCTTTGACAAGATCTCTAGTATTAGCCCTTCCAAACTTTTCACATCCCTTTAAGATTGAATGTGATGCTTCAAGGAAAGGGTTAGTGTTGTCTTGATGCAAAATAGAAGGCCAATAGCCTATTACAGTAAAGCATTTTCAACTGGAAATATCTCTAACTTAGCTTATGAGAAGGAGTTAATGGCTTTGGTATTAGTGGTGCATCATTAGCACCACTATTTGCTTGAAGGTCATTTGTGGTTATTCTAACCAGAAAAGTCTACGTCATCTGTCGCAACAAAGGGGTACTACGACAGACCAACAACGTTGGATGACTAAACTTTTGGGCTATCACTTTGAAATCATTTATAAACTTGGGCCAGAAATTAAGGCTGCAGATGCCTTGTCATAGGTTTATGAAGAGGGGGAGTTAAAGACCATCATTTCATATTCGCTTTGCAAAGAAGGCAAAACAATTGAGCAAGAGGTGTAGTAAGATCCGATATTGTGTAAAATTATACAGGATCTACAACAGGACCCTAACTCCCAACCCAATTTTTCATGGCATCAGGGGGTTCTTTTGTACAAAGTGTGGTTGGTGATCTCAGCTTCATCCCCATTTGTTCCACTCCTCCTAAGGGAATTTCATTTTTCCGCTATTGGAGGACATTCAAAATATCTACGCACTTATAGGAGAATCATAAGCAATCTTTCTTGGATCGGAATGAAGAAATGTATACAACAGTTTGTTCAGTCTTGTGACACATGTCAAAGACAAAAATACGCTGCCACATCTCCTGGGGGACTATTACAATCATTACCTATTCCAAATCAAATTTGGGAAGACATTTCCATGGATTTTATTACCAGGCTCCCTAAATCCAAAGGATATGATACAGTGTTAGTAGTGGTAGATAGGTTATCAAAATATGGTCATTTTATCCTATTGAAGCACCCTTATACAGCAAAAAAGTGGCTGAAGTGTTTGTCAAAGAAGTTGTTCACTTACCTGGAGTATCACATTCTATTATCAGTGATCGTGATCCATTATTTATCAGTCATTTATAGAGGGAGTTATTTCGGATGCAAGGTACGATGCTTAAAATGAGATCTTCTTATCATCCTGAGGAGGATGGACAAACAGATTTTCTCAACAAGCGTTTGGAGACATACTTGAGGTGTTTTGCTTCCGAATAATTATGGAACTAGTCTTATTGGATTTCGTGGGTAGAACTATAGTACAATGCAACTTTTCACATCTCTACGGGTTCAACCCCATTTGAGGTGGTAGATGGGAGGAAACCACCCACACTAGTGAGGTATTTACAAAGGGAGACTAGAATGGAGGCGGTGGCTAAAGAGTTAATGGATTGAGATGAAGCATTAAATCAGTTGAAATATAATCTGAATAGGGCACAAGAACAAATGAAGAGGTATGTGGATAGAAAAAGAACTCTCCAATCTTTCCAAGTAGGAAAGTGGGTTTTTCTAAAGCTACATCCCCATAGGCAACTCACTGTGGCCAGACGCATCAATCAAAAGCTAGTAGCAAGGTATTTTGATCCTTTTCAAATTCTGGAAAAATTGAGAGCAATCACGTATAAGCTTAAACTACCCTTCAATTTTAGAGCTCATCCAATATTCCATGTGTCTCAACTTAAAAAGGCCGTGGGTAACTATTCGGTTGAGGCCTCTCTACCTGAAGGATTAGAAGTAGAATTGGAAGATATTGTGGAATCTGAGAGTGTTATAGCTAGCAGGACAAAAACTAAGACCGGGAACTCTAGACACCAATGGTTGGTCAAATGGAAGGGCAAACCGATGGAACAAGCTATATGAGAGGATGAGTATATGATCCGTAGCCAATTTCCTCAATTCAGCCTTGAAGACAAGGTTGCTCTTCTAGGGGGAGCAATGTTAGGACCAATATGGAAAAGGGTAATTTAGACAATGGCGAGGATAACAGAAAAGGGAATAAACCATTGATATGGAAAGTATACTCTAGGAGAAAGAACAGTGGGCCAGAGAAGAGATAGTTAATAGCTGATGTGGCAACTAGTTAGGCATAACAAAATGGATCCTAGCTTAGGGGTTTAGGCTGAGGGAGGAGGGGAGAGAAGGGAGGTAGGAAAAAAGGGAAGAATCTGTGACAGAAGGATAGATAAGCCTTCTGAGGAGCATTCAACTCTGGGTAAGGAAATACTAAATATCACTACTGTAATGGTTTATAGTATTGCTATAATTCAATAATACCACGTTCCTCTAGTATTCAAAGACTAGAGTTCTAATAGAATTACCTTCCAGTAGGATCCCATTTAATAACCGTTGCCATAAAATGCTCTGTCGTTGCCATTGTCACAAGTTCATCTATATTATAAAATTCTAGTTGTCCATTAAAACCTTTTAGCCCTGCAAGGATTATAAAGTGGCCAGCAAGTGACCAAAAAAAAGCATTTGCTTGTTTGCCTTTCAGGTTAGCAAACTTAGAAACTCGGCCACTATTATGAACAGTCTTCATCTAGTAAAAGCTTACATCTAACCTTGGGATATCACCAAGAATAATTGCAAACCTATGACCCTTTAGCTCCCAAGAAAAAGCGACAATCTTGTCATTCTTATTGTCAAGCTCTAATACCTTAATGGGTATATCAAGCTCTTTTATTCAGAAAAGCTCAAAGCCAGTGTATGTACTTTTCTTAGCTTTTGTATAACGATCAACCTTTACAGCAAGATAGTCTCCATTACTTTGCTAGTACATTTTGCAATCACTAACACTAAAAAGATTCTTCTATCTCAATTCCTCATTGCTGGGAATTTGTACAAGGCCGACCTATATTTCACAATTTCATGGTGAGAAAACAAATTAGTAATTGCAAACTAAGAACAAACACCTATCCTAAAATTTACTCACCCTAGCAGGTTGGTTTCCACCACTAAGCTCAGGGACAAATAGAGCAATAATGGGATCACTAGGTGACGAACTGAAGTCCATAATGTTTTCAACCTTCAAGGATTTCTTATCAACAAAACTAAAAGTCTCAATTTTATAAACAGAAATAATGTTTTTTCTAAGTTTGGTAAAATACTTATCGTCCTTTCCTCCGCCCCACCTGGAAAAGACAAATATTGTCATTGGAAGAATGATAAGAGAGCTAAGTGTAAAGATGATTGTTTGGACAACCGCAATAAGTCGATAAAGTAAATGAAAAGAGCACCTAAAATGGGCCAAGACACCTCTATAACACCACTAGCCCCTCCAATTGCAAATTCATCAACATTTCCCCTGAATTCTCTCATCACTTTTCCACTTCTTACATAAAAAATGTTTATCACAATCTTCTAACCAACAAAATTAAGTTAGCAGTGCCGCATTAACATATAGAAAAAAAAACACAAGAATAAGAGACCTCATGTTTGCATCACGAGGATTGCTTGATTCATGGCTACTATAGCTCACCAGATATTTCTCACTCGGGGAAAAATCAATGAGTTTAACCTTCCATTGGCATCACTAAAGTCAAAAACCACCAAGTGGAGAAATAGCCCAAACATAATGTTTGGCAAAAGTCCAAAGTAGAACCTGAGGATGAGCATATCTCATCAAGCGATCAAAGGAAGTTACCCACCCCAGACAACTGCCCCCTACCTGTAGATTGTCGCAATGTAAGTCCCAAGAGGTGACCACTGAGCAAAACTCAGGGTCTAGAACTGTGAATATATACATGTATGAGTCTTCAACATTAAATAGTAGTTATAACAACTCATCAAGAATTACTTTACAAATCATGAAGAGAAGTTTGCACAGGAAATTCAGGCATCTCTTCTCTCCCCATGTGCTTATTCTTGAGCTAGCTAAAGGGAAAAAAGAATCTAAACCAGAATAAATATACCAGGTATAACTTTCAGATGATAAAGATGACTCACAGGACATTCGTAAACAGGGTCGAGCTTTAACCGTCTTGCATCATTCCAGAAAACCTCAGTATCTGAACCAGCACGAATGATAAACTGGTCTCGATCTTTTTCATCAGTTAGCCAATGTTGAAGATTTTCCTATAAGGTAACTGTTAGTAGAGTGAAGAGCTTAATAACAATGAGTATATAAAAGATAGTAATGACAACAAGATCAGAAGGAAATCAACAAAATTACTCAATGCCTTGTTCCTCCCACATTTCTCCTATATATATCTGACACCTCCTCCAAGTTAGTTATTGCCCAAATATGCTACCCCTGCCCTATACGATTACAGTCAGGAATAATCTAGTATATGACTCAACATTCTTTTTGTGCCTACTATAGACTAGCAGAGGTTTGCTAGTGTGGACATCACTGTCTATATGAGGTGCTCTGTCATTACTCCCCATCTTCAAACATACCTTGTCCACAAGGTCTGACTCTAGAAATTGAACCCAGAGTTTGATTTGGACACTCAAGTCGCCTCCTCTGAATTTTGATTTCGCCATCACACTAGCAGCTGATGGCATGGCTCCACATTATCTCCTAAATTCTGAACTGTACCAATCTTCTCAGGTATAAATGTCTCTTCCACAGCAATTAGATCCATAGGCAGAGAGGCTGAAACAGGATGGTTTCCAGAAGACTTTTTAAGCTGAGAAATGTGAAACACTGGGTGAACTCTGGAGCCTTGGGTAGTTCCAAGTGATAGACCACCTTACTCAACTTTTGTAGGATTGTGTAAAGGCTAAAATATTTGGATTGGAGTTTACTATACACTACCTTGGATATAGTTCTTTGACGATGAGGATGTATATTCAAGAACACCTTGTCCTTAACATCAAATTCAGCTTCCCTACAGTGCTTATTAGTTGTTGCTATCATCCTGTCTTGTGCCCTCTGAAGATGAAATTGTAGCTGGCGAAGTATCTCAGTTCTGTCATTATGTTCAGCTGCAATTGCTACCACTCGGAACTCGCCAAGCAAGAATTGATCCGACGAAGGTGGAGCCCGACCATACACAACTTCAAAGGGTGTAGTGTTTGCTGCACTCTGAAAATTGGTATTGTACTAATATTCAACCCAATAAAGCCATTTTCCCCATGATTTAGGTTGTTTCGAACAGAAACATCTCAAATATGTCTCCAAACACCTATTTAAAACTTCAGTTTAGCCATCCCTTTGAGGATGATAGGTTGTACTCATACTTAGAGTAGTGCCCTAGCTCTTGAATAACTCCTTCCAAAAGCAACTGTCGAAAATAGGATCCCGATCGCTCACAATGGAATGAGGCACCCTATAGAGGCGAACAATTTCTTTGGCAAAGATGTCTGCCATAGTTTTTGCAGTGTAAGGGAGGCAAAAGCCAATGAAGTGGGTGGATTTACTTAAGTGGTTGACAATCACCAAGATGCAATCAACCCTAGTGGATCTTGGTAACCCCGTGATGAAGTCCATGGATATGTCTTCCCAAACTCTAGATGAAATAGGCAACAATTAAAGAAGACCAGCTGGAGAAAGTGTCCCATACTTGCTACGTTGGCACACCAAACATTCCGTAATAAATTTCTAGATGTGGCACATCATGCCTGTCCAATGAACACTAGCTGTTATCCACTTATAAGTTCGATAGGCCTCGGAGTGGCCACCTTGGGGCGTGGAGTGAAATTCCTCCAACAAGCAAGGGATCTAAAAAGAATTGGCTGTAATGACCAATTTGCCAAGTCTATAAATTATGCCCTATAACATAGAATACTTCAGATACTTGGTTGGAGTCTACTTAATCAACCCTCATAGTTTCTGCAATATGGCATCCGCAAGGATCTCTTTATCCATCTTGCCCCACTGCGCCTAATAAGGAATTGTAACTGTCTAAATATGTAATTCCTCACGCTTCCTGGATAAAGAATATGTTGCACAATTTAGTGGCCCTGGTTTGTACTCGATGTTGAAATCATATCCTAAAAGCTTAGCAATCCAATGTTGTTGGGTAGGCGTGATGACCTGTTGTTGTAACAGATAGCATAGACTTCTGTGATCAGTCTTAACCAAAAATTTTTGACCCACTAAATAAGGTCGCCAGTGCCTAATGGCCATCACCAAGGCCATTAACTCTTTCTCATAAACTGGTTTGGTCAAGTTCTAAGGGGCCAATGACTTGCCAAAGTAAGCGATTGGTCGACCCGCGTACATAAGAACTGCTCCGACCCCACCACTAAAGGCATCCCACTCAAGAATAAAAGATTTTGAAAAATCAGGCATGGTGAGAATTGAAGCTATAGTGACAGCTTATTGTAAAGCTTCAAAAGCAGTATGTGCTTCCTCACTCCACATGAATTTAACAGCAGCTTCTTTCTTGAGTAAAGCTGTCAAAGGTCTGGCTAGATGATCGTAACCTTGGATGAAGCGACGATAATAGCCAGTGAGTCCCAAAAAACCCCAAACTCCCTTGATTCACTTTGGTAATGGCCATTGCAAGATGCTGACAATCTTGCTCGGATCCATAACGACACCTACAAATGACACGACATGCCCCAAATATTCAATGGAAGTATGCCCAAATTGGCTTTTCTTCTGATTTGCTTTAAACTGATGTTGAGCCAGCTTGTCTAAGACAACATGCAAGTGCTCCAAATGATTATGCCACAATGCGCTATAAATGAGAATATCACCAAAAAAGCAAGCCATACCAATATAGAAAAGGCCGAAACAAGTCGTTCATGGTTGCTTACAAGGTGGTCAGTACATTAGTAAAGCCGAAAAGCATTACCTGAAACTCGTAGTGAGCAGAATGCATACAGAATGTAGTTTTTAGAACATCATCCTCCTTCACTTGTATCTAATGATAACCGGAGCGAAGGTTGACTTTGGAGTAGAATCGAGCACTTTAAGTTCGTCCAGTAACTCCCGAATAACCAAAATAGGGTAGCGGTCAGCAAATTTCACGCGATTTAATTCTCTGTAATCGATGCAGAACCTCCAGCTACCGTCTTTCTTCTTAACGAGCAAGACAGGGCTGGAAAATGGGCTTGTGTTAGGCTGAATGACACCCGTGGCAAACATGTCAATAACTTGTCTCTCAATTTCATCCTTTTGTAAATGCCTGTAATGATAGGGACGGACGTTCACTGCAGAAATGCCAATCTGAAGTGGATTACAGTGATCGGTTGCACGCCTAGGAGGAAGTTCAGTCGGTTCCCCAAAAATTGGGTCAAAATGTCGAATCATTTTGTGTAATTGTCCACGCTGTTCATCAATAAAGTCGTCGCTCCAATCGGTAGCAACAATATGAGTGGCCTTCTATAATAATGCTCCAAAAATCATGCCCTGCATTTTACCCAATGCGTGAGCTGACACGAGAAAATTAGCCAAAGTCGAATCTCCCTTCAATCGAATCTCTTTACTGTGATGGACAAACTCCATTGTAATAGTAACCCAATCAACCTTAACGATGCCCAATGTCTCCAACCAAGCTACACCAAGAATTAAGTCCACACCACCCAATGGAAACAAAAAACTATTTACCTGAATATCGAATGTGCACCCCTCTGCATAAACCCGACGTCTCCTTCAAATTCCCATCACCGAGTCACACCCTAATCGGTGTTGTGGGCCCAATAACAAGACCAGCTGTCGTTGCAATATGTTTGGCCATAAAACAGTGACTAGCGCCACTATCGACCATAACAATCACCTGAAGAGCACCGATTTGCCCTTTCAATTTCATAGTACGCCTTGACTTGTCCAACCCATAGCAAAGTATGGCAGCTCCAATTGAGTGAGTTGGGGGTCTTCTAGGGCTGAGTCAGCACCTGATGTGGCATCGACAGTAATATTCCTGCCAACATCTGCTTCATCTTCCTCATCTTCACTAAGAATAATCGGGCACAGAGTCTTATGCTGGCACTGGTGCAGAGGATGGTAGGGCTCCTTACACCGAAAACACAGGCCCTTCTGTCGAAGGTCCTGATACTTCTTTTGGGAATAACGACGAGTCCCACATTGCCTGTTGACAACATCCCCTTGAGGAGGTTTGTCAATCGCCGCAAGCCTAGGATAAGTTAGCAATTTATGGGGTTAGCCTATCTGAGTAGGTGGACCCACTAATAAAGGCCCAAAAGAAGAAGAGCCAACATTAAACCCAGAACGACGAGTATCTAGGAAAGTCATCTTCCTCCTCGAGTGCACTTCCAACGCATATTCTACCTCCTTGGTCAGGTTCATGGTACGATATAAATCAATAGCTTCATGCGAGCGGATATTAACATAGATTTCTTCCTTAAGCCCATTAAGGAATTGCCCGATGAAAGATTACTCAGGCCACCCCTTCACTTGGGCGGATTTCTCGACAAACTCCATATAAGCATCAACCGAACCTTGCTGTCGAACAGCTGAGGGGAGTTCATAAGGGTTAGCAGTAAGTGCTCCCCTAAACTACGTCAGTATCTGCTGCTTGACTTCGTCCCAAACCAACAGTTGGCGTCGTTCCTGAAGCCAACCCATCCAATGCAACGCATGGCCTTCCATGCAAACCATGGCCAGCATAACCTTCATATTATCAGGCATTTGTTGGATCTGAAAGTACTACTCAGCTCGGCGTACCTAACTTAATGGGTCGATGTCGTTAAAATTTGGCAACTCGACCTTCTTTGTGGAGATCTGCACGTCATTCAGTGAGATTAGTCGTGCCGCAGCTCGAGAAGATAAGGGAGCTTCAGTGCTTCAACCATCAGGCATAGCAGAAAGTCCCCCAGTATCATCGGTTGCCTTGCCTTTCAAAACTGCAGCAAGCATCGCTTTGATATTGACTAATTGAGACTTTGTGTCAAGCAACTGAGCTCTGTTCTCGCTGAGCTCAGTGCCCATATCACCCATTCGCAGCTCCATTAATCCCAAACTCCTCTCTACTGTCTCCAGGAGTCCATCAATTCTTGTGGTCGTCATTTGCTCACCACACCAATGTTAGTATAGTGAAGAGCTTAATAACAATGAGTATATAGAAGATAGTAGTGAAAACAAGATTAGAATGAAATCCTTCTCCAGTTATAAGCCAAGATAAACAAAATTACTCAATGCCTTATTCCTCCCACATTCCTCCTATATATACCTAACACCTCCTCCAAGTTAGTTACTGCCCAAATATGCTAACCCTACCTTATACGGTTATAGCCAGGAATAATCTAGTATATGACTCAACGTTCTTTTTGCGCCTACTATAGACTAGCAGAGGTTTGCCAGCATGGACATCACCGTCCATGTGAGGTGCTCTATCAGTAACACTTGTCATCAATGCAACTAGTTATTCTTATGTAGTAACTAAGTGTAGGGGCACACAAGACATCAAATCACCAAAAGGAAAGCTGGCTTATCCCAATCTACCAACTGTAATAAGATCAAACCTCAATACCATAAGCAAAATCAAAGATTCATGCCATAACAACATTATCCACAGTTTAGTTCAGTAATATATATGAAAATATCATTCAAAAACAAATAAAAAATCCTGTTAGGCCATATATGATCAGCCTCTAGAAATCATTATATAAATGTTTAGAAACAATAAACAGGACATACAGTATATGGATGTATCAGCAAAATCTATAAAGAGAATAATCACAAGCAACAAGAAAATAAATTGAACTAGTTACCTCAGGTGTATAAGGCTTAATTTATGAGGAGCCCACTCTTCTGGAACTTTCTTGAACCTATCTAAGGTCATCAAACATGTTGAAAACAAATATATGTGACCTGTCCAACTTGTACCCATTTGTTTTCTCCTATGTTTGCTCGGCTTCCTGTGACGATCAAGGCAAACACTTTCATTTTGCAAGAAATATCTAAGACACATAAAAGGATTCGCTCAGCTGAAACTAATGTTGTCTGACAAACAAACAAAAAAAATGGTAAGCCAGTTGTAAGATAACGTCATCTACCGCTGAACACAAATCCAAAATATAATGCAACTTAATTGAATATTTACTCCCACATTGACAGAAACAAACTGATTTAGTGAGAAAGAAAAAGCTGGTAAATTTAAACCGATATCATTGGCTAAACACAGACAATTATTTTATAAAAAAAAACCAATGCAACAAAAGAGTATAAATAAGTTGTTTTATTAAAAAAAAAGACGTGAGGGGTATTGAAGTCGATGAAGCAGTAGCCAACAGTTTTCTGGGTTTGAGAATCAATAGGCATCCAGGGGCCATCATCCTTAATCATACCCATCTGATTATAAATCTTGCGAATAACTCTAGTTTATCGAATTTCTCCTTTGTAACGATTGGTATATGATCAACAACAATAATATTACCAAACCCAGAGTCCATATCCAACTGCTCCTCTTGATAAACTTCTTCATCGTCATTGCAAAAAAAGAAAATAATAGTAATTGAGTACAAATAATAGTAATTGAGTACTTAAACAAAAGCGTTGATACTGCGGACCAAAATCGAGGACAGAGATTACCTTCTAACACCGAAATCGTCGCCGGCAGGGAGACGAATGGAGCCGTGATCGAGTTGTGAGAGATCGATTCCAGCAAGGGCGGCCCTTGGCTCAATGTCTCTCATCAATACAGCTACGTCCGCCATGATTTTTAATTTCTCTATCTAGAGTTGAGAGAGCAACGCAGCTGCCGAGCAAGCAGAAGCTTGAAGAAGATGCAGATTAGACTTTAGGGGCCCCCAAATGCATGCATGTTTTTGTGAACTTTTGTCAATGGCATGGAATTAGTAAAAACATATTGGACTTTAAAATAAGGCCTTAGCGGCTATTTAATTTTATTTGGTTTTTTTTGTAGTTTTTAATTTTGATTTTAATTTAATTTTTATTTATTTTTAAATAAAAATTTTGCTTGTTTATTAATAATATTATAGTGATATTTTTAATAATTATTATTATATATTAGATAATTTAAAAATAAATTATTTTTATAAATAAATTTATCTTAATCTCTTATATAATAGTTATTGATAAATTATCAATAAAAATGTTTATATTTTATTAAAATTAAATAACTAAATTTTTATTTATAAATTAGTATTTATTTTTAATATATATCTTAACTATTAAAGCAAATTTATTTAAAATTTATATATTAAAGATATTTTAAATTTTAAATTATTTTTAATTAATATAAAAATTAATTAAATTATTCATAATTCTTGTTGATAATAATGTTCAATAATTATATTTAGTTGATAATAAAAAATTATAGAAAAATAGAAATAGAAAATAAAAATCATTTTTAATGGCTTCCGTAAGTTATGAAAACTAGAAGAAACTAAAATCAAAAACTCAATCAAACAATTTTTAATGAATTTTACATCAAAAAATTAAAAATATAAATAGAAACAAATAGACACTTAATTAATTAAACTACTTTTATTTATGTACTAATTCGAGCTTTAAGATACCATGAAATTATGATATGGTTGGTGGCGTAGAGTACAAAAGACTCAATTTTATTGTGTTTGCATTTTAATTTAACAACTAAGTTTTAATATATCAAATACCTTGTGCGTACAATATTTATTATTGTTTTTAAGTACATAATATATATTAACATCCAAAATGTCATAATAAAAAGGATTTTACTAAAGTATGAATAAGAACACGATAATAAGATTTCATGCTTTCTTTGCATCTAGCACCATATGTCCATTTTTTAAAAATAAATAGATAATTATGGTTAGGCTATCTTATCTTGAGTAACTAAATCTTAAATGACATGTGATATGTTTAAAATAATAGAGAAACAATATAATAATTTGTATTTGTTTAAATAATATGATTATTAGAGGGACACTTTAGAAATCAGTTTTAAAAAGTTTTTTGAAAAGGAAAATGGTGGTAATTAATAAATAATGAAAGTGTTACAAGCAAGACAAAAAAAATTAGGGGCTTACGCTTTTATAATCCTTGCAAACTTATGCGAGGGGTATAGACAAAATGTGAATCATTGAAAAGAAGTTTAAGCATGAAAAGGTTTATATATTCAAAGATAAGATGTTGGCATTACAATTCTGGTTTAGGTTCTTCAATAGTAACATCTCTTTGATTCCTTTGGTGATGTCTGATTTGAGGGAATCCGTTGATGAGCTTTTGTTCGCAAAACGTCTGAGGTTCCTTTCTCTCTATAGTGTGTAAACACAAAGCCCCAAAGCAAGGATGTAGATCAATTTATCAGATTGCAAGTAAGCTTTATTAGCAAGCTAGTTCCTTAGATTAAGCCATAACCATTTTCTTTTGACATACTCCTAGATAGTATTGTTGAAAGGACGTGCAAAAAATATGGTCTCTTGTTTCTATATGCAGTTGACACATAGAATAGCTTTTATCAGCTTGTAGGTAAGGCAGTCTATCAAAGGTCTTGAGCTTGTTTTGTATTGCAAGCTATATAATGAAGGAGATTCTTAGAGTTAATGCCTTGCTTCAAACAAATTTATCCCAATCAACCATGATACACTGTCGTGCAAAAGATTGTGCATAACCCAAAAACCTAGATTTTCATATAAAATCAACATTTTGGAGGCAAATTAGAGGAGGAAGCGGCAGGCATCATTCTAAGAAGTCCAGAAGTGATTCCAAAAGGTGATTTAAAACTTAAGAAGCAGGAGACATAGAGTTTTTATTAACAAATCCATCAGAATGTAACATCAAATGTCTACATTGTCAGAATACACGATAGAGAACAATCAGGAAGATTTAGAATTATGAGTCTATTGTTTTCTATTATGTTTTCTATATATATGGATATGAGTTCGTGTTTGTTGATGTATAGCTAAATTTTCTATTAGTATTTAGGCTAGATGAACCCTGGTTGATACCAAAACATGTTTTGATTATTTTGTGAATGCAATTGAGTTGGTTGATTGTTGTGATACAATTATCTATTTTATTATTGTCTTTATCTATTTTATTAAACTTAAATCTGATTTCATACTTAGCAATTGAGAAATCCTAGGTTTAAATAGATCTATGATAACTAGAAAGAGTTGATTGCAATCCTAGATATAGGACAACATAAATCTTTTAAATTATGGTCAAACCTAATAGAGGGATTCATAATACGGTAAAGTAATCCTATAAGATTGAACCTAAGTAATTCAGTTAGAAACTATAGAATTAGTTGTTAGTAGACTTAAGGTTAGCTGCTAGTATACCTTAGGAATGTCCACGGTCCAATTAATCAACAAAATAATTGGATAGCAAATAATCAACCTGTTAAGGGTTAGGGGGATTCAATACCTAGATAATAGTTAATTGATATCGGTAATTAACTTAGTGATCTTACAATTCTTTACTTAAATTGAGCTGCTTGTTTACTTTATTTGCTTAGTTTTAGTTTCTTTAATTAAAAACCACGACCAATCCTTAGGTCAGATAATAGAATAATAGTAATTACTAGTACTCACCATCCTCATGGGATCGACTCATATCTGTTGGTACTAGCTACGACTACAAAGTGCATTTGTGACATTAAATATTGACTACTCAAGAATTAGGTCAATCAGGGAGCTGCCAAGATTTTTCATTAATGACTGAGCATAGCTTGGGGTGGAGTGAAGAGACATATGAGATCCTTGGGGTGTAAAGAGAGTACAAGAGTTGTCCTTGACACAACCAATTATCAAACCAGAATGTGGTTAGCCTACCATTCCCAAATCTGCTTGTAACATCAATTTGCACCATATCTCTCAGTTTAAGTTGCTGGTTTAAGAAGTGCGAGTGTGACGAACTTTTGTTGATTTGCCATATACATTTACCTTAGAGAAAGTATGAATGTAGCCGTTTGATCTATAATGAGCTTTTATCAATCAATATCCACCAAAATCTTTTGAGAATCAGTGCCTAATTTGTGGTCTTGATAGATGAAGTATTTAGTCCACCTTCATCTTTGGGGAGGCAAATGTCTATCCATTTTACCTTGGCTACATCTTTTGAACCATCTGGATGACTCCATAAGAAGTTCTTGAGCAATCTTTCTATAGTTTTGACAATGTTTTGGGATAGGAATATACGGGAGCTACAGTATATATGCAAAGAGTTAAGCACTGACTTTATGAGCTATAACTTGCTCGCATAGGATAGAGATTTATTCTCCCAAGAGTTGATTCTTTTTTGAATTCTTTTAGTGAGAGGTTAGCATTTGACAAGGTTGAGTCTTTTTTTTGTCACAGGAAGTCCCAAATACATAAGTGGAGAACATTTGGATTGCCTTTTAGTAGTTTGTTCAATTAGTGGTTCTAATGTGTTGGCATTTTTGGAAATGAGGAAATGACTTTTGTTTAAATTGATCTACAGGCCTAAAAAGCATTTGAATTTATCAAGTGCCTTCATGAATGTTTGAATAGAGTCCGGCTTAGCCATACAAAATAAAAGGGGATCATCTGAAAAACAAAGGTTAGTTAAACTAATCTTTTTGCATTTTGAGTGGTGCCTGAATTTGGAGTTGAGAAGCACTTGTTGTTTGATGATTAAGTTGACATTTTCCATACAAAAGAATAAAGAGATAGAGGGATAAGAGATCCTCCTGTCTGAGACATCTGCCAACTTTAAAGAACTTGGTTGGAATTCCATTGAACATCACAGATAATGTAGCAGAGGAGATGCATTCCCTTAACCATTTAATAAAGACTTCTGGAAACGTATAAGCATACAACGTTTTTTCATAAAAAATCCCGGCTTACACTTTCAAATGTATTATGAAAATCTATTTTTATTATGCAATTAGGAGAGTAGTTTGATCTAGAGTATCCCTTTGATAGTTCTTGAATTATAAGAACATTGTCTCAAATATGTTTGTCACTCATATAAGCACCTTAATTCTCACTAGTCAAAGGGGTTATTGCTTTCTTCAATCTAGTTGGTAGATTTTGGAGATAATTTTGTAAAAGAAGTTGGTGCAAGTTATAGGTCTAAAGTCTCCAAAGTCTGAGGGGTTAAAACCTTTGGGGATTAAGCAAAGAAAAATTCTATTGATTTCCTTAAGGAGTACACCTTTTATGAAGAACTCATGGACAACCTTTTTCACCAATTTTCCAGTGATGTTTTAGGATTTTTGGAAAAAAAAATAACCATTGAAACCATCAGACCCTGGGGCCTTATACCATCCATTTCAAATACAACCTTCTCAATTTCATTATCATCAACAGGTTTAGTTTAAAAAAACCCAAATTTTAAGGAAAAACTTGATTCAGAGTAATTTTGCAATGATCATTAAGTGAAACAATTGAAGGACTAGGAGTGTCAAAGAGAGAATCAAAATACCTTATCGCTTCCTCTTTTATATCCTGGTATTTCCAAACAGTTGATCCCTCTTTGGATGTGATGAAGTAAACTTTGTTGCAATTTTCCTTTTTAGAATCGAGTTGAAAAATAAGCTAGTGCAATTATCACCATCTTTAAGCTAATTCGCTCTAGCCCTTTGTTGTAGAAAACAATTGTGATTTTTTATAGCTTGTACGAATTTGGAAAGGGCTAGCTTCTCTGTGTCCAACAGCATCTGATCATTTGGTTTCAAGACCATCTTAGTTTAAATGTCTTCAAGTTTCATTCTGGTAGAGTTGACAACAACTATGGTGGATCCTTTCAATGATTTTAACAATTTGAGTTTATGATCTTTAACTTTTGTTTGTACACAACTAAATTGCTTGGTCCTCACACAATGGTAGTTTTCCCCTCTTCTGCAAGCTTTAGAGAAACTTAATTAACTGAGAAGGTAATTGTTGAATTTGAAAGGATAATGTGTGACATTTTTCTAGAACAACTTATCAACTATAATTGGGGTGTGATCCGAGAATAAGGGGCCTTTGAATTTGGCTATGTTATTAGGAAATTGATTTAACCAAATATCATTGATTTACCATTTTGAGTTTTGTTTGTTATACCAAGTGAATGTATGTCTCACAAATTTGAGATCTGTCATCCCTAAATCTTTTACACATTCCTTGAAATCTGCTGAGTAGTTCTTTAAATTTAAATGCCCCTGAGCTTCTAAAATGTAAAGAATTAAGTTGAAAACCCCATATAACATCCACAGTTTTGTGATGTTGCTGCTAACAGTTTTGAGGTTATTCCATAGACACCTTCTCTAAAATCCAAAGTTACTCATATACATAAAGGATATATTCATGTCAACATTTTCCTGTAAGAAGAACATATTAAGATGCATTACTTGCTCATTAAAATCCAACATATCCACTTTAATCTCTTCATTTTTATGGTATATGATGGTTCTTCCAAAGACATGGTGATTGTGGTTTGTGAGCATTTTCCATTCAGTGCCCAGGATGCTTAACTTGCCCATATTTTCTAATCTTATTTTGGTTTCTAGTAAGGCTACTAAAAGTGGTTTCTCTCTGCTAACAAAGTCCCTTAGAGTTGAAGGTTTGGAGGGACAGTTTAATCTTTTACATTCCAAGTTATGATTAACATATTAAGAAGATTGACCTTTGGAGCTTTTCCCCTTACTCTTTTGTGATCTTCTTCTTTCCACTATTTAGAACTTCTTAGTGTTTCCTGCCTCATTGGTGTAGGTTTCCTTAATTATTGGTTTTTCATTTAAAGTTCCAATAGGATTTGCAGAGTGGATAGAATTTATTATTGTAGCAATTAATCTTCTAGAAGCTGAATTATTGGAGTTTGTAATACCCTCTGATGGTTGGTTCCCTCCTTCAATAGTATCACATATGGCTAGTTTATGTCTAGTAGTCTTTTTCTGCTTTCCACTACTATTGTTCATAGGATTGTTATTGCTTCTGTTTTCAATATTCTCTAAGTGTTGGTCATTCTTCTTAAGGATAGTTTTTAAGCTTTCTTCATTTAACATATCAGTTCCCTTGATTAAAGCATTTTCAGAAGTAGAATTTCGAATGGGGATTTTCATCACATTGCTTCCAACCTCCTCTACATTGCCATCTACACTTATAATAACTGAAGAATTACTTTCCATAATTTCCATGTGTTGCTTTACCTTTACTATAACACCCACATAATACCCCCTGGAGCATATGTGGATGCCACACAAGACAGTACAAACAAACAAAAAAACATTTTACACATGCATTTCAGAATCTCAAATCAACCATACAGTACTTAACATATCATTCATACTGTGCCTATCATATTACATACC
>JAOTAY010000008.1:16148318-16159158 GCA_025629805.1 Erythroxylum baracoense
AGCATGCACAGACAATGTCATAGCTTCACTCCCAAGCTTTACAGAACTCCCATCATCACGGAAAACTACTTCACCGACACTGAGTTTGTCATCCCAGGATACAAGTTCAGCTTCCCTCCAGATTCCACCATTACTCTCCGAGACTGCCAATATATTAGTCCCTACTAGTGATTCATCCCATACTGGTGGGACATACTTCTTCAAAGCAGACAATGACACATCAAACCCTGCGGACAGTGTGAACCACGTCAACTCTGAGATATTAGTAACTACTGGTTAATAAGCAAATACAACAGTGTGCCGACATACGCACACATGGGCACAAAACACAGCGCACATGAGCAACACCATAACGTACATGAATCACTAAAGAGCTAACATTGATCTGGGAAAGAATAAGAAGCCAGTCTGACCAAATTGTGTATGCACCACAAAATATTTAACCAGAATCAGGACAAGTGCCATGCACAAGTTAGCAAAGACATTAAATCAAAGGTCAAAGGGATACCTATACATGATTCATAACAAACATATTATTAGTTTGCCCGAGCATAGCTTTTAATCTTTATGACAAAGTGACATGTTACAAAATTTTCAGAATTAGAGATTTAAATATAACACCATCCTAGTGAAGATATATGAAGGTGAAGATATATACAAGTTGCTTTTTTAGGATATAGGAAAGTAATACGTTCCTGGAACAAATTTCCTGTGTTGTTCAAAATATCAGGAACTGCAGACATCAGAAATCAAACATCTAGAATAAATTCCACGGCCTACAGGTCTACAAGAAACATGATTGTAACATACCATGTGATAAGCGGCAGTTAGTACCAAATCGACATCGTTCTTGCAGAAAAAACTTGCATATCTGCACTTGGTTGGTTTATCATCAGTACATTGACCATTGAAACCAAATAACTTTTATCTCAAGACTTGCTCAACAACGTGATTTCAGCAACTATATCATATTTTCCCCAAGCGATAAGCATTTTGCAGTTAGCCTTTTCAAAAACAGAAAAATCACATTCACTTATGTCATGTCTTTGAAAACAAAATCACATTCACTTATGTCATGTCGTTGAAAATAAAAAGTTGACAAAGAAGGTCAGAGGAAGAAAAGGAAAAGAAAACTTATTAAATGCATCAGATAAGGCTTCTCATTGAGATTCATGTCCTGAAAAAGTTATCGGTCAAAACCAAGGATGTCTTAGAGCAAATGTGACGAGTAAAAGATAAGGTCAAATATGAACAAATGCATGTAACTATACTAACCTGACTGCAGACTAGATGCAAATCTTTAAGAAAAGTTTCTTTTAAACAATTTAACAGAAAAAAGAAAGGCAATTTTGCAAAGATCAAGCAGACACAAAATAAAAAAGCAAAAGGGTGGAAATTCACGAATTCACATGTTATATGTTGATATCCATCTTGACATGCATAAAATGTCAACCAAAACACAATCAATGAAAAAAGATGCTTCAACATAGAGGTTAGAACCAGCGTGGCAAGGAACTCGACCATAGTGAGTCCCAAATAGTGTAAGAAGCGACACACTACAGTTTTTACAGACACATTACATATTAAAGAAGACAAACTTTTTTGAGGACTAGAAGCAACTGTTAAAAAAGCTTCTTTTAAACAATTGAACAAAAGAAGAACGCGGGAATTTGAAAGATCAATCAGACACAGAAAAAATGCACACAAAAAAAGAGATTCACGTATTGAATGTTGATAGCCATCAATGAAAACAAAAGTTCTTGAAAAGAGGTCAGAATCGGTGCAGTAAGGCACTCTAGCATTGTGTACGTGGATACCCAAATAGCATGAAAAAGCAATACATTTAAAAGACAAAGACAAATTTGGCAAATTTAACGCACCAACATTTTCTCAGCTGTAGGTGTCAGGAATGAGATCTTTGCAGTATCAGAATCTTCAAACCTAACAACTTCACCATTATACCAACGCCCATCGATGTAACGGAATCTACACTTTGATCCAACAGAGTAACTTTGCTCCTCCAAAGGTTCTGGTTTAACATCAGTTTGATCAAGTGGTTCTACTTTGACATTCTCAGCAGTACTATTGGAGTCATGCAGTCCTGCATCCACTTCTCGTAATAAACGAGCACGTTTTAGGTGAAGGAGCCCATCCTCTGCATCTTTAATGGCCTGAACAAGCTCCTCCTGAACCTGAGATAGTAAAAAAAAAAAAAAAAAACTTTAAGCCATTTCCAGAAATCATGTTTTTCTTTTGGCTCAGCCAACTTCCAAAAACTTCAGTAAGTGATGTGAAATTAAAACTAAAGAGCGAAAGAATCAAGTTACCTAATAATTAAAGGCACATATAAATCTACATACAACGCACAACTAGAGGCACATGTTTATCTACATCTTCTAAAAGATTATATAGTTATACACATCTGACTACGCGTCTTCCCCACAATGACAGCTTCTTCTAGAGAAATTATCTGCATAAGCTATTTGAAAGGAAAAAAAATTCATAAAACAGGCGCCAAGTAAAGTTTCCCTTCCGTAAGATATGTGCCAAAACTGAAGCAGGTTACAATGGCATGTTACCAGGTCAGCAGGCTCTAGATGCCCTACAGTTTGGAGAAATGAAGCTCTAGATTCTATATACAAACATAATATCAGTAACCAGTAGAATAGACACAATGACAGGCTGGTAAGCCGTTTCTGAAGCAGAGCCGACAGAGAAGACCAGTGAGCTGGGTGTTCAACTTAATCCCTAAAGAAGTGCTCCGCTTTCAGTGGTAGAGAAATCCAGAAATGCAAAGAACGCGTTACCGGTGAAATTTCTTTGAGAGGCAGCAATACAAAGTAGTTTAACGTTTATCAAATTTATAGGTCAAATATTTTATGGGTAAAATCTCGGCGCTGTGCCTACGGAAGGATGAACAAAAAAGGACAAAACTAAAAATTTAATCATGATCCGGAATCAGATTCTAACCACGAAATACTCACATGACAAACAATCATATGAATACACCCTGAATTGAAGGGTGAGCATAAAGAAAGAAGAAGAGAAGGAGACTAGTATACCGAAAGAAGCTCAAGATTGGAGGGGTCAACAGCAAGAGCATCGCCCAGGGCAGAGAGCGAATCTTTCTGCTCCTGCAACTGAATCTCCAGCTGATTCTCTAAAGCCCTCTCTTCCTCGCTCCCCATTACACGAAGTACAGTCCCAAATCGAGAGATACTAAGAACAAGAAAGAGGACAGAACCTTCTCCACAAAACCGACACAAGGTGGGCTGGCCGGGCTTGTTTGTTCCTTGGTGAAAGCTTTACGGTATCGTTTTCACTAAAATATATAAATTAGAAAGTAATAATTTGAGATGTTAAAAAATGAAACATAAAATTTGTAAAATGGTCCCTACATGTTTAACTAAATTTAAATTAGCTTAATTTAATTAAATTTTTAATTAAATTTATTGATACTACTGATCTACCCAAAAGACGTCTTGAAGGTAGGGCGTTATCAAATCCTAAATATACCCTCGTCTTTATCTACACCAGTAGACGGGCCAACCCCTGTTATGATTCGAAGAATCGAACTTGCGACGTTGACAAACTCAGGCCGTAACCTGGTAACTCTTATGCCAGTAAGCTATCGACTGGTATATAAGATATGAAACACTATCTCACAATTCTGTTCATTTATCTCTTAGTTTGTCTATGTCTAATTTACCTAATAGTGTTAAGTGTGTGTTGTCAAATAAAAGATTTAAAATTTTAATTACCATAAATTTTCAAATTTATTTTATATATGAATATGATTTTAGGTCAGGGGTATGGGTCATCCAGATTGAGCAATGGGTATGTTTAGTGGATCATCTTGGTTGGGCTACGGTATGGGTATGTTTAGTGGATCATCTAGGTTGGGCTACGGTATGTTTAGTGGGTCACTATTTTTAAAAAAAATTATTAATCAAATTAAAAAATTATTAATGAAATAACGCATTAAATTGAATTGTCAAAATTATAAAATATTGGTAACTTGATTAAAAATTTTTAAAAAAATTGAATACTAAATTAAAAAAATCTTTAAAAATTAAATATTTTAAAATCAGTTATCTTGTCAATAATATTACGTTTTTTAATCAATAGTGAAGATTATAGTTGTAATTCACGTACTCTATTTTGAATTAACTTATTTAATTTTTAATCCAAATTCAATCAAGTTTAAATATTTGAATTCAAGTTTATTGAACTAATTTTGACTAGTTATTGTTAAGTTAATATAAATCTGAATAATTTATTACAATTAATTAAATCAAAAAATTATTAAATTTAAACTCAAATATAATTTTGGCTAAATATTTAATTTTAATTCTCAATTTAATTAAATAAAATTTGATCTATGAATTTTAAATCAAATCAATTTTAAATAAATTTATTATTATTATGACTTGAAAAAGGAGTCCATAAATCAGTTGGCTAACCCTAAGGTTATGTTTGATTGGACATGAGATTTTAATAAAATGAAATAAAATGTAATGATTTATAATATAATGGAATATAAATAAATATAATATTACAATTTTGTTTTTTGAAAAGAATGGAAGAATTCATAATATAATATAGTGAATGTTGTTTATTATTTTACATTTCATCATAACTTTCTCTAGTCGTAGGTAATTTAATTTTACTGTTTAAAATGAACTGAGATATAACGTGAAGCTTTCTCTTTTTATTATATTTTATTCCATTTTATTATTAACTCCTCGTTCAAATGATAAAATAATATTATATTTTATTTCATTTTATTAATAAACATTCAATTAAGCATGGCTTTAAATGCAAAGATCCACTTTTCAGGCGGGCCATTATTTAAAAAGCAGCCAACTTTGAATTGTTGATGATACGGGTGCTTTTCTTCAGCTATTTATGCCGACATACGGGACATTATCGCAATTAATAGATACACGGCGGTTTGTGGAACAACGCTTACCATGTTTTCCCCACAGATTACTAATGAATCCAGAACATTGGGCTTTTATACCTTCGCTTGGCTCTTTGTGGAGATAACTTGTAAAGCCACGAACCCATAAATGAGAGCGATGAGTTTTTCCACGTGAATATTTTGCTCCCTGACTACCTTTTCATCAGCACTTGACTTTTTCATTAGCCGGCTGAAAATTCACTTAATTTGATCTAATTTTATTTTTGCTTCAAAATAATATTATTTTGGATTTATTTATACATAAAACGACGGTCGTACTTATTTCTGTCTGTAAATTAGTTATCTTTTGTACATAAAGCAACACAATCAGGACCATCTTATTTTAACCACCGAACATAATACTGTTAATAATAACAAATTGCGTCCGGTAGCCAGGATCTGGAATTGGATGTCCTGCAAAACTCAGGAATCTGAAGTTGGATGACTGCTTGCGCTCTAGTGCCGGCAAAACTTTGCTCAAAAGGAACCATATAGCTTCCACATGTGATTGTAAACAAGTCACAACTGGCAAACTTTATTTACCAGTTCATATTATGGGAGGCAGACTCAGACTCGAAGGAAGTTAACAAATTACTCTTCTCAGCATAGTTCAAAGCAACTGAACTATAACTGTTAATCTTGGACAAACTCCACATGAAAGAATTTCTTTAAAAAAGGATTAATTATACTTGTTAATCTTGGACAAACTCAACATCCAATAACAAGGACCCAGAATCTTGGTAATATAATTGGAGATCAAATATTCACCCACCACCAAGTGGTTTATGCAAACATATATACCCACTTTTGCTTATATTAGATTTGATGTATGCATATTTGTCTATCGTAGTTTCTTTCAATTTTTTATCCTGCAGAACTTTGCAGTTCCACTTCCAGACTCAGTTCTCATTGGCTCATGAATATTGCTTTCGGTTTCTGGACATCCCTATTTTTTTCTACCCAACTGTTACAAAAGCCAAAAAAGGAACCTCAGAGCTGTTTATGTCTCTGAAAGAAGGTACCTGCCCTTACTAGTGTGAATCTATGGAACCCCACTCCATACCCCCCTTTATTCCATTGCAGCCCATCTATTCATTCGCTTTTTATCCACATAGGATGATTAGCAGATGTAAACAGGGCCTGTCCAAACACCACCAAAAGGAGAGAGGAATACAATATCCATACTCACTTACATGAGATAAGGAACCTATCAGACTGAAAGAACATTTAGTCACAATGAGTTGCAAACAACAATTCACGTGAGAATTTTTGCGCTAACTTACCTCTCATTTTATAATTGTGGAATAAAAGTGATACTAGAACACTATAATAAAATTTTTGGCAATATAATTCTGTTAAAATGATTCATTTGTTAACAAAACAAATGGGATACATGTATGATCTGATTCATTGAAGTTAAAAGGAGCTACAGCAAGTTGCTTAATCAATGACTTTGATGTACGTAAGTTGGAACAAGAATAAGATATCGCCCAGGAGTGCTTGTACTCAACACAATTGGAGCTTGAGAGTAAGTGAGTTAACTACCTAGAAATAGGAGGCTTCCCTAACCACTTGGCACGAAAGCCTGTTCCTTTACAATCAGAGCAGCACACTGAACCCTGTGGAATAGTAAATTATAAGTGAGTTTTAGCCTCAGCAGGAGCAACAGAGGGGATACTATGTAAAAGTTATAACGTACCTTCCCAGCACAAATAACACAACTAGTGTTCCTTGAAGGGACTTGGCAGAGCATGCCATCGCCTAGAATGAAGAAACCTGTTCCCCCACACCACTTGCAGTCAACGTACCTGTTTGAGTTGCAAGAAGAGCAGGCAACAGGTCCTGGTTGCTGTAAACACCACAAACACGCATGTTACATAAGATACCGATAGCCCGTTACAGAAACAAAGTTGAGGGCTCTCTCACTTTGAAAACGCATCACCAATAAGATGATGTTAATATTTCTGAGCTGAAAATGCAAATATTTGTTTACCAAGTTCTTTACTTTTAACTCTTCAAATATTATTCACAAAAACAAACAACAACATCCATAGGAACAAACAACCGAATGAATGATGAATGAATAAAGGTGAAATAATTGCAGAAGCATGAAAAATACTTGAGAAATTAGCCAAGCCTTCTCCAAACGGTTGAGGAAATCAGCTGATGAATCAACGAGCGAAGCCCTAACCTTAAAAGGCCTGGAAGAGGAATCAGAAACAAGAGCCGCAACTCTGCTGGGTAACAACATATTCTTATTATAGAAAGACGTGGCCACTGGTTTAGCACAAGAGTTCGCCATTTATTGCTGAAGAAGAAGAGGAAGCGGTGGACGGAGGTAGTAGTCTATTTTCGGCTCCAATTTTCTCCTCGTCGTGCGCCCTTTGTTGTTTGGTTTGGTTGGCGGAAAAGGGTATCCAGGGACTGGGCTTATCTTATGTCTCTCTCTCCCTCGTTGGACCATGTTTGCCCCAACATTTTTAATTTCAATGTCAACAAAAGACTTTCTGTTCCCATTTCTCACTTTTCGGTAAAAATAATTCAGCGCATCCATTCCACAAGGTATTTGACCTTGTAAGAATTTAAAAAGGGTATTAATATATTCAACTTTTATTTATATTTTATAAATAGATTATTTATGTGAATTAAATTTATAATTTTATAGTCACAGAGAAATAATTGGTATCAAAAAAAACCATAAACTAATAATAATAATGGTTAGTTTGTTAAAAATAATAAAAAATAAAATTTTGTTATATTTTAATTATTTAATTAATTATATTAATTAAAATTTTAAAAAAAACTATAGGTATCACGCGTGACACCTATGACACTAAATTGTCACAAGGTGACTGTCATACTTGTGACACTTACCTGTTATGGAGAAATACAAAAAATTAGGATATGAACAAACTTTTTAGTCAATCAAAATAAATATCCAATTAACGTTTTTCATTCCATACTCGTGGATTCATTCTCGATCCCTTAATCAAGCATCGCCTCATTTGATTAAATCTTTGGGATAATAATATTAAGGACACTTTAATAGCAACACCACTGATTAACAACATAAGCGAAAAAAACTATAATAATATGCAAAACTGAAATCATTCATTCATTCATTCATTGTCCTTAAGCCTTTTACTAATCCTTCTTTTTTCTTTGTTTGTTCTTAGATTAGTTCTCATCCTTCTCTTTTTATGTTATGTTTTTGTCTTTGTGAGAATTTTCTTTTTTTGTGCTTGTTTTAAAACTTCATTGCAATTTTATATTTAAAGATTGATTTTTGAGGGTCTACTAGATGTATTCTTTCTTCATAATTTTGACAAAAAAATGGATAAAAATAACGTTCTCTCAACTAGCCAACAGTTAGACAAAATAAGAATAATAAATTTTCCCCTACTTAAAATAATCTACGAGGGGTATAAATAATATAATCAATCAATCACAAAAATCACAATAATTTTAACGTTAAAAACTCCTTTAATATGTAAGATAAAAACTACGAGGCCAAAACTGATCTACACCATTTAGAATACACAATCATATGTCCACTCAATGTAGTCAAAATTTTAGCTACATCCAACAACTAAAAAACGATCCTTAAAAGGTATAAGAAAATTGGTCACAAGAAAAATACCTAGAGACAACAATTGTTCATAAACAAGAAAATGCCAATTTACATACCCCTAAATCAAATCTGAGTGTTCAAAATGAAGAATAAAGAGACCCCTAATATCCTCTCCAAAAATCAGCAAAATTGGACTCTCAATGAGTGAAATATCACTGATGGAAGCTGAAAAGTTTAAGTTGAAACAAAGATTTCATATTTTCTTCTTGTTATTTATGGCACCACATACTTCTCTTGTTGGCCCTGGGTCTCCATACAGATTTTATGGCGATTACGTGTCACCATTGAGATTTATTTGAAATAAGAAATATATTTGGAAACATTGTAATCAAATAAAATATAACATTTACATTTAATTAAAGGCTAAACATGGAAGATTTGTGGTGGGACTTTTCTGATATAAGCAAATACTAATCAAAATGTCATAAAATGATTTTAGACATAAAATTTAATTATTTTAAAAAATGATTTAATATAAACAATTAATTATTAACAAGATACACAATTAATAGATAATATCAAAGTAAAAGAAATAGATAATAATTATATTAAATAAATAAAATTCATAGGAGAAGTAAAAATAATACCCAACAATTTAATGAAAAATTTTCCATAGCATAAGTGATCAAAGAATAAATTTATTTGAATGTGAAATGAATTAATAACAATTTGGATTAAGGAGTTAAAAACAAAATGTAAAAGGGAGAGAGTCGGCGTGACTTTTTCTCTCACGACTGTGAGAGGGAGTCAAATGTCGCAATCGTACCGTTTTGCGGTCACGACTTTTGTGAATTTTTGTACCGTCGCGATCGGGAACTTTTGAAAATTTCTGGACAGTCGCGATCGCGATTGTGATAAATTCTGGGACTGTCACGATCGTACTATGTCACGATCGCGATTTTCTAATTATACATCCTTACTTCTAAACACCATATCTTACAATCTAGAAGTCCAAAAATTATAAACTATATATCGTTAGAAAGCTAAGAAAAAGATCTACAACTTTCATGAAGAAAATTTTGCGTAATTCAGCCTATATTGATATAGTTTAATCGTTTAAGTAGAAATTACCATTTCAGTCCAAAATTTTACACCAACACTGCTATATTAAAAAGACCATAACTCTTGCGTCTGATGTCCAAAATTTTCAATCTTTATACCATTAGAAAGCTAAAAGAATATTCTACAACTTTTATAAATACTACTTAGCCTAATTCTACCTATATCAATGCAGTTTAGTCCTTAAAGATTCAGATTTCATTTTTATCCTATTCTCTGTGTTTCCATTCATCTGTTTAGAAAAATCCCTACTACAAATTTCAAAGACCCGAACCAACATTCAATTCTATACACACCAAAAACTCCTTCGATAAATAATTCATTTCAAATAAGTCCATCAAAGTTCTCACAACATTCAACACAAAGCCAACTTAACCAAAGGAGTAGAACCTGCTTATATATCTATACATACATAAATCAAAAAATTTTTGCATTTTCACTGTCAATTTGCAACAACAAAGCTGATACACATCTTCATACTTCATATCACAATGTCATATCAGTATCATGGTTATAAAATACATACAGAAATGTTTATGCTGATATGCTTCTAAGTCACAAAAAATGATTCACACTAACTTAGTTACAAGAATCTTAAATTCTTGGAGGTTGCCAAAAACTTTGCAAACGATCAGTTATGATCTGCTGATTCTTCACCTGAGGAGTAGATAATTTATGGGGTGAGCCGGAAAGCTCAGTGGCTAATATATTTATAGCTGGTGATAATGAACTACACACAACACAACACATCATCACATAGAACATATTGGCTGAAATTTATCATCAAAGCATAACACTCAAATTGCATCATAACTTGACATATCAAAAATGCAATGCACAACATAATGGCTCGAGAGTTCCGTAGAACGAAACGGTGAAACCGGAGTTTACATCGTGAAATGAAACGAGTCCGATTTCTCAGGATCTCGTGGCTACAAGTGGCCAGCCGGGAGAAGGCTATGGGTCATCGTGCATGAGACTAACGAAACAGATTCCTCTCTTGCCCACATAACAGGTTTTTCAATGCTCATACATTTCATAATATATTCATGCTTTCATGCTTCTTAAATTTTCTGTTTTTCATTCACACAAAAGTAACAGAATTCTTACAAAGCAACATGATATACATTCACGGAATATCTTTCCCACATTCACAATGAGTAAAACAAACATATTCATCATACATA
>JAOTAY010000008.1:16159258-16172201 GCA_025629805.1 Erythroxylum baracoense
TTTGAGAGTTAAGGATATTTATTATTCTTTTTATTGAATGTTTTGATGTAATTATTATTTATTATATAATGAAAATTTAAATTGTAATATTTTAAATACTTAATATTGTTCTTAATTTTATATTTCTATATAAATTGTGATTATTATTTATATGTGAAATATCTGAAAATTATTGTTATTTCATATTAATTGTGAATACTATTTATTATTTTAATTTTTAGAGATAGGGTTAAAAATATACTGTATAATTGTATAATATGACAATGGACTATTTTTCAATTTTTAAAAAAATTCAGAGACTATTTCGTAAATTTAAAAAATTAACCGAAACAGTACTTGGTATTAATCAGTACCGGTTTAGTATCGTACTAAAATTCAATCCGATACCAAGCCTGGTACAATATTCGTAATCCAAAATATCCAAATTGTTTGATCCAAATCTATACAATCAACTCGGGAGCAGTTTTTCTATATAGTCAAGTATTGTTTTAGTTTAAGAAATGAGACCAAACATTGCATACGAGGAAGCAAAAGAAAAAATTTGAAAGCTTTCGAGTCTTAGGCCTTATTTGGTTGAAGAATTAGTAATGGAACGGGATAGAACGTAACACACTTCTATCGTTTAGTTGAGAGTTTCATAATGGAATGGAACAGAATGAGATGAAAGCGAAGTGTTTCATGTTATGTTCCATTTCATCATAAACAGTGAAAATAAAAAACCTCCGATTTGGGAGGCTTAAGATGGGACGTAAACTAATAAATACATACTACCTAATATATCCTCACTAATTTTTCTTAATATTAATTATTTCTTCTAACTCTAACCCCTCTTTTCCCAAACTCATTTAATACGGTCCATAAGCTTATCACTCTCAATAATATTTTTATATTATTAATAAAAATTGTATATAATTAATAAAAATAAAAAACTTAATAAAATTTTTATTAATGAAAAATAGAAAATATATTAAAAATTATTCTTTAATTGTTTGTATATATTTTTATATAAATAAAAATATAAATAAATAATTTTTAAATATAAATAACATATAATAGAATAAAATTTATTAAATAATTAATAATAATATTTTTATATAATTAATAATCAATCGTATATAATTAATAATAAAATATTAAAATTTTTATTAAAATTTTTATCATTTTAAAATAGAAAAAATATAAAAATTATTTGTCATGGTTGTGCGTGACTTTTTAATTGGACATGATTTCTGTTTTAAAATCATAGTGTTAAACATTTTGTAACAACCATTTTAATATCAGGGGTATAATAGTTATTTATTATACATTCCATTCCATTCCATTCATCTTCCAAACAATGTTTTACTGCGTTACATTATGAACTCTTTCATCCCTCCCAAACAATTTTTTACTATATTTCATTCCATTCCATTATAAAACATTCACTTCCGTTCCATTAATTAACATCTAACTAAACCTGCCCTTATGTTCTATTTGACAATCAATTGATTGTATTTAGCTGTTAGTTGATTCTGTCAGCTGTTAATTAATAGTTGATTTTATCAACTGATTTGACCAGTGGATTGCATTTCCTGTTTATTAAAGATGTTTGGTAAAATTAGCTGTCTAGTATTAACTGTTTATGTGTAAAATGACTTATAAAAGTATGACTTTAAAAAATTATAATAACATGAGTATTATATTTTAATATTTCTTTGAATATTTTCATAAAAATTTAAATTTTAAATATTTAATTTTATAAAATTGAGTTTATAAATCTATTGAAAATATAACATATAATAATAATAAATCAATGTGATTTATTACTTGTACTCTACTACTTGTACTAAATCAGTGTGATTTATAATAAAATAGGCATATACCCACTACATAACTTGGTCAACTAATGAAGATTGACTACAAAAAGTTGTCAAATTAGTAGTCAAAAAACTCACAAACTAATAGGTGGAGGCCATGTTGAGAGGTGGTAGGAGGCAGACATCATGAGAAAGCACAATATAAGCTCTCCTATAGTACTTGATTTTTGGGATTGAAGGGTATCTTTTGTCATTTATTCAATCAGCTAAAGTAAAAAGCTACTCCTCTTGAGCTTTTTAAAAAATCAACTGATTTGGTTCAATCAGGTAACTCAATCAGTTGATTACCAAATTCCAGAATAGCTGGTCAATAAAGTTAATAAACTAAATTTGTTCAATCAACTTTTTTTTAGCTGATCTACTAACAACCAAACACGCCCTTAGTTTGAACTAAATTTAATTTACAAATAATCCTATTAAATCTCCGTACTGGGGCGTGTCCACTTTGTACGTAGTGAGAGGACTACTAGCTACTGCCACTTGTAGTGGGCAATAGAAAATGGATAGCTTCTTTGACGCAATCCCACCCCAATCCCTTATGCCCATAATTCCCACCACGGGATTTGCTGTTTGCTCTAGCTTCCTTTCAACAACATTCTCAAACACCTCATTGTCACTCGCGTCTCTCTCCTCCGTGCTCTTCCTCTGTCCAATTTACTACCTTTTCCTGTACCCTTCGGCTTTTACTGCTATACCTCCATGGATTTTTAGCCTAGCTCAAATTTATCAAGTTACTAGTTAGATACAACTATGCATTACGCTTCAGCGTTTAGTCAAGAATCTGGTCCCGTCTTTGATTTTGTCCCCCATTTCGCTCGCTTTGCTCTTAATGCTACAGCTCAGAGCGTAAATTCAGATGGGCACTCGCCGTTCAAGTCGAATTATCTGTTTTTCGAGAGCCCCAGTTGTAATGAGAAGCGGAAAGTTGCTGCTTCGCTGAGCTTGACTAGTCGCGGCTCTTCAAGTATCAGAAAGATCTGGAGTGAGCTCAATAGGGTCATTAGATTCCATTGTTATAGAATCCCAATTGGGTTTGCTTCAGTTCGCGTTGGTTCAGGGGATGCTTGTAGTAATAACAACAACAAATTGAGTGATGATGGTTGCAGTGCTCTGGTGAATGAGGGTTTGCCTATTAATGTCATTGAAGCCGAGAGCCCCAAAAAAGTTCTCATTTTGATGAGTGATACCGGCGGTGGTCATCGTGCGTCGGCGGAAGCTATTAAAGCTGCGTTCAATGAAGAGTTTGGCCATGATTATCAGGTTAGTTTCAGTTTTGATTTTATGGAAGGCTTATATACTTGTCTTTGTTTGGTTTCCGAGGCTTCGTTAAAAGTAAAGCAGCGGATTAGTTAAATCGTCCTTAAACCCTGAGAAAATGAAACTTTAAAAATGTAGTGCTTCTAATTATTTGAACTCTCAAGTATTGGAATGCATATAAGTGCATCGTTTGCAATTTATTAGAGTTATGATAAGAGGGTAGTGAAGGTGTAGATCTGAATTTGTTCATGTCCTTCTGTGAGTGTATGCTGCAGGTGTTTATTACTGATTTGTGGTCAGAGCATACCCCTTGGCCGTTTAATCAGTTGCCCAGAAGTTATAATTTCCTGGTGAAACACGGGTCACTATGGAAGATGACATACTACGGAACCGCACCACGAATGATTCATCAACCAAATTTTGCTGCGACTTCACCATTTATAGCTCGGTAAGACTTATTCTTCCTTCTCATACAAGCTAGTTTAGCTTTGACATGTTTCGGCTCTTTTTCTTTGTTATTCTGGATATCACTCTCTCCATATCTCCGGTTTCATTTGGTCGCCGATTTTTCATTTACATAGACTTATTATTGGGCCAAGGACATAATCTTTTCAATCTGGTTATTCAGTTCTAGTTATCAATATGTATGGTCTTTGACCATTGCTAATAAATTTTCTTTAAATTTCATCCACTTGATCCAGCCACTTACCTCTATTTTTTCAATGTTAATTACTACGATTACCTACAAACTCACTTTGAATTCTATGGTACTGGATGATGTACTCCTTATCACCATGCCAAACACGATTCATTTTATTTGTTCTTTAATGTGGAATTATATTTCCTTTTACAATTCATTTCATATGTCAAACCTCAACAGCAAATTCCACTATTAGCTGTCATGATTCCCATGTTCTGCCATAATAGTGGAATTTGCTGATCAACGTGGCCCATAGGTCTCTTTTTCAGTTTTTCTTGGTTAGCTATCTCCTTGTCAGCATACTTGTTGGCATAAGCCTCTTCCTTGACAATTCCTAAAAGAAGAAAGAGTTTGCTATCGAAATACTATACCTACATTACATTCATCTTGATAAGTTATTAGGGTCACAACATTTTTGTCCATCGAAATATTATACCTACATTACATTCATCTTGACAACTTTTTAAGGTTACTACATTTTTGTCCAATATTACGGTCTTTTTTCCATTCTTGCAGTGAGGTTGCTAAAGGGCTAATGAAATACCAGCCTGACATCATTATTAGTGTACATCCCTTAATGCAGCATGTTCCTCTTCGTATATTGAGGACCAAGGGCCTTCTGCACAAAATTGTTTTCACCACTGTAATCACAGATCTAAGTACATGCCATCCAACATGGTACAAGTTTTCGTGTGATGTAGATTTTGAGATAACGTGTTTCGCCACATATGCTGACCTTTTATTTCATTATGTTTAGGTTTCATAAGCTTGTAACAAGATGCTATTGCCCTACAGAAGATGTCGCGAAGAGGGCACTGAAAGCTGGGCTTCAGCCCTCCCAAGTTAAGGTTTATGGCCTTCCTGTTCGACCATCCTTCGTGAAGCCTGTTCGACCAAAGGTTGATTGCCTAAAATGCTTAACATCTGAATTGGATGCCTCTTTGAACTGTTAAATGCAAAAACTTAATTTATCATACGGTCCAATTTATATTGCAACCCTATATCTGCAATTATCATATAGTAAATATGATCTCATGGCAAAATCCTTTGTTGTGGAAACCATTTGGTTAGATCTATCTTCTTTAGGATATTAAATTGGGGGTTGGGGGTGTGTGGAGGATTTGATCTTGGTTGAAGTCTTGTTAGAATCAAAATAAGGTCCTTGGAGGAATGTCATCGAGATTAACATGATACTGGACAAAGAATTCATTAATGCCCTGTAACCTACTCCATGTCATTTCTATAGGTTGAACTAAGGAGAGAACTAGGAATGGATACGGATCTTCCAGCTGTGTTATTGATGGGAGGAGGGGAAGGAATGGGCCCAATTGAGGCAACTGCAAGAGAACTTGGGAATTCACTATATGACGAGAACCTTGGGGAGCCAATTGGTCAGATCCTTGTGATATGTGGCCGCAACCAAAAGCTTGCCAACACATTACAATCAATTAATTGGAAGATTCCTGTTCAGGTATCATACTTCTTTTAAGCTGTCTACTAAAGTACAATTTGCCAACAGCACTTTACTGTAACCCTAAACCTTATTGCTACATTTTTGTCAGTGCCTTAATGTCATATTTGCTGGCAGTGATTGGGGGTAGTTGTGTGATATGTTCCAGAGCAATTTGAAAATTTATTACAGTCTGGAATTATGCATGCATCGATTTTCTTAGATTTTGTTTTAGAGCATTTATAAGATGTTTCTACATAAATGCTACTCGCTTTGTTGGAACTAGAATGTCCATTTTTCCTTTCACTTGTAGAATTCCTACCCTGCGTACCCTGCATCTGCAATTCACTAATAGAAATGTTGACATGCCTATTATACTTTGGTTCATTACTCGTGGTATATACTTGAGTATATGCCCATCAACTTGCTATAGTAGGTTGCTAATTTACTCATGGTAAGTGTTAACATTAACATAACATCTATGTGCATCTCTGGTTAACTCCAACTTATTGCCAAGCACTGAAGAAGTTACGTAATTGTATAGGTGAAAGGGTTTGTCACCAAAATGGAGGAGTGTATGGGTGCTTGTGACTGCATTATAACAAAGGCAAGCTTTCTGTGGTAGTAGTAGTTATTTTTCTGACCCACTAAAGTTATTACTGAACTCTCATAATAACTTCCTTCTGTAGGCTGGTCCAGGGACTATTACAGAAGCTTTGATACGAGGGCTCCCTATAATTTTGAATGATTACATAGCTGGACAAGTGAGTTGGCTATTCATATTTTGAATGAATACTTTTAACTTCATAAATGGGGTTGCATGAGACTTTTTGAATGATTACTTTAACTTCCTAAATGGGGTTGCATGAGACTAAACTCCAAACTTTGCCAGGCATCTTTGTTTTAAATACCTGTATAAAGAACTAGATTCTGGTATTCAGAGTTCCTTTTAAGAAAATTAAACTTCACAGTTATGTGCTTAACTGATATTGGTGCAATCAGAAGGGGAAAGGGGGAGCAAGTTACATTGGTTCTGTAGTTTAAAACAGGTTGCTGCTTCACGAAATTGGGAATACCCAAGGTCTTTTAAGTAGGATTGGGTTGTGCAATGTGACTGAAACTTCATTTGATTTCCTTGCACTTCTTCCAGTTATTCAGCCAGGAAATACATCTTAAAGTTAATAAACTGTCCTTTTCGATATGCTATACATCATTCAAGCTCAATGGAAAGGCTGTCAAATTGCATCCATACTAGTTGAGAGTTGGTGTGTATGTCCTTATGACCACAAAAGAAAAGTAGAATAGTTTTCCATTTTTCTTTGGTCGCCTTACCATTGTCCATATGCATTAATCCCAAGGATGTCTTGATGCCTGTAGGAGGCGGGGAATGTACCTTACGTGGTGGAAAATGGATGTGGGAAGTTTTCCAAGTCTCCCAAAGAGATTGCGGATATAGTTGCTCAATGGTTTGGCCCAAAGGCAGAGGAGCTTAGGACAATTTCCGAAAATGCTTTAAAGATGGCAAGACCTGATGCAGTCTTTAAGATTGTTCATGATCTTCATGAGTTGGTTCGGCAGAGGAATTTTTTACCTCAATATTCTTGTGCAACTTAACAGTTTCTTCATCAGCCAATTTTGATAAGTTAATTCAGTATATAGAGGTTTCCTTTTCCTTTTTCTGCCAAGTTATAGTATCATTGTTGATATTTTTGTCTTTTATTGTGGAAGGAGGAACTATTTTCATTGGAAATTCCCTTAAAGATTAATACGAAATTCTGTTTTTCTCCCTTCCGTTGTGCATTGTTTCATGAGCTGTTTACCTCCAGGAGTAACTTTCACTTCAATATACTCTGAGCTTGGTAAGGTGATCTTATTCAAGACTTACAGTAGTTGAAGGAAGAGAACGATTGTGATAAGACTGATAGTAGAACAAGCCTACAATTGTAGCCTAGGAAATTACGGAATTTTATTTACCCGAGTCATTGTCATATACTGGCATATGAAGCTTCGTCCTCTTCGCTACGTCCACACAGAATATTGCAGAGATTCTTGAGCCTTGTAGTCTTTTCCAAGAAATGTGATCGTCATAAAACTTTCCCACTGTCATTATCAAACAGTTTGCAGCCGATGTCTTGGTCGTTTTACTAAAGAATCTCATGATATATTAATTTCAGAACAAGTGATCATTATGCTGAGAGATGGTAGTATTGCAGAACGTTTTTCCCTTAGAATTGTTCATGTTAGTGATAGTTCACAGTTTAGAGACTCTTGTCAGACTATGATTTGAGCATATCTACAGGTGTGCATAAGTTGAAGGTGAATTTGGTATTCTCAACTCTCAAGAATTTATATGTTCGTCAACTTGGTTTCCAATTTAATGAAGGTGGTCAGGAGTTCATGCAAATATAGAGACATGATCCAAAATTAAAGAAGCAATTTGATAAAGTTATTAAACTTTATATAAATACTTGAAAAAAAGATATAATAGTTATTAAAATATTATCATAAATTATAGCGCTTACGAAGATAATAAAGTCAACGTACTCAGTACACAAGATTCTTTGCTTTTTTAGAAGGGTTATCAATAAACATAACCTTTCTCTTGTAAGTACGCGCTTACGAAGATAATAAAAATTAAATTAAAATACATGCATCTAAATATTAACTAGAATTAATTGTGATATCTTTTTCTAAAGTTTACAGTGAGTCAACTTCGCACATTAAAAAGAGGTTATAAACATACATATGAATATGACATACCGTTAAATTTTATCACTTATTATTTAATCACTCACATTAATATTAAAAGTGTTTTAGTTATTATGAATCATACTATTTTGTTAAAAAATTAAATTAATATCAAAATAATATGCAAGTTAATTATAACTATATGTAAAAGAGATAAATATGATTATGAGTGATATTTTTATTAGTTATAATAAAAATATTTCATCTTAAGTATGTATATTAGCATTATAACTTGTAAATAATTAATTTTGGTACATTAGAAATTCAAGAATAAATTAATGGAATTGAATAATTATTGATTTATAATGCCATCAATATAATAACTAAATAGCATTTTAAATTTAACGAATAAATCGAAAATAATGTGAATAATTGATGAAAATAATATAATTGAGACAGATAAAAAAAGTGAATTGAATAATTATTTTCATCAATGTGAATAATTGATGAAAATAATATAATTGATGAAAAGGATAAAAATTTTATCAATATTTTAGAAATACGTTTTTTTATAACACGCAAATATCTTATAATTATTAATGATTAAAAAATTCAACTACTTATTCTGTTCAATTGTAAAAATTTTGAATTGTTCAATTTTTAAATTAAGTTTTTAACTTTTTGGTTAAATTTATTTTAATAATTTTTGTTGTTAAAAACTGATTAATTAATTAATTAATCGGTCAATTTATT
Organism: Erythroxylum baracoense; assembly: GCA_025629805.1. NCBI lineage: Eukaryota > Viridiplantae > Streptophyta > Magnoliopsida > Malpighiales > Erythroxylaceae > Erythroxylum > Erythroxylum baracoense. The sequence goes on from JAOTAY010000008.1 coordinate 16,167,963, forward strand.
AATTAATAAATTTTATTAATTAATAAATTTTTATTTAATAATTAAATTTTAAAATTTTTTATAAGTAAGAACAATATTTTTTAATCATATTTTAAAATATTAAATTTTATTTAATCTTTAGTCTATTTTAATTATTAGGTTAAAATTTTGAAACCTTAAATTTTTTTATTTTATAAATTTAAATTTTAGTTTGTTTTTAAAACATTAAAAATTACAGATATTGCATAAAATATAGGCCTATGACACCTACTTAAACATAAAAGCCGTAATAGTGTTTGTATTAGTACAGCGAAGGGAATCTGAGAACGCACCAGGAGAATCTTTCATTCGATACTTGAACAAACAGTGTTGTTGTTTGGGCGATGGAGAAGGGAAAAGCGGTGATGGGTTCTGGGAGGAGATGGGCCGTCAATTTCACGGACACATCCACTGCTCCTTCTTCCCGCGACATCCCGGATCCTCCTGGTTTCTCTCGCGCTTCTCTGGACCAAGTCTCTCTCTCTCTCTCTCCCGATGGCTAGTGTTTATGTTTTTAAACAGATTTTGATTTGCCTTTCTTTGATTTCTCAGGAGGATTCAACGCTGACCAAGCAAAAGAAGGATGCAGAAGCTAATTGGAAAGCTCAGGTCTTCTCCCCCTTTTCTTTAATTTTTTTATTAGGAATATTTCTCAGTTATGACGATGATGGTAGTGAATGGTTCAAATTAATTTCCTTCTTTTAGATTGCCGAATTTTTACAATTTAGGATGATTGATGTGCATGGGTTGGCTTAGAATAGTATCAAGTGAATAAAGATATTGGGATTGAAGAAATCCTCTGGTTAGTTGAATCTTTGATTGATATCTTGCTGAATAAGTTAGTTTCAGGTTTGATACAACAATTCTAATTTAAGTTCACCCTAGTCTGATTAAGACGTAACTTTTAGTATTCTTCTCAACTATTAAAAGGTCATTGCCTGATCTAAATGCAGTGCTAATTTGCAGTCTGATATACTTTATGACAGAAAGCTTGGGAAGTAGCGCAAGCCCCTTTTAAAAATTTGCTAATGATGGGCTTTATGATGTGGATGGCTGGTAATACGGTGCATCTATTTAGCATTGGGATTACATTTTCAGCTCTTTGGCAGCCTATAAATGCTCTTCGAGCAGTTGGAAGTGGTATGTTGTTGCAAACTTTCAAGTCATACTGCTTTACATTGTGCAGCGGAGTATCTTTTGTACTTTGTGTTGTTATCGTAAGTTATTTTACAAAGAGACTGAGGGAGAATTTGATGGAAAGACAACTTATACTGTCCTACAGAGTTCCTTAGAAGTTTAATGTTACTTGTGGAGTTTTTCATGCCAACCCACTTCGGGATGTTATATAAACTGATAAAACTTTGTTCTGTCTCAGCTAGTGGAATCGAATACTTGTATATGTGTTAAACAGAAATCATTTATTGCTCTGATGAGACAGTTGTCCTGAACCAAATGCCAAAACAGCGCTAATCATTATGGCCTCTCTTTGGCAATATGTTGTCTCATCTGCAATAAAGAGTTACATTTTTTCCAGATAACATGCGACTCAATATTCTCCTCTGATTTTTTTGGGTGGCCTTGTTCAATTGCCAACTTTCCTTGGTACAATTTGGATAGGATATCATCCTTGCATGTAGTTTAACGCTTCTCATGATTGCTTACCCTGCTTCTGAAGTTTCACTATGTAGAGTTTCATTTGCCTCCCTGTTTCTTGTCTGCAGTTTTTGAGCCTTATAAAGACAGTAAGGTAGAACTTCTTGGGCCCAAGTTACTCTTTGTTGCCCTAAATTTGGGTGGTTTAGCTCTGGGTATCTGGAAGGTGAGATCCACTTCCTTGATCTTGCTTAAAGGGATTATCCTTCAGAAGACTAAATATAATAGAAGAAATTTGAGCTTATCCATTTTTAAGTTTGCTTACGCTATATTTCTTCAATTCTGGCAGCTCAATACATTAGGGCTTCTTCCAACACATGCATCAGACTGGGTTTCATCCTTGCCCCCTGCTCAGGTCATTTGTTTCTTCCTGATAACTAAACTATGTTTTATTGCTTAGGAGATTAAGACATTCTTCAAATAGGTCACACTTTTTAAACAAGCTACAAATCCATTAGCTCTGAAGACATTCAGATACTTCCACACTAGCCTTAAAGTTTGTCTTTGCCTACATTTTTACTTCATGAATATCAATTTTTGGAGAACAATCTTCTTCACGAGAAGGTTTAATCACCCATGCCATCTTCCATAGGATTCTTTCTGATTATTGTGATCTTAACTTTCAGGAGGTTGAATATTCGGGTGGTGGTATTCCTTTGCACTAATTATTACTTGAGAAGATTAGGATGAAAGACCTTCAATGGAGCGCCTGAATTAAAATTCCTTCCGTGCCTACCAGATCATTAGGTGTTTAACCGATCACCCTGCAAATCATCTTATTTAGATACTGCCTTGAATTTTGTGAACAATGTATGATCATCTTCGGTAAACAGGCTTGGGATTCTTGTACTTTCATATGATTTAGTGGAATAATGATATATTTTTTCCCTTCCTTTTAGTTCTGTTCAATGACAATTAAACATGAAGTTTGAAGTAGATTCTTGCGTCCGTTTTTTCCTCTATTGAACGCTATTAATTTTGTCAGTGGTGACTGTCTTGACCTAGCTTACTTGTATTAGTGTTTTTTTTTAATCTGCTTTTGAATTGTGATCACACTGATATATAATGGACACCGGGTTAGAACCTACTTTCTATTTTTTGAACTGATTATAACACTAATTTTCTTTTGAAAGTTAAATCCTTCTTCTAAAGGTGGCTCTAGATTTGAGTATTAGAATTTTTTAAAAATTTAGGAGGCAGTTAGTAGTAACCCTCAACGTTTGTAATTTGAACCGATTGTTATGTTCAATAGTACAAGGAACTAGTTGAGGACATTTCTAGTTTTTGTATCTTCTTTATGCAATTGTCCATCTTAAATATGAAATTAATATTTTGAAAAGTGGTGCTTTTATGTTACTTTATTTACAAAAATTCTTAGACTGTTAGAAATATAACAATAAGTGTATCTGATTAAGGATAGAAATCCAATTTTCAACCATAATTAATAACAAATTAGAGTATTTTTAAAGTTTATTTATTCCTTATATCATTTTTAAGGAACTGTCTTTAAGTTAAATAATGGATCTTCAAGCTCATCATGCAAATAAATGTGTTTACTTATGCACAAGATTAAAAATTTGAAACTGTTTTAGTTTGTACAAAACTAGAAAATGATATCGATACAAGTTTAAGAGCCAGTCTTAATCTATGTTAAACATGCTTAGTTTTAATTTCAAATGCAAAGGTTATTACTTACTCTGAGAGTGGTTGGTTCGTGTTCCCGGCGGCTTGAGGTGAGAGTAAACAAAAAAGGCTTACTGACGTCAAAGTCACTTTCTTTTTCTTGAGTTTTGTTTTACCGAACTCGGTGTCTTAGCCTTAGGTGAGGGCTGGCCAACTGGTAAGTTATTCTTTTTGACTCGCCACTGATCATATTGATTCTATCTTTCTCACACTGTACCAACATTCCCATTTAACCATGGGAGTTCACGGCGGAGCAACTGAGCCACTACAACGGCTCCGACCCATCAAAGCCCATTTACGTGGCAATCAAATGGTCGGGTGTTTGATGTCACCAGCAGGAAGTCCTTCCAGGGACCTGGTGGCGCGTACTCGATGTTCTCCGACATGGACGCTAGCAGAGCTCTTGCAAAGATGAGCAAGAACGTAGAAGACGTTTGCCCTTCTCTAGATGCTTATTAACTGATGTGTGAATTCTTGCTTTGCCAATTAGTTCTTGTTTGATGTCAATGAGTTGGAACAAGTACTGAGAGCTCCGGTGGCTCATTACTCAACAGCTGAAAGCTCTTTAACGTTGTTGAAGTTGCTTCTGGTGTTACTGCTGTTGTGGACTGTAGGAAAAGAGTGCTTGCTTAGGCAGTTGGCAACTATAGGTATCTATACTTTGACGTCTTAAGAAGCATATCTGATATAGTAGTGATCATCTTTTAAGAGCGTCATACCTTTTTCATTGAGTAGGAGCCTATGGGGGCTTCCAATCAACCACATGCACATTGGGCATTCAGTCGATTACAGTATTATTGCCTTTAACTATAAGAGAATGCAATGTACTTTTGTTGGAACTGGATGCAGAGGGATAAAAGGGAATTCATTAACTTTCCAGAGGAA
>JAOTAY010000008.1:16172541-16220495 GCA_025629805.1 Erythroxylum baracoense
TATAAGAGAATGCAATGTACTTTTGTTGGAACTGGATGCAGAGGGATAAAAGGGAATTCATTAACTTTCCAGAGGAACAAGTATGAAACATTGATAAGCCCTTATTGGTTCATGACTTTAATTTATTGGTTGTAATTTTTTAACAGTAAATAATTTTTCTCAACTAAATGAAAATGATGGTATAACGTTTCTTTCTGTTAAACTATTCAATATTCACCTTATTAAAATTATACGATTGTACTCATTTATACATTATATACTTTGTTGGAGATTAAAAAACAAAGTAATTTTTTGAGGCATTGTTAACTTTGTGGCAAAAGATAGTTACTGATTGGAAGGACGGCTAAAAGGCCTGTTTTAGATATTCGTTTGACTACAATGCTGTAAGATCGTGTAGACAGTTCTACAGCTTACAGGAGATGCTAATATGGTCAACCAATGTCAATTTTGTACTAGCGTTACCGTTTGGTAATAGCCACTTGTAACTAACTTTTTGCTAACACAAATGCTTGTTAGTTTCCTTTAAACACTGTCTCTTTCTAAGCTTCTTTAATTTCCCAAAGTTTCCTCGAGATGGAGGGTTCAGATGCTTCCTGATACAAAACCCAAAGAGTCGGTCTATTCGTCCAAATGACACCACCTTGTTCTTCTTGTCTTGGCCAGTAAGTCATGTTCTCATCTCCAAACGGACCGTAAACCATTGCTTTTTTTCACCTCTTTTTCTCTCTTTTGTCAAGATTAATAATTTTCTAACGGGATTGTAGTTTAAGCAATTCCATTTCCGATACTCGACCATTTCTGTACTTTTTTCGTCCTAATATCCAAAGATTGCATCTTTAACATCATCTAGGTGACAAGGATTGCTGCCTGCTGATATTGATACTTTATCTTTGACAAATTAAACTTCTTTTTTCTTTTACAATCACCGTCTACATGGCCACAAGAACTGCGGCTTTTTACACCAATCCATTACCCTGCAAGCATCTTGAAGATTACAAGCTCAAGCACGGTTTAAATGGATACCGATCCCTGCAAAAGTTCCTGGGAGCCACTTTAAATGGAAGAACAAGCGTTAAAAAGAGTGAATCTCTCATAGCCAGATGCATTTCTTGTAATGGGTCTCAGGGTAGAATCTTTCTTTGTTTGGTTTGCTCTTCATTCTCTTGCTCGACTCATATACTATTGCATGCCCGGTCCAAGATTAGTCATCATATAGCTGTTGATATTGAGAGATCAGAGCTTTATTGCTCTATGTGCAATGATCTGGTCTATGATCCTGATTTTGATAGGGTTGTTGTGTCTAAAATCATGATGGACATGCCAGGTAAAACACTTACCTTGGAAAATAATACAAGGAGATCAAGCAAGAGGAGGAAATTGAACTCAGCAGTGGATTTGGATTTGAAAAAGACTGAACAGTTGGCTTCATCGGCGGAAGGCAGGGCAAAGTCGTGTTATCCACCAGGATTGAGAGGGTTGAACAACCTGGGTAATACTTGTTTCATGAATTCTGTGTTGCAAGCATTACTTCATGCGCCCCCTTTCAAGAATTACTTCTTGAGTGATCGGCATGATCGCGAAACTTGTGGAAAAAGATCATCGGATCGCTTATGCTTGACTTGTAATATGGACGCTATTGTCTTGTCTATGTTTTCTGGGGATCGTACGCCTTATAACCCAGCTCAGTTTCTTTACAGGTTTGCCTCATAATCTCCATGCAAATCTTTAATTTCAGTGTGCCTTTATGCGTATTTCTTTAATGTCGCCACCTAGATGATTGATTGAAGTCCGGATATCAAACTATAGTTTACTTGGTTGATTCCTTTATTTGCCCATACATCTTAAGATGATATTTCAATTGGCTATCTGTAAGCTATGACCCGTTCCCTCATTAAAATGTTTCTGTAAAAATGTAATCTTTGTTTTCTATTAAGGATTTCTGGGAAGAACATTCATCTTTTTCTGTAATGATATGTTCTTGGTTAAAGTTGGTTGGTGGAAAATGGAAGTTGAATGCTATAGCAATTGGCTGACTCGTTTCTGTATATTTAAGTCAATATGTGGTGCTAGATCTCTTTGTCGCTCGTAAGCATATGTTTTGAAGAGATATTGAAGGTATATTTTGCTAAATAATTAAATTTGTCTCTGAATGAAGTTGGTGGCGTCATTCAACAAACCTAGCTAGTTATGAACAGCAAGATGCCCATGAGTTCTTCATTTCAGTGTTGGGTGGGATTCATGAGAAAGGTCGAAATGAAAGAAGCTCAAATGAAGGTAATGTAACAAGGAAAGTTTTCTCTCTACTCTATACACGTGCAACCAATTCAAACATTATGCAAGTTTCCCAGATACACTAGTCTTACTCTCACACAATCAAGGAAATCATTCCTCAATGCAACTCAAGATGTGCATGGTGCCGAGTTAAAAGTTTCATTTGTTGGATTTATTTTTTAATTTCTAAAACATTACGCGTCCCCTGAAGACAGGGCAAAACAAATTTTCAGTTTAAGTAGGAAGGTGACAAAACTCTCCATAATTGTTATTGGGGTGAATTTTTTAGGAACAATCTTAGAATACATAAAAAGATGTTAGGATAGTTTTTAGATTTTGGTAATTAAGGTGTCTGCGGAAATATTTTTTAATGATATGAACAATGACTTTTGAAATGCAGAGAACTCTGGACTTGAAGGAGGAAAGGCATTTATTGATTGGTTGGTAGCTTTGCTCAACTTTCACATCTCTTCTTTTCTGCAGATAATGAAGATTGTCAATGTATTGCTCATAGGGTTTTCTCCGGTATGTTGAGATCAGATCTCATCTGCATGACATGCGGCTTTACTTCCAGTACTTATGACCCTTTCCTTGACATTTCACTCGACTTAAACACAACACCAGTCAACTTGACCGACAGGTCTATCACATCAAAGGAAAGCACAAGAAGATCTACTCTGTTGGGTTGTTTGGATCTCTTTACAATGCCAGAGAAGTTGGGGTCAGACGAGAAACTTTACTGTCAGAATTGTAAAGAAAAGCGGGCCTCTTTGAAACAAATGTCTGTAAGGCGACTTCCATTGGTGTTGTCACTACATATCAAACGGTTTGAGCACTCTGCAGTGAGAAAATTGTCCAGAAAAATCGATTGGCACTTGCCATTTCCTTTCACTTTAGACATGACCCCGTATTTGTCCTCATCCATTATCAGCAGCAGGTTTGGAAATAGAATGTTTTCTTTTGATAGTGCTGAAAAAGATACACCTGCGGAGTTTGAGATTTTTGCTGTGATCACTCATTCTGGTAGACTGGAATCTGGTCACTATGTCACGTATCTGCGCTTAAGGAACCAATGGTACAAATGTGATGACGCTTGGATCACAGAAGTAGATGAAGAAATTGTGAGAGCATCAGAATGCTATATGTTATTCTATGGGCGGTAAACTTTTTACTACAAGGAGAGTTATGATTTTAGCTGCATACAAATGTCCATAAGAAGGGAAGATTTATTTTAGTAGCTGGTTGTTGCTCATGAATGGCGCTGGTGCTAGATAGGATTTGGCAAATATAAAATGAAGTTTCCAGATCCATCAGAAGTCCACAAGGAGGGATCCATTCCTCCAAATGACTGGTTGTTGATTATGAATGCTGCTGCAGCTAGATAGGAGTTGGCAAAATATGAAATGAACTTTCCAATAAGTCAGCTGTGAACCCAGTAAAATGAAAAAAAACAGCTGAAATCTCAATGTGGGTGTACATGCAGGAACATGACAATTGGTAAAGAGGAGGGGATATTCTTATATTCTTTTGTTGCAATCAAGGTTGAGCCATGATCCGTTTCTGGCTACTAAATTGCATATTGATGGAGACCAACCATTTGGAAGTACATAGTTCAATTTTCTCCAAGTTGTCACTTATGAGCAAGGCAACAGTAAGCTTCCAAAGTCTAAAGGTTTTTTCATTCCCACTTTTTTAGACGGAAAAAACCAAGTGATATTGGATTACATAAAACATCTCAATATCGGGTTGTACTAATTCTCTTACAAGGTCTTGGTATGAGGTCTTGGTATGATTCTATTTGACTGTATCAATTCAGTCATCGTGAACAATAAAATTGGATTCCACTATTACGATGTTATTACCATCCTTTCTCGGTCACTTGCATTTTTAGGGCAAAGTTCTGGATTTTATTATAATTTACCATAAGTTGTACCTGACAAGAATGAAAAGGAACACAGAACAAGTGAGGATTGTCAAACATCAGGATACAGTGTAATAACATTCTCAGAAGTTCTCCCCATATAATAATAGTAACCTGGCAAGTTCATACAAATTGACGAAATTATGAAAGTATGTTTTTTTAACATGCTTTAAAGATCTTCTTGTCAGTAAAAAGCCAGATTTTAGTAATCCACCTAGTAGAAAAGAGTCGCCGGTTTCTTGATAGAAGTTGGAGAATTTTGACAAATCGTGAGAAACATCACTAGGGAAGAATAATAGCCTTTACCTCATCTATACTCCAACTAGTTAATTGATCTTGAGCAGACTTAAGTTATTCACTGTAATTTGATTGAGATCAGCACCAAAAAACCTATCGAGATGTGTGTGATTTTTGCCTCAAACCATGGTTTCCAAAAACAATACCTATGCGAGGAAATTAATATAATGCATAGTAATGTGAGAGGCTCATGGTCCTTAACGGGAGATTTCAAGTGCATCTTGAACTGTGAAGAGGCAATAAGGGTAGTAAGTGGACAGGATAGAAGTGTAGAGAATTACAAGACCTATTAAGGAATACTGGACTAACAAACCTTAAAGGATTTAGGAACACTTTTTCTTGGAGCAACCAGCAAACAAGAGATTGCTTGTAGATGAAAAAACTAGATAGATGCCTAGTCATAGGTATTAAGGTCACTTGTAATTGTCCCTCATGTTTTGAGTGAATTAAGGATTTAAGTGTTCTTTATTTTGTTAAAGTTCATATTTCAAGCTATCAAATCTTACATCTTTCTCTTTTGGGTGAGTTTTTAGCTATTTTTCAAAATATTTATTTTTCATTTCTTTGATTTTTCCTATCTGCAAGCAACTTACTATTCTTTTTCTTTCATTTCCACATTTATTGATATTTGGTTTATTGTCTTTGATCATTTATCATTAACTTAATTTTTGTTCTTTGATTTATACTTCTGTTTGATATCATCTTCTCTTTATTTTGATCATACGTACTAGGGTTCTTTGTTTTGAAGGCTAGTGTTGTCCTTCTTCCATTGACATAAAGGGTGTTTTTATTGTTGTTTCTTTCATTTTACTATCTACATTTATATGGGTTGTTGTTTATGTTATTGAAGTTTATTGGGATTTTTTAAATTTTAGATTATATTTGTTTGTTTGCTTGGTCATTTGTTTCAATCTAATTGTTTTGCATTTATTGGTTCCAAATTTACATTGTTGAGATAAATGATTACTTTGTGTAATTTTATTGTCATTCGTCTTTCCACATAACCTTTTTGACATATTTTATTATTTTTCCTAATATCTTTTGGTAAGTGGCTTCTTTGACTTCTTCATATGGTAATGTTAAGGCCAGTATTTTGGTAAGTTTTGAGGCTGAAAGGAGAGAACATGTTGATAGATTGTGGATTGGTTCCTAGAATATTGAGACTGTTATAAAGAAGTCATTGGAATTAGTAGAGATTCTAGATAAATAAAAAATTCATACAGCATGCATCTAGGAGACAATGTGGACAGGGGCCAAAGCGAAATAGATCAATGGGTTCAAATTTTAGTATTCAAGATGTTTGAGATAACGAAATGGCGTAGGTATCTTGATTGTCTAGGAACTCATACATCAGGGCAAAGAGGACCAATGGTATGATTTTGTCTTTAATGATTGTGGTGAAAGATATTGTTTTCAATATGATTTGTGCTTATACACCCTAATTAGGGTTAGAAGAATCTTTAGAATCAATTATGAGAAGAGTTAGATAAGGTAATTCAGCAGATTCCCCTTAATAAGAAACTTATTATAGTAGGAGACTTCAATGGCCATATAGGGGTGACCTCGGATAGGTATCCTTGTGCCCATAAGGATTTTGTGTGCGGAGATAGGAATGACAACGAGACTGCATTATAGGATTTTCAATAACGTTTAATTTAGAGGTAGCCAACTAATTCTTTAATAAAAAAAGAGGAGCATCTATTAACTTTTGGTAGCAAAACTGCTAAGACTCAGATCAATGACTTTCTCATAAGGAGAAGCGACTAACTTGGTTGTAAAAGTTGCAAAGTGTTACCTAACACATGTTTGTCAACTCAACATAAATTGTTAGTCATAGATTTTATAATTAAGGGTTGGTGAAAAAAGTGAGATTTTTAAAGGTGCACTAGAATTAGATGGTGGAATCTAAAAGGGGACATGTGGAATAACTTACGTATAGAGTATTATTTAGAGAAGCATATAAAATAGAAGGAGATGATAATCGGTTTTGCAAGGGAGTAACAACTCTTTTAAGGAATGTAATTAAAGAGATCTTAAGAGTTCTTAAAGGGTCTAAGAGCAGTAAGGAGTTGTGGTGAAAGAATAAAGACATCTTAGACAAGGTGAAGATCAAGAAAGCTGTGTATAGAGCTTTATTGGATAGTAACATGGATGAAGAAAGGGTAGCCATTAGAGAGAGTTACAAACTGGTAAAGAATGAGGCGAGGAAGATAGTCTCAGAAGCCAAAAATAGAGACTATGAGTACTTAGATCAATAATTAGAAACTAATTATGGAGAAAAGGATATTTTTAAGTTAACGAGAGTTAAGGAATAGAATGAGGGACTTAGATCAAGTTTGTTATATAGATGATGTAGTAGGATAGGTACTCGAAGATGATAATGACATCAAGAGAAGATGACAGAGCTACTTCTACAGGCTTTTTAATGAAGGTAGGGTTATCATCATTTTCTTGGGTGATTTTAACACTTCTGAGCAATACCATAGTTTCGCTTATTTCCAGAGTATCACAAGAGAAGAAATTAGAGGGGTTTTGAGGAAGATGAAGAGTGAAAGGGCAACGGGACTTGATGAGTTACCTATAAAAGTATGGAAGAGTCTAGGAGAAGAGGGTCTTACTTGGTTAGCCAAACTTTTTAATGTAATCCTCAAGTTTGCCAAAATGTCAAATGGGTGGAGACTTAACACACTTATCTCTCTCTATAAGAACAAAAGAGATATCCAAAACTGTAACAATTATCAAGCCATCAAACTATATTGTCACATTATGAAGTTGTGTGAGGTGGTGTTTAAGAAGAGAGTGAAAAATGGTGCACCTATCTCATAGAACCAAGTTGGTTTCACATTAATAAGGTCTACGACATAAGCCATACATCTCCTTAAATATTTAATAGAAAATTATAGGGATAGAGATAGGGACTTGCACATGGTTTTTATTGATTTAGAGAAGGCTTATGATAGGGTAGTTAGGGAAGTCATGTGAAGGTGTTTAGAAGGTAAGGGAGTTCCTGTTACCTATATACAAGTTGTCAGAGATATGTATGAAGGTATTAAGACTAGACTAAGGATGACAAAAGGAGATACAGAGTAATTTTTTATCGATAATGGGTTACATTAAGAATCCTTGCTTAGCCTTTTCCTACTTGGAGTTGTTATGGATGAGCTTACCAACAATATCTAAAGGGATATGTCTTGGAGTATGTCATTTATTAAAGACATTGTTTTAGTGGATGAAATAAAAGAGGATATTAATATCAAGCTAGAACTTTGGAATGATACGCTACAATTAAAGGACTTTAAATTAATTAGGACTAAAACTAAGTACTTAAAGTATAACTTTTTGGGGTCATAGGGTTGTATTCGATATGAATATCAAGATCGGTATAAAAGTTATACCACATAAAGATTGTTTTAAGTACCTTGGGTCTATAACCCAAAGTAGTGGTGAGATAGATGATGACATAGTTCTCCTTATCAAATCAGGGCGACTTAAATGGGGGGATACTTCAAGAGTTTTATGTGAAAAGAGAATACCACTCAAGCTAAAAGGTAAATTATATCATTTACCAATTAGGTTGTTTATCCGTTATAAGGCAGAGTTTGGCCAATCAAACATATGTATAGTCATAGGTTAATAATGATAGAGATGAGGATACTCCGTTGTATGTGTAATCGTACAAGAAGAGATAAGATTAGAAATATAGTGGTATGAAACATATTGGGGGTGGCTAACATTGATATTAAATTAAGGGAGACTACGCTTATGTGGTTCAGACGTATTAAGAGGAGACATCCTGATGTTCTAGTGAGAAGATGAGAGAAGATTGTACTTAGGGGCTGTAAGAGAAGAAAATGATGACCCAAAAAGAATTATGGAAAGGTGATTAGGAAAGATATGGCCCTGCTAGAGCTTATCAAAGATTTAGCCCTTAATTAAAAAAAAACTTTGGCAACCTAAAATACATGTAAAGGACCATAGATAAATAGGTCTTTCTCTTCTTATAGATGTTTTGAACATTTCCCGTTGAATTAGTAATTTTATTTATTATTTTAGTTACTTGTTTGTTTAATTTACTTATTTGTTTCTTTCTTGTATGTTTATTTATTTACTTATTTTCTTTTTATTTATTTTGATTTTTAATTTTGATTTTTTATTTATGAAGTTATTTGTTTATGTATTTGGCTATTGTTTTCTTCTAACTATTTTAAAACAAACATTTTTTGTGTCTATCAGAAACATTATCTCTACTAGTTATAGGTAAAACTGTGTACTTTTGGACCTTCCCAAACCCTACATCTCAATGGGATTCCTACTAGAACATTATTACTATTGTTGAAATATCAGTTATAATTTTATGATTGCGATATATTAACATTGATTTATTTAATATATAAAATTATATTAAATTTAAATAAAAATACTTATTCATTTATCAAATAAAAATGATTATAATTTTTTTAAAATACAAATATATTTTCTTAAAAATCTATAATCAAAATTAATTCAAGTAAATAAATATAAAAATACGTAATTATGATAAGATTTAAATGATAAAATATTTATTAGAATATCAATTAAGTTATAGTTCTTCAATATTATTATTACTTGACGTAAAATCATCTTTGACTATAATAAAAAATTAAAATAGAATAAGTAATTAAAATATAAATTCTTATCTAGATAGCTTTGTATCTTTTATTTTATTTTCTAATAATTATGTGAATGATAGATTATTAAATCATAATTGTAAGTTTAGAATATTTATAAATATATATTTGACTTGGAATAATTTTATAACCTAATCTTGACCATAAATTGTTTAGATTTGATATTTAAATCCAAACTCAATTCATGGGATGATTCCTATAACTGAAGTCCTTTAGTTTTTGTTTTTAATATATCGGATCACATGGGTTAAGTCAATTTGTACATGTCTACTAACAAGGCATAGTAATCAATATCAATCTCTTATTGATGTCTCTTAAATCGAGTTAATGAAATCCATGACTTAAATCGAGTTAATGAAATCTATGATACAAAATATAGCATGAAGGAAATCATGATGAGATCATGATAATAAGATTCCTATCATTTGCAATTATATTAGTATCTAAATTATCCCTAGTCACAGAATTAATGAGACAACAAATTGTTAATCCGGATAGACTAGCACATGTTATATTCCTTGTTTGATCAAGCAGTGGATCTTATAAATTGTAAGCATGAGATGTTTAGAGTTAACATGTGGATATTTACTAAGAGTAGTAAGTACATCAGATGACCTGCTATGAGATTATCATATGGATGATCTATCAAATGTAAGTGATTATTCTCATCATAGCAATGGTGCAAATATCCTTAGAGTACTCACGGATATCTTGGATATTGATCTTGTGTTTTGACACCATTCCTTGTTGTCTCAAGACAAGGTCGCTTATAGGGTGATGATTGGGTACTATTGGTATTCGAAGATAATTGGGTAGCCAATAAAGGAATCACCACTCCTGATAGAAGGAGATGATACCCATGACCTCTTTTCGGGGTCATTACTTAGGAATCTCTGGCCAGAGTAGATGTATCATGAAGAGAGTATTTAATGATATAAAGAGTAATGAGATCCCTAATACGAGAACTAATATCACTTAGACTAGATGTGACGTAGTCAGTCTAGTGAAAGTTGACACTTGGCCTATACTTCGAATCAAGTGGGGTATAGAATGGTGAAAGGACAAATTGCAGGGTAATTGCCTATGGAAAGGTTCGTAAGTTAGATAATTGACTATCAAAGAGTTCGTATGTCAATCTACTTACTTTCCGTTAAATTGGCGTCATGAAATCATTCATGAATTGCTTGGATTAAAAGATAATTCAAGTAACCAAAAATCGAGAACCTAAAGGATCACAAGCTGAGGAGATTGAGGGAATGTTTCGGGATAATACCGTGATATGGTCGTAGTAAGAAATGTTGAAAAGGAATGGATGAACCAAATGTTGCATGGATGTCCAAGGTGGAGTCACGATCGTGACCCACTAATTCCAGCAACATATATAAGTGATAGATTAACAGTTAGGGAGTCCATAAATGTTTTGAAAATTTTAAAGGGAGCTAGAGTTAGAGGGAGAATTTCTTTGTATGTCAAGCAGGGCTTGCTTAATGTTTATAGGATGTGATATAATTCTCTTCTATCCTTCCTATTGAGCATCTTACTTGTGTTTCCTTCATGTTTGGTACTCAAACCTTCCCTACACATTATATTTCTTCATCTTTGAGTTTTCTTCACTAGCTGTTGAAGGTGTTTGGTGTTTGTTACAACCTAAATAAGGAGAAGATTCAAGAAAGAAGGAGCATTTGTAAGGTATATATGCTGTAATTTCATGTTCTTACATTCTGTTTATACATGCACATTGATTTTGGGTTCATGGGGATATCCTAGGAGTTGGAATTTTGATTTCGACACTTTTATTACCTTGCCATGCAACAATGGTATTAGGGCCACTTCTGCATGTATTAGATGATTTATTGAACATGTGCAATCTATTTTCTGGGTTGTGACTGACATGCATATTGATTTGGAAATGTTTTTGATTTTATTTTACAGAAATGTTTATGAGATATATATTATGTTTCTATAAAAGTAAATTGCAATTTAATGTCATTTGATATTTTATTGTGAATTAATTTCCAGTATGTTCATATATTGATTTCTGGGAATTTCTGGGAAAACATAATGCATACGCTAATTTTGAAAATTTCGCAATAATTCTAGAAATTTTTTTCTAATTTTCTTTCATATAAATGTTTATAAGGAGTTATATTATGTTTTTGTCAAAGGAAATTACAATTAAATGTCATTTGCTAATTTATTATGATTTTTATTTCTGCTTGTAAATTCCATATTAATTTAATAAACAATTTTTATGAATTTCCTTCATGGACATGCACGTATGATGTTGCCACGTGTATGAGATACATGACACCTATTTTTGAAGTGGTTAATATTTTATTCTCGATTTTACATGCATTCTGATGAATATCACAAGTGTTAGTGGACACATGTTGTGCTGGCTAATTCCACTTAGTTCATAAACAATTCCTTAGAATTAGTTTTTGGAATTTTTTATTAGGCAGATTTAGAATGTATATAAGACTATAGAATTTTTCCAGAATTAATTGAACTTGATTTAATTAATAGCTCAAGTCAAAGTCAACACTGGTAAGCTTTTGGAAAACTGATGGGGCTGACTTGCTTGATGTCTTATATATATGTGTTTCGGTTATAAGATCTTGAAATATTTTTATGAGATAAGATATGTACTATTTTGATGCTAATAGCATGCTAAGTGCATGTGCTTGAAATTAGGGTTCTAGAAAATTTTCGGACATCCAATTGGTCACTTTAATGTCTAGTAGGTTAACTCATTTATCTTAATAATTTTGACCATCAAGATTTTTGGCTTGTGCCGAAATTGTCTTGATAAATTTGAGATGTCCTAAGGATGTTTTAGATGACTAATTGATGCTTGGGAATTTTAAAAACCTTAGGGATTAATTTAGAATTAATCTAACTAGAGCATTGCATTTCTTGTGTGACTAGAAAAGGCATGTGTACTAGAATTAAAGTGTTTAATTTGGACATCAAAACAATTGAATTTTAGGGTTCCTAATCGAATCACGTTCATAATTCGAATTAATTGAGACTAACATTAGCACCCGATTTGGTTCAAGAGTTGAATCCAATCACAAACTTTTGATGCGTAGTTAAGTCACAACCTAAATTAAACCTCCTTTGTGTGTTACATACATTAGATGTTTTAAGGGTTTGTTAAAAAGGCATGATATGGTGGTTACAGAAATAGACTCAATTTAATTAAGGCATCCATAATCATGCGATATAGTTATAGTAACTATCTGAATATATATGTGAGATACATATAAGACCATCCAAGTATTGATAAGACTTAAGAACAAATCCTTGAAACTAAATATTAAGACTTACACCTTCCATTGATATGATAAGAACTAGAGTTCTTTTAGAGTTGGAATGTTGGGCAAACCCAAGCCTGCTCTACACGAATATGTCCAAACTATAGAAATTAGATTTCTGGATTAATAGGTTGGTCCTAACGGAAAGCGTTAATTTATTGGGCAAACCCAAGGTCAACATGGATAGAAGCAAAGTTAGGTAATATACATAAGATGTATATCCGTCAAGAATTGATAACTCAATGAGTGTACTAAATCAATAGTTTATAGCACGAGTCGATAGTTGCATATTGAATGCAATTGGTATAAACAATACCTACCAATTAACCTAAAGTGGCTTGTTGGGCAAATCCAAGGTCATTCTTAGTGATATTGGACATCGACCCACTAGGAGAACTATAAGTTTTCTCGGATTCGTAGTAAGGGATATGTATTCAGATAAAATAGTGGAACCTATAATGCATGTGATTAAAGTCCTTATCGATATGCATTTATGTACATTCTAACACTCTCTCTCATTCTTCTAGGTTATTGAATTGCCATGATGTCTTCGTCCAGTGTGAACTTACACTCTCTACTAGACTCCAACAAACTCATAGGATCAAACTTTTTGGATTGGCTATAGAATTTGAGAATTGTTCTCAAATCTGAGAAACTAAGATATATATTAGATGAGGCACTTCCCGATCCTCCTGCTACTGATGCCTCTAATGAGGATCAGAAAGCTTACAAGAATCTATTGGATGATAGTGAGCTAGCTAGCTATATTATGCTGGCCTCTATATCACTAAAAATGCAAAAGCAGCATGAGGCTATGGATGCTCATACCATAGTCTACCATCTAAGGGAATTATTTAATGAGCAAGCTCAACTCGAAAGGTTCGAGACCTCGAGGTTACTCTTTTGCTCTAAGATGGTTGAGGGATAATCTCCAGTGCAGTTTGCACTGAAGATGAATGCATATATTGAGAGGTTAGTCAGTTTGGGTTTCATAATGAATCATGAATTAAGTATAGACTTAATTCTGACTGGTTTGACCGATAGTTATTTACAGTTTGTGCTTAACTATCAAATAAACCAAATATCCACCTTGATACTTGAGCTGATTAATATACTCAAAACAACTGAGCAAACTGCTAGAAAGGACATTAAGGCTATGGTGCTGGTGGACTCTACTTCTGGTTCTCACAAGAGGAACCAGAAGAAGAAGAAGAAGTCCAAGAAGCCAAAGGGAGGTGTAGCCAAGAAGAAGGCAAAGGAGACTATGCCAAAGGGAATATGCATCCATTGTAACAAGGAAGGGCATTAGAAGAGGACCTATAAAGCCTATCTAGAATCGCTGAAGCAAAGGAAGGCATCAGATGCCCCACCTATTTTAAGTATGTTATTTTTTATTGACGATAATACTATTTCTGATCATAACATTTTGGTATTAGATAGCATATGTGGCTCACACATATGTGTTGATATGTAGGATCTTGGGGATAGTAGACCGCTCAAGAAGGGAGAGATGGACCTACGTGTGGGAAATAGAGCAAGAGTTGCTATATTAGCCATAGGAACCTATGTTTCGTATCTTCCTAGTGGGCTAAAGTTAATTTTGGATAATTGCCATAATGTACCCGTTATGACAAAGAACATTATCTTTATTTCATGTCTTAATAAAATAGGATTTCATTTAACTTTTTCGAGCAATGGTTGTTCAATTATGGTAAATCAAATGTTGTATGGTACTGCTACATTGTGCAATGGTATTTAAATGTTAGATATATGCAATCCAATTTTAAATATTAATGACAATAAAAGACAAAAATGAGGTAAGTTAAAATCATTTTACTTATGGAATAGTCGACTTGGCCATATAAATGAGAGACGCATGTCTAAGCTACACAGAAGTGGTAAACTTAGGGTCATTTAAATATGAATCATATGACACATATGAATCTTTCTTGTTAGGCAAGATGACTAAATTACCTTTTAAAGGTAAGGTTATACGAGTGAATGAGTTATTAGACCTAATACATTATGATTTATGTGGTCTGATGTTCATTCATGCCAGAGGCAGTTTTATGAACTTCATTACCTTTATCGATGATTATTCACGATATGGGTATGTGTATCTAATGAGATAAAAGTATGAAGCATTTAAAATGTTCAAACAATTCATACAAGAAGTAGAGAAACATCTCAGGAAAAGTGTTATGAAATTTTGATCAGATCGAGGTGGTGAATACTTGACTGAGGAGTTGCTAAGTTATCTCAGGGATAACAGGATTGTATCCCAGTGGACTCACCTTACACACCGCAACATAATGGTGTGAATGAAAGGAGAAACTAAGCCTTGTTGGATATGATAAGGTCAATGATGGGGTTAGTAGATCTATCGAAATTCTTTTAGGATTATGAACTCGAGACTATTGTTTATGTGATAAACAAAGTTCCTTCAAAAGCAGTTGATGTTGCTTCATATGAGATATGAACTAATAAGAAATCATATCTTTCTTATATGAAAGTTTTGGGTTGTCCGGCTTATATGAAGCGGATTCAATTAGACAAGCTTAAAGTGAAATATAATAAAAGTCTGTTTGTAGGATATCTTAAGGAAACGATTGGATATCAGTTCTACAATGCTTTAGAGCACAAGGTGTTTGTCTTAAAGCATGCTGTCTTTTTAGAGAAAGAGTTTCTTTTAAGAGAAGACAGTGGGAGCAAAATTGAACTTGATGAAGTTCATGATGCTCAATCAGACGTAAACCAACTGTCTCAACCTGAGATTGTTGTTCATGGAGATGAGACAACAGTTGAACCTTCTGACACACAAAATGATCGTAGGTCAAGTAGGATACGTAATGTTTCAGAGAGATATGGATTTCTCATAAGTGAATATAATAACAAATTGCTCATAGAGGACAATGAGTCTACAATCTATGAAGAGGCTCTGAAGAATTCAGAATCTTATAAATGGCTTCAAGCCATGAAGTTCAAAATGGATTCCATATTTGAAAACCAAGTATTGACTTTGGTTGACTCACTCGAAGGGCTAAAACTCATAGGTTGTAAGTGGATTTTCAAGAAGAAAATCAACATGGATGGTAATATGATTACTTATAAAATGAGGCTAGTCGCAAAAGGTTATCGTCAAAGATAAGGAGTTGACTATGACAAGACATTTAGCCCCGTAGCTATGCTTAAATTCATTAGAATACTCTTAGACATTGTTGCTCATTATGATTATGAGATATGACAAATGGATGTGAAGATGACTTTCCTAAATGGAAACCTAGCCGAGGATGTGT
This sequence comes from Erythroxylum baracoense, assembly GCA_025629805.1. Classification (NCBI taxonomy): domain Eukaryota; kingdom Viridiplantae; phylum Streptophyta; class Magnoliopsida; order Malpighiales; family Erythroxylaceae; genus Erythroxylum; species Erythroxylum baracoense. Next base: position 16,188,311 of record JAOTAY010000008.1, read on the forward strand.
ATATGATACAATCTGAGGGCTTCATATCAAAAAATGTCGAAAAGATATGCAAGGCTTAGAAATCCATTTATGGATTGAAGCAAGCATCTAGGAGTTGAAACATTCGATTTGATGTGATAATCAAAGAGCTTAGTTTCTCACAAAATCCAGATGAACCTTGTGTGTACAATAAGGTTAGTGGGAGTGCTATTATATTCCTTATGTTATATATAGATGACATATTATTAATAGGAAATGATGTCTCAAGTTTGCAATCTATCAAAATTTGGTTGTCCTGAAATTTCTCCATAAAAGACCTTGGAGAAGTAACTTATCTATTGGGAATAAAGAGTTATAGAGATAGATCAAGAAAGTTGCTAGATCTTTCATAGTCTACATACATAGATAAAGCGCTAAATAGTTTTACCATGGAGCAATCCAAGATCCAAGATAAGAGGACTCATATGAGTTTGATCCCATATGATTCGGTAATAGGATTAATCATGTATGCTATGTTATGTACTAGACCTGATATATCATATGCTTTAAGTGTTACGAGAAGATATCAATCATATCCCGGTAAATGTCATTAGGTGGTTGTAAAGAATATCCTAAAGTATTTGAGAAGGACTAAGGATGTATTCTTAGTATATAGAGATGGAGATCTCGTAATGAGCGGGCATACAGATGCCAATTTTCAATCTGACCAGGATGACTCCAAATCCCAGTTAGGTTACGTTTTCACACAAAATGGTGGAGTAGTTAGTTGGAAGAGTTCTAAACAAGAGACGAATGTAGATTCAATGATCGAATCAGAGTACTTGTAGTTATGGAAGTGGCAAAAGAAGCTGTTCAGATCAAGAAGTTTATTATGGAACTTAGAGTGGTTTCGAGCATTGTAGACCTGATACTGCTGTATTATAAAAACAATGGGGCTATTGCTCAAGTCAAGAAACAAAGGTCTTATCAGAGGTCCAAGCACATACTCGGGAGATATCACTTGATCAAGGAGATCATTGATAGAAGTGATGTGAAGATAGAGATAGTACCCACAAATCATAAAATTGTTGATCCTTTGACTAAACCACTTCCTCAAATGAAATTTCATTCAAGAATACTCCCCTATGATAATCTTAAATCGAGTTAATGAAGTCCATGATACAAAACGTAACATAAAGGAAATTATGATGAGATTATGATAATAAGATTTCTATCATGTGTAATTATGTTAGTATCTAAATTATCCTTAGTCATAGGAATAATGAGACAAGACATTATTAATCCAGATAAACTAGCATATGTTATACTCCTTGATTTGATCAAGTAGTAGATCTTATAAACTATAAGCATGAGATTTTTAGAGTTAACATGTGGATGCTTACTAAGAGTAGTAAGTACATCGGATGACCTGTTTTGAGATTATCATATGGATGATTTATCAAATGCCAGTGATTAATCTCATCATAGAAATGGTGTAAATATCTTCAAAATTGAGGTACTTAAGGATATCTTGGATACTGATCCTGTGCTTTGATACTATTCCTTGTTGCCTCAAGACGAGGTCGCTTATAGGGTGATGGTTGGGTACAACTATTGGTATTCAAAGGTAATTGAGTAGCCAATAAAGGATTCACCACTCCTGATAGAAGGAGATGATACCCACGACCTCTTATCAGGGTCATTACTTAGGAATCGCTGGCCATAGTCGATGTGTCATGAAGAGAGTCTTTAATGACATAAAGAGTAATGAGATCCCTAAGACGAGAACTCATATCACTTGGACTAGATGTGACGTAGTCAGTCTAGTAGGAGTTGACACACAGCACATACTTCGAACCAAGTGGGGTATAAATTGGTGAAAGGACAAATTGCACGGTAACTGCCTGTGGAAAGGTTCGTAAGTCAGATAATTGACTATCAAAGAGTTCGTATGTCAATCCACTTACTTTCTGATAAATTGGTATCATAAAACCATTCATGAATTGCTTGAATTAAAAGATAATTCATGTGGCCAAAAATTGAGAACCTAAAGGATCATACGCTTAGGAGATTGAGGGAATGTTTCAGGATAATATCCCGATATGATTGTGGTAAGAAATGTTGAAAAGGAATAGACGAACCAAATGTTGCATGGATGTCTAAGGTGGAGTCATGATCGTGACCCATAAATTCCAACAATATATATAAGCGATTTCTCATCACTTAAATGTAGATCAACAGCTAGGGAGGCCAAAAATGTTATGGACATTTTAGAAAGAGTTAGAGCGAGAATTTCTTTGCATGTCAAGCAAGGGTTGCTTGATGTTTATTACAAATGATATAATTCTCTTTTATCCTTCCTATTGAGCATCCTACTTGTGTTTCCATTTTGTTTGGTGCCAAACCTTCCCTACACACTATATTTCTTCATATCTATGTGTTCTTCACTGGTTGTTAGAGGTGTTTGGTGTTTGCTACAACCCAAATAAGGAGAAGATTCAAGAAAGGAGGAGCATTTGCAAGGTACATATGCTGTAATTTCATGTTCTTACATTCTATTTATATATGCACATAGATTTTGGGTTCATGGGGATATCTTGAGAGTTGGAATTTTAATTTCGACACTTCTGTTGCCTTGCCATGCAAGTGATGCATGATCCCGAGCCTCTCCAACACAATTTATATTAGCTTTAAAGGAATGATATTTCTTACATGTTCAACGAAAATTCTTCTTCATTCTTTCTATTTCTTTGACTATGTTGATATGGAGAAGGAGATGAGCACTCCAATAAGTGTGCAAACCATTTAAGATAGAGATAATAAGTTGTTGTCTTCCTGTAAAGAACAAATCCTTTACATTCTAATTATGTAGCTTTTGTTTCACTTATTCCATGAGAGGAAGGAAATCCAAATATGTTGGTCTCAAAGTGATTATTGGTATCACTATATACTTTATAAGGAGAATTCCTAAATTGAAGTCGGTGATTTGTGCTAGATAAGTTCTTATCCCTAAGCTTTACATGGAGATATAGATGTAACTTTTGTTGTTGTTGGCTATTAGACCAAACATATTTTTCAAAACTTGTAAAGCGTTCACAAAATACATTATTAAAAGGGTATTACTAGATACTTTATAAGGAGAGTTCCTAAATTGAAGTCGGTGATTTGTGCTAGATAAGTTCTTATCCCTAAGCTTTATATGGAGATATAGATGTAACTTTTTGTTGTTGTTGGCTGTTAGACCAAACATATTTTTCAAAACCTGTAAAGCATTCACAAAATACATTATTAAATGGGTATTTTACTTACTATATAGAATAAGGTCATCTGTAAATAAGAGGTTTAACAACTTTATAGATCCATTATGGTGAAATCTAAATAATCTATTGGACTTAATATTCTTGGAAATTAATCATATTAAAACTTCACTATAGATAAAGAATAAGTAAGATGAGAGTGGATCACCTTGTTAAAGTTTGTTGGATCTTTTTACTAATGGAGTAAGTTTTTCATTAATGTTAATGTTGTAAGAGGTTGTTGTGTTGTATTGAACTAGACACTTGATGAAGATTGGTAGATACCTGACTTAAGAGAATTTTTATAGAAAATATAATTAATTAAATCAAAAGCCTGTTGAAAGTCTATTTTTATTATATAATTGTTGACATTAGTAGATGAGTGATAGTATTCATAATTTCTTGATTTAGAAGAACATTATCTCTTATATTTCTTCCATTAATTGATGCCCCTTGAGTTGGATTGATTATTGATCAAATGACATCCCTCATCTTACTACATAACATTACACAACATTTTTTATATTATCTTGTAGATATTGTTATGACATGAGATTGCTCGATAATCCTTAGCTGGTATAGGATTGGAACTTCTAGAATTAAACAGATATAGGTTTTATTAAGCTCTTAAAGTATCTTGCATTTGTAGAAGAATTCTAGAATAACATAAGTAATTGTGACTCTAACTAGATGCTAAGACTTCTGAGGAAAAAAATCTATTTAACTTATTAAGGCTAGGTCCTTTATTTGGTTCCAAGAATAAGAGAGCCACCTCCACATCAATATAGAGAAAGTTTTAGTTGGGACAATATCATATAGTTTAGCTTAAGGTTATATATTGGCCTTTAATCTCATTATGACGTAACTTAGTTTCCTAACTAAGATCTTAGTTAGTTCTTCCTAAATAGGTTGTGTGCAACCGAGTAAGGAATTATGTCAAACACCTAATATGCACTCGCTAAAACATTCTATTTAATAATTGTTGTGTAATTTGAATTTCACACTTTAGGACTTAACCAATGTAATTTGATAGAACATATGTTAAGTTATTTTCATATACCTAAAAACAAATTACAACCAAGTCTGGTTAAGCGACCAATTAATAATTTAAGATTGCCTCAGAACATTTTCACAAATATATTTTATTCATTCTTTTTAGGCATGTTTTGTGAAAAAAAGACAAATATAGAATATAAACATTAAAAAAATATTAATGTGTCACAAAAAAATTACATATGAAATAAGGCTTAAAATAGGCTAACCAAAATGATTGTTGGAGGGACTTATTAGAACATCCAACTATCATATATCATATATCATAATTGAATAACTAATATAATTGATATAACTTATAAATAATTTTAAAAAATAATTGTCACTGTCAAGAACTAAATTAAAATTTGGTCTATCCAAAATATATATCTCGTGCTACCAATATTGTCACAATGGTATTTAACATAACCTAATAACCTAAGTGAAAATTTCAGACCAAAATATATCATTATATATTTACAATTTTCTAGATAGCTTTGGTTACGCTAGCTTCTTTTCCGAAGAATATAATTATCATATTGTTGGACTGATGTAAGCGTTATTAAATCCATCTATTATAAAGAAAGTTTCATTAGCCTCTCCCATTAAAAGAAAGTTGACATCCTTATCGGTAATAATTTTGTTGAATTTATCTATCATGTACACCATTGTCAACTTGCTTCTAAAGTTAGCTAAGTAATCTCTTTTTTCTTATAAAACATTAATAGAACATATTGGGTTATGAGAAAAGATATGGGCTTTCCCTTCCATTCTATTACTTCAAGTAATAGTTTTAGTAACCCCTTGCTACATATGGATAACTTATATTTTGTTTTAGACACCTTACATATGTAGCTACAATTATACCCAAGATTAGAGTCTTAGTAAAAAGTTGAAGAGTGTGTCTTCTTCCAACATATTATAGATGTTCAGTATAAGAGAATTAAAGGCCTTAACATAGTTTTGGACTATTCCTTCACGTCTCAACTTTTGTAAGGTTTCCCTAACTATATAAGAGGCTTTATAAGGCAGGAAATGCTCTTTATAACACCTCTTAAATCTCAATTTATAAACAACTAGTATTAAAATCATCATACAATTTAACATCACTAACTAAATACATAATGTTCATCATCACATTATCCATTTTTGGCACCTTTACAACATAGAAATATTAATTCTTATCTCACAAAAATTTCTTCAGTATCTTAGCATCTCAAACACCATAAAAGTGCTTTTGGTTTAGGGATTTTTAGCATTGTCTAGTTTTCACTGTTATTGTGGAAAACATTGGTTTAAAGAAGTTACAAAGCATCCTCCATCAACTTTACTTAACTATTTAATGTGCATCATTCATGCCATCTAATCAAATATTCACAAAAAATCCATCTTCTAGGACTAATCTAAGGAATTGTTCTAACTAGCCATCCTTTATCTCAAATGTTCCATATTTTTTCCTACCATTTGTCACCAAATTTATCTTGTTATTGTGCTTTGGTTTCGTTTTTCACATAGGTCAATTTAAGGCTAAATATTAGCCTTTAATTTAATATGTTGTAGCTTAATTCCCCAATAAGTTCTCAATAAGTTCCTGCTAAACATATTGTGCAGTCTATTGAAAAATTTTATTAAACACTTGATATGACCTTTATTGAGATATTTTGTCGAACAGTTGGTGTACAATTTCATTATCACACTATAGGACTTTAATAATGTAACCTAACATAATATAAGTGAAGTAGGTTGTTTGTATATATCTACAAATAGATTATAGCCAAGTTTTAGTAATAAATGAAGTAGGTTGTTTGTATATATCTACAAATAGATTATAACCAAGTTTTAGTAAGGAAACAATTAATAATTTAAGAATGCCTTTGGGAAATTTTCCAATTAATAATTTAAAAATTGCTTCGAGACATTTTCATAAACATCCTTTGTGCATTTGTTTTAAGTAAATTTTATAATCGAAAATAAATGAACATAAAACATAAACATTGGAGTAACTTTTATTAACATGTCACAAAGGATTATACATTCACACATATATAAAAGAAACAATAGTTAAAGGAAGTTTATAAGAGTTACACCCTAACTGCAAAGTTTACATTGTTCTAATCCTTATAGCAATTAGTTATACAAATTCTCTTTTCAATCCAAATAACATGACTATTTGAGGAGCATATTAGAACACTCAATTACCAATTATTATAACCGAATGACCATCATAACTAATATAGATGACAAATAATTATCAAAATATAATAATAATTACCCAAAACTAAAATGAACTTTGGCCTATCCAAAATCTATATCTTGCACTAATAATGTTTTCGTAATGGTGTTGAACATCACGTAATAGTCTAAATGAAGTTTTCTTACTAAAATATGCCATTTACACACATGCAACTTTTTGGATAGCTTAGTTAGACTAGCTTCTTGCTGAAGCATGCCACAATTATCTTGTTAAACTTGTGTAACTTTTACTACAACTATTGTTCTATAAAAGATCTCACAGACAACATTTGTTTATAGTCTATTAACTGTTGAATAAGGTACTATAAGGACTTTTTATATAAAAGAAAATCATTCTCACCTCTTGGAAAGTAAGTGAAATGTTCAACAAAAAGACTTTTGAGATATTTTGAATGGTTATTTCCTTTCCTTAACCATTAAGGAAAGTTATTGTTTTGTTTGAGTTCCAATAAATGAGAATGGAGTTATTAAAATACTTTTATTTTTATCACCATCTCTAAGCCAACTTACCCTTGCATCAATAATTTCAAGAAGTTCTATTTTTTCCACCTCTCTTAGGTTATTATCGTCTGTTTTTGCTAGCAAAAATCCTTACATCAAACATAACTCCAATCTTGAATTTGAAACTGCAATATCATTTTTTCCAATAGCCTTGATAAGTTTTTTAGTCCTTTCATTGTATCTCCTTTAGGTTTTTCATACATTTGTCTAATTTGCAGCCATAGAAAAAGGTATTAATATCCTGTTAGACAACATCTTTGAATCCCAACTATTCCACCAAGTAATTATTGATCTTAAAAGGAACAAGTTTAATATTTTTGGGCAAATTCATAATGACCTCTATGTAACAATGATTAGATGAGATGTTGTTGTCACAGAAAGTCTAATAATTTAAGAAATCTTTTAATCAAGAGTAGCTCACCATGACTCTATCTACTTTTCTTCTTTGGAAGAGATTTCCAGTTTGTTGTTGTTTTAGGTAAAGTGATTTCCTTTGTATTTCAAGCTGGAAGGTTAGACAAAGAAATATAGAACTTATCACTAAAGCCAATTTAGTTAAACAACTTTGAGAATTAAAAAGTCAATATTTGTATAAACATACAAAATATAGGCTTTGTTAATTATTAGAGCCTTACCATAATAATGGCATATCTACTTTTTTTGTATTTAATCATTACCTAGCTATTAGAATAAGATCTCACTATTAGGTTAACAAATTTATTTGTTTAATTTTTTCTTTAGTAAAGGACTAAAAGAATAAAGAGAAATAACAAGAAATACTTTATTTATTATATAATTTGATTGTGGGCTAATGTTGGCATAAGTTTTTATAAAAGATGGAGTTAACTCTTGTATGTCTTAACTCTAACTATAAATATGGGTATATCAAGAGTTAATCTATATGATTATTTTAAGCAATTTTTAAAGCAAGTAGATAGCCAAAGTGCTTGATGCAATCATATTTGTATATATTTTTAGTACCTTATATTTAGTATCTTGCATGTGTTTTATGATATCTATGGTCTATTTCTCATGTTTTATAATTATTAGAGCTTTAGACACATAAAATATAAAAAGTCCTTAATAGGTTGACATTAAAATTGTTTTTCAGTTTCTGGCAGATTTGACCTTTGGACGTTTGGGAATTTTTATCTAGGAATTTGTGCATCCAAAAATTCTAAGATTTGTAGGCATAATCGTGACGCACGGAAGAATTTTCCACAAAGTTTTAGAAGTTTTGGAGTTTTCATTTGAGAGCAGTAAATATTTGAAGACTGCCGTAAAGTTGGAGACGTTTAGTCTGACCTCTTGTGTTTCAAAAAATTCATATCTGAGATCCAACCGTTGGATTTCTATGATCTAAGGCTCAAGTTGAAGTTGACTCAATGATCATTTTGGTGACCAATTTTGAACAGTCCAAGTTCTATATTTTACTTTTTATGGTTAGTCGAATTTGGTCTAGAAATCAATCAGCATAATCAGTCCAAGAACGATCAGAGTTTAGGGCCAATTTTGGGTTGCTGGTGGCGACGAACCAGTCCATAGATGACTTGAAAAGAGAACCAACTCTAGGTAGAGCAAGCCCAAAAGAATTCCAAGAGTAGCTCAGCCCACGAAGAAGCCCTAAATATGCCCAAATCTAGGTTTGAAGTGCAATAATGTATGCAAGCAAGGAAGCTTCCACAATCAACTTGACAATTATGTGTCCTATTCCAAGTCTGCTTTTTAGGAGAGACCAGACCTCATCTAGCTGATATAAATAGGGTCCCTTAGAATAGAATAGCTCTCTTTTTTTTTGATATAGTCGTCAGCCAATTCTTTCCTTTTTTTCGTTTTTAGGTAAAAAACCTAAGTCCTTTGTTTTCTTCTTCTTTTTCTTCTATATAGCCGAGACTTGCACCATGGTTTTAAACAAGATTCTTGACTTTGTTTTAATTTTAATCATGAAATAAGTTTTCTTTTCAATTGTGGAGGTTAGTAGCTAATTCTTATGGGTTGATTTTATGAGATTTTGTGCTTGAATCTTGCTATTTTATGGTTGAATATTTGTGCTCATGGACTGCATGAAAGCCGAATTATGTTGGATATTTTAGAAGTCTAGAATTCAATTTATCTTGCATGATTTGTTTGCCAATTAATTGAATTAGGTGTTAGTCATCACTTTCATTAAATAAGTGGCGTTAATCTATTAGAGTTTGAAGGTATATGTAGAATTTTAATGGGTTAGTTATTGAGCATAGAATTATTTAATATATGTTAGTCATCTTTGAATAATTTTAGGTTCGATCAAAGCCATCTAATCTTAATGCTTGCATGTTTGTGCTATTCATGTTAGTTTTGAATTGATGCTTGCATGAAAAGGTTTTACATTACATGTTAGTTTTGGATGCAAAAACTATTTTATGGTGAACCCGAATTTTGATCATAAATTGGCTGGAAAAATCTTTGTATTAAATGATTAAAATCAATTTAGGGAATTAGTAAACTCCTTTGCAATTGATCTTTAGTTAATCTGAATTTTTATCAAACTTTTCTTGAAATTTTTCTTCTTTAAATAAATTTTGGCACTTTCTAAAATTTTCTATTTTTAATTCACAATTCTTCTTTATTTTCTTGTTGATTTGATGCAATCAAACCACCCCCTTATCATATCTCTCATTATATAAATCCAATATATAAAAATTATAGTATAAAATTGAATATTATATAGTACTCGAACCTCCTCTTTCACATAAACATTTTTAAAAGTAGTATAGTTCTGAATAGGTTACTCAAACCATGAAAAAATTGGGGTTATATATACTAAACATGCAAGTCTCTATCTAAGAGACATTTCATCATACACCTCATAGGCAATATGTATTATCTCTAACATTCACATAAAACAAATGCATTTTTCATTATTTACCAACAACAACACATGTAAGCAACAAATAAACCAACAATTCAAACAAAAAATGCATATTCCATCAATCATAACAAAACCCACCACCCAACACCCACCCACGGTGTACATATATATAACCATCTAAGGGCTTCTTTTTTTGGAAACAAAATAAACCCAATAGAGACCTTACCTCAAAATGATGCATGATGGACCAAAAACGAAGTAGAAATCGATGGTGGAAGCAACGAAAATGACAAAAAACTGATGCCTACGAGGGAGGAGAAGAAAAATGGTAAAGGGGGAGGAAAGGTCGGGTTAAAATGATGATGATAAAACTATCTCGTTTTACTTATGAACAATTTGGCATTTACCGATGGACACATCGCTCTGTCGGTAAATTTCCAATAGAAAACCATTTCCCATTGTAATTTACCGACGGGACATATTTCTAGTCAGTATTCAATTTTACCAATTTTTGCACCATCTGTTGTCGCCTTATTTTACGACAGAACTTCTTATTCTGTCGCTATATTACGACAAAAAAATTGCGAATTTATTTTTCCTCCACCTTTACCGATGAATGTCTTGTCTGTTGGTAAACCAGTTCACTTTACTGACGGAATATCCTTTCTGTAACTAATTACCTACGAAAATCTGACCGTCAATAATATTCCATGGGTAATTTGTTATTTTCTTGTAGTGTATATTTGATTTTTAAAAGAACAAAGTTTCTACTTGATTAAATTGTCACTCAAATATTTTTAACTTTCCAACAAATTCTTAAGTTGAGAGGGATTATTATGACTAATTGGAAGTTGATAATTGGGAGTGGTAGAAGAACTTGATTGTGATATGACAACTTACATCTACTAAGTCCCTTTCAAAACCTTTTAAATATAACATCCACCATCCCCAAATTATGGAATCATTCAAGAATGTCACAAATTATCATCAACAACTCTTAAAAGTAATTAACCTACTTTTCATCGTAAGAGATTCTTTTCCATTAGAGTTAACATTAATAACTATTCCTTGATGCTTTTTGAGAATTCTTGGTCATATTAATGGGATGTAATTGGTGGAAATTTACCGATTAATCATGCCTAGAGTTATTTATAGGAATTCATTAAACCACTACAATACAAAGAGTTTTAGACAACAACATGTTTGTAACAGTTTTATAACGTATTGCTTAAAATTAATATAATGCAATAGTCTTAAAAGTATTGTCTTTGATAATATTAAGATGCAACGATAATAATAAATTATTTTTATATATTATAAAAGACAACAAAATCAAAAAAATTTGTTGCTTTAAAATTCTATAGGTTCAAGAAATTGAACCTTTGTTGTATATATGTATAAGTAACAATTAAAGTGTTATTATTTCATATATTATAAAGTTTGTGTGTGTGTGTATGAACTTTACTTTTTTAAAATTAAATCAATTGGTATTAATTGACAACCCCAAGTGTACAAGGTTGGTACATGTGTTAGCATAAACATAAGTAGTAGAACCTACTTAATAAAAAAATGCCAAGGGCTTCAAATGATGTAATTCTTAACTCCCTTTCTAATTACTCTTTGCTTTTAACTAATTTCTAGATCTTCTATACTAGTTGGGCCATAATAAATGTTCCTTTATGGGTTTGTTCACGATAGATTGGGGTTCTTTGCTTTAGTACCTCTGGAGATGACTACTGGGACATTGGTGTCTTCCTCCTTCACTCTTCTAACTTTGGATTACACTAGCAATATAGGTAATCATCCTTTTATCAATCTTGTTATTAGTTTACTTCCTTGCTAAGTAGAGGCCTTTTGGAGATGGACACTGTCTATAAATTTACTTCACCACTACCAAGCACCATTGTTGTTGTCTTCTATTATAATAAGGCAAAGTAAACGCTTTTTGAAGATAAACATATGTAGGTCTTAATATAAACTTATTTGGTGTTTATTTGTGTCTTTTCTTTTTCTTTTCTCAAGTCCTTTTTAGTGGGTACAAACTTTTTAAAATGAGTTTTATAGATGGTTAAAGAATTAATTTTTTATATCAATCTTTTGGCAGATGTGTTTTGCTTTATTTTGGTTTTTCTCTTTATGTATTGTAATTTATACATACAAGTAAGTACAAATCAAACTTCCTTTTAGGTTTACCTCCATATCTACCTCATACATGTAAAAAATGTTCATTACTAGGTATACATTTCTTTCTACTATACTATCAGATCTTATAAAATAGTTTTGATTCTAGTATGCCAAACTCTCATTATGAGCAGTGTCTCAACTAGAAATTTACACATTATTAATATGCTAGTCTACGAAATCGCCATTTCCGTCGTAAATTCTAAACAAGTTAAGTAAGAACTCATATTAGGATACTATTTCTTCTTTTTTATTCAACAATATTCTTGCATTGAAGATGAAATTTTTTTAATCCAATTTACTCTAAAGACTATGGTGTTATGGATTTTTAAAATGAATCTTACATAAAATGAAATGTAGAATAAATGAGATGATGGTTTATATTAGATATGCATGTCAAACGAACAAATACAGTCACCTTGAAAGCAAATAAATTATAAAAAAATGAAGACTCATCACGTCTGTTTCTATAGTAAGTATAGGTATGTAGGTATATACAACAAACTAAAATTTTCTTTTATTTTTCAACTAGAAAAAAGAATAAGAATTAGTAAAGAGGAATGAATTTTTACATGAGGTTTAGCTAAATTTTTGTAGGAACCTTATGTTTATATTTAGATGAATTTGATGAAATACATATATTGTAAATTGTAGTTTAGATCTAGTTTGTTTTGGTTAGGGATAAGAATATAATAGAGGAAAAGTAACCTAAGGAAAGGACTCCTACAACAGGGCTAGTTGTGATCTCTCTGTGTATTTGTGCTTAGTAGTTTAGCTTCTATTACACTATTTATATGTTAGTTTTGTCATTTGTTTTGCTTTCTCTTCATGTCTCCTTCATATTAGGTCCTTAGAATGACTTCTTCGTTGGCTATCACCCTACTTAATCACTAGGTGAAGTTTATCTAAATTAGACATCCAACTTTGTTATTTGTTCCTTTATTTTAACTTTGACATAGTGATTGAATTAGAACTATATTTTAGTAGTAATTCTAGTTTTCAAGAATCATGTTAATAATGTTTTTGATTTTCTTGGTCTCATTCTCTACAAATAAAATCTTAGGATAGTAGTAGCAGATAAAATTAAATTACGTGCCTTATTTTCTTTCTTGATCCTCTCAACTATCCTAAAATTTTTAATCATTAATCTCTTACTTCATTATTGAGATTTCAGTTTATTTAAGTTCCTTAAAACTCAATTTCTCTAAATTTCTTAAAACTATTAACTTATATGATTCTTTTATAACAAGATTAAATAAAAAGAATAACTGAATTGCAGATAAGAACTGTAAGAAAAAACTACTAAAGTAGAGCAGTATACACCTTTATTATAATGTCATTTTGTTAAGCATGTCTTATTCCAAAAAGAATTGAACGAAGCATTTAAAAGCTATATGTGCCCTATTCATCGATTTAGGTTCCTTTTAATACACTTTCCCATACATTAATTTGTAAGTATCTTCAAGTCCTTATCCAATCCATTGATTTGTTTTTTTACATGGCTAAGACGCACCAAGTTTCCAAAAATAAACAAGATAACTCCACTTCAATTTAATTAAGTGGTTCACTATTTGAGTTCCATTTACTTAACAAATTTTATCATCTTATTTATGTTGATAATCATTATAATAAATAGATCAAAAATCTAATAGTGAAATTAAAATCATTCGACTTATATGATGATGTTTTAGGGTGTTGAGGTACTTTGAAATGACCAGAAGATACGTTTGTTGTTCACATTCTCAATATATTAGCATTTTGGTTTTATTCCCTTATCTTTAAGCTAGAGTCATACAAATATAGTGCACTAAATATGGCTCAAGAAGTTCATGCCTTATGACTTTATTCATAAAAAGAACTAAATCATTGAGTTATTGTTTTTAAACTACATTAATTGTCTTGATTAAATGGAGGTAACAATAAAGTAGTTGGTATTTTATTTTATTTTATATATCAACCTATTTTATGAGCATATTTGTTCTACAATAATTCTGATCTACTTGTCCTTTCTTGTAAGAAGATGATGATTAGGAGTTGATAAGGTGGTATTTTCTAAAGAATTTTAGTTCATCTGTACATATTTGTTGTGCTCTGTATTTTGATTGTTGTACTTATATTCCATATAGATTAGAGGAAGATAATATAGGTGTATATTTTAGCTAATAATTTCTTACTATTGTATTCTAGAAGGTTGAATTCCGTAAGTCCATATAGACTATATGATAGCATATATAAATGCAAATTTTTAGTCATTGATATATGTATAGATGTTGCATACTTAGTAAAAAGGGTTTGTTTTTACATTAACATGTTGTTAATAATGAAAGGATAAGTTATTACTTTTGTTATTAAATATTTTTACCTAAAAAAATCATTTAACTTTCTTATAAAGACTCAAGCTATTGCTATATCCATTCAATAATGTTGATATAGGTTGAAACAAGTTTGTTTACATAGTCAAAATCTAAAGTAACATTATTCATTTTATTTCCTAATTAAGAAATTTTGTTGCTTACACCTATAATAGCCCCACTTTAATAGTATGAATTTTGTTGCCTTAATAAAAAGGCAACAATTATTGCACTTCTAGCTACACTTTACCTATTAAATAGAGAAATTTAATATAGCTCCCAATAATCATTTGAAAGTTTCTTCCTGTGCACTTTGTAATAAATAATCTCACAGTTATTTTTTATTCAATTATCAACATTCATCTTTGGATTGAAATTACTTTTTAAAAATATTTTCTCTTAATATTTTATTTGAAACATTGGCTAAATTTAATGGAATGGGAGAATAAAGTTATAGATGACTATTGAAAAGTTAATCGTGATCCAATTATAAGGGCAACAAAAAATTAATTCTTATAATTTCTTAATTAGGTCTCTTTAATTAAATAACTAGAAAAATATGAACCTTAAATAGAAGAGTAAAAAAGTTCCCTAATTTAGATTCCTACATAATTTTCTTCTCGAAATTTCAACCATAAGTTGTCCATATGTTAGCCTCTAACAATATCTAAAAATTAGAGAAAGAAACTCAATAATTGAGAAGGAATGACATGAGTGCTAGCCCTTTTTATGTATTTTTTAATAAGAAAAAATTTGTAATTAAAATCTAAATCTAAATCTGATTATAATTATTATTTTATTTTAATAAAATTAAATATCTTATATATTGACCCCTGAAATTTCTCAAACTTCACAATTAATTCCTACTTAATTTAAATTAATTTTTATGTTTTTAACTACTCTTTTATGTATGACCCATTAAGTTCCTAATATGTTGAAAATAATTTTAAATCATAACTATAATTAGATAAACTAAAACACCTTTTAATTTATCTTTATTTCTCTAATTTAGTAATTTAAAGTCATAGATCAAGATTGACAAGTAGCAATATGTCATGAACATCCAAATATTAGAAATGTCAAAGTGATTTGACTCAATTTATTTGTGCATAGTTATGGTGTACAATTTAATCATTTCTTTATCCAATGTCCTAATTAGACATAAAGTATGAATTTAGTGTCAGCTCTTTTAAATCCAATCATGTTCATTCTTACTAACTTAAGTGGTTAATAATTTATATTTGAAAACACCATTTCACGTCTCAACTCACTCTAGTCAAAGAATTCCTTAAATAACTAATACTCAAGAATAGTGGAAAATCTCTCCAATTACTTTAGAATGATGAACCTTTTATTAACTTCCTTAACTTTATCTATATCCAAATGTTATCAATTGAGCTACCCTAAATAAAATATATCATAAGTAGCATCAAAACATAATAATTCACATACGAGATATTTTGGTAATCTCAAGTTTAATGATCAGTTATGCAACCATTATAGTGAAGAAATTCGCAAACACATAAGTAATATTCTATCTGAGATCCTCATAATTGAGTTAGTAAAGTGAACTTATTTTCTACTAAGCCCTCATATGTTTGTTTAAGTATATCTATATTTTAATTTATGAGATCAATTACTTTCCTTATAAGAAAGAAATATAAGATATGCTAGTTTTACCATTCCATCAATATCTTATCTTAATGAAACTACAACTAAGAATAATTTTGGAATAACAAAAATATACAAATTGAATCTAATAATTATAATTTCAATTGTACAATAAATAATTGGCTATAAGGCATATACCAACAACCTCCAATTTACACTACACCAATTGCTTATGTATCTTATACCATATCTTTATAGTACTAAGCATTTGCTTAAATCTTATAACTCTCATCTTGATTATTTTATAATTAAGAGAGACTACCTAAATACATACTTGGATATTTGATAAGACCTTAACTATGTTTACATGCACAATGGCTCTAATGTTTTGTATAGAACATTATTGTCTCAACAATGCAAATAACTATATCAAGTTCATTAAAGAACTTATTGATCCAAAAAATCATTTCCATTAAATTAAAAATGTATTACGACATGATTATCAATTAATACTAAATTTGAACCTTTGCAATCTTAAAATAATATTGTTCTATGTATAATATACCTTAATAGGGATTTACTTCTAAAGTTAATATTCATGTGATCTTGAACTTAAATATCAATTCAGTATAGAGTAATGGATATATTAATGCTTCATAAATATAAGATATCTTAAATATTAAATACCCTTAATTCATTATCTATGCTTTCGGACTAGAATAGATAGACAACTTCTGTATCTATCTCTATAAATTTAATTCCTATAATTAAGTTTTTACCTTTTTCACAATTTAATAAGAGTTATTTATAGACAATCATATCTTCAACAATTGAAAATATGATTTTTTTATGCTCTACTAGCAATATGTATGCACATATTCTCATAGTACTACTATACTCCCACTAACCTTCTTGTAAAGATAAAAATCCATAATCATTTTCAAAATAAACATTTTGAATTCATCACGAAAGTGAATCATTAACATCTAATAAACTTGTCTTTCCATTTCAAAATTTGTCACCCCATTAGAACCTATAACTATTTTTGTCTTAAGCATTCCTGTTAGACCAACACCTGTCAATGCCACCTTCCATATTTAGCACCATTATAGCCAACTCTGACATGCAACATTCTAAATTTTCCCCATTGCCCCTTCTTGCCAAACTAACCTCCTCTTTCTCTCCCGAGTAACTGATAGTTGTGTAATTGCATGTGTTTTAAGGTTGAAATTGTTCTTTATTCAGTGTGAATTTGATTGGTGTGTATACATCTAGGGTGTAATTATGTTAGTTCGTGTGTTTTAGTGTTTTTATGGGTTAGATTAAGTCTTTGAGCTTCGTGATACGTTTGTTAGTGTTTTAGGGTGAATAGGGAAGAACGACGAAGATTCGAGGAGTTTCGAACCAAAGCCATAGGCCACGATTGTGCACAGTAGGCCACGATCGTGGCAAAGAGCGTCAAGTTAAGTCACGATTGAGTACATTGGGCCACGATCGTGACAGAAAGGTTAAACAGTAGGCCAGATCATGGCAGGCAGGGTCACGATTGTGCCCTACGTTGGGCTAATAGAAAAACTCAATTTTTGTGAGATTTTATGGACCGTTTTGACCCCGACTTTGACTTAGGACTTCCTCAGAATAAATGGAACATGATGTGATAGCTACCAGAGGGAGAAGAGACCCTAAAGAATCATGTAAATGAGTGAGATTCCATCAAATCCAAGAGAGACCTGGAGAGAGATCAGGAGATTCAGGAAGGAGACGATGGAAGAGAGACACGGAGACGTTCTAGATGTGAAGTACTTCCCAAAACAGGTGGTTTCCCACTGTTTCCACTTTCAAGATTCCATGCTTAATAGTATTTCCATTTTTCAGTTTTATTTTTTTATAGAATTGAAATAGGTGTTGAGATTCGTTGTGTTGAATGTTGAGTTTACATTTACACTCACCTTCATATTTTGACTTTTGAGATTAATAAAATTAATTTGATTATGTTTCTTTTATTGAGTTAATTGTGATTTCAATTCTGTTCTTAATAATTCAGCAACAAACTGAAAAGGTGAGCCAAGTAAAAATCATCGATTTGGGCTAATGAGAGTTAGGTGAATCAATAGGTAGAGAATTGAGTCAAACCGGTAGAGTCATGTAATGAGAGATCGAGCATAGATTCCTAGTAGGTTAATAGGCAATTTTAGAACTAATTTAGGTTTTAGACCAATTTTAGATCGAGAGATCACAATTCCCATAATTTGAATTAGGGATTACCAATTAAGGTTAAGAATTATAACTCAAGAGAGAGTAATTCACCCTAAGACTGCCTAGAGCCGTTAATTCAATAAGTGCATAATAGGTTAGGTTTTTTTAGTTTCAAACCCCTTGGTAATTTCTAGGTCGATTTTGGGTTGGCTGTGATATTGCTATTTTGTTTACTCTGTGGCACTTTAATTTCTCATATTTGATTATTGATTGATATAAGTTCTGCATTAGTTGTTTAATTAGGTTTGTTGCAAACATAGTTTCCTTTAGATTTTCAGACTAGTTCCCTTCCTCATGGGATTGACACGTTAGGTACCACGCGAATGACCCGTGTGCTTGCGATAATTACCAAGGTTATAAATAGTAAAACTTAGCGCGTATAACCTTGAGCGAACAAGTTTTTGGCACCGCTGCCTAGGAAGGCAATTTAGTTCTATAATTTAAGGCATTAAATTAGTTTGTATTTTTTTATTTTGTTCGTTTTACTTAGGAATAATGCTCTTGTATGAACACAACATTCACGAGAGGTTTAAGTCATGCAGCTGAAAAGATACATTTAGATATAACGTGATTAGAACGAACCTTGAGGAAAGCTCGGTGGGAGGAAGAAGAAGATATCGAGAACTCACAAATGGCCAAGGAATTTCAAAGAAATATGGACCAGGAAGTTAACCCTGGGAGGCATTAACAGAGGACCCTCATGGATTTTATGAGACCAGGGTTTAACCCAGCAAATCAAGGAGTGGCTAAACTGCCTATTCAAGCGGTCTCATTCAAAATCAATCAAGCCCTCCTTAATATGCTTCAACAGAACATCCACACATATAGATTGACGAATGAAGAATTGAACGCACACATCATTAGTTTCCTCGAGATCTGTGATACTTTTCGGTATCACGAGATGTCGAAGAATGCTATTCAGATTAGGTTGTTCCCTTTTACACTTGGGGACAGAGCGAAGGTTTAGTACCACTCACTGAGCCCCGCTAAGATCACGACGTGGGAGCAGCTTATGCATGCTTTTTTAGATAATTACTTCCCTTTAACAAAGACCATAAAGATCATAAAGGAAATTACCAATTTCCAACAAGGTGATGGGGAGTCGATTTATAAAGCGTGGAAGCGATATAAAGACCTGCAGAGGAGATGCCCATACCACAAACTACCCAAGGAATTCCTCCTGCAAACATTCTACAACGGAGTAAACCCACCTACCAGAGGCACGATCGATGCAGCGTCAGGTGGATCTTTGATGCGTAAGATGGTCGATGAAGCAGAGGAGTTAACTGAAGAGATGGTAAGTAATAGCTGTTTATGGGCGAGTGAGAGAAGTAGGCAACTTACTACCTTTAAAGAGTAGAAGGGACTTATCCCAGTCAATCAGATGAAAGAGATGCAAGATAAGATCGAAAATTTGACGCGAGAACTTAGTAATATGAAGGCATTATCGTCTGCTACGGTTAAGGCTATACAAGCAAAGTGTGAGTTATATGGTCAAGTAGATCATGACATTGTGGACTGCTAACTGATGAGAGAGGATATCTATAAGCAAGTGAATTACACGGGGGTACAATTTGGACGAGGAAGGGGCAATAACCCCTACTACAACACATATAATCGCGGGTGAAGAATCACCCCAAATTTTCCTGGTCGAATAATAATAATGGAGGATAATTCAGGACTCAAGGACAATCGAGTTTCCAGTAAGATAAAGCAAGCGCACTAGAAAGCCCACTAGAAGCCAAGTTGGACAAAATTCTAGATAAGTTTGGAACTTTAGATAATGCACACAAGAAGTTGGAAGAAAATTTTAAGCAAGTCACTAAGAGTCACGCATCTTCCATTCGTAATCTAGAGGCCCAAGTGAGATGCGAAATTTTGGAAATGTTCCTAGCACTTCAGGAACAAAATGAAGGGAGAATTTAAAGGCTATCACACTTCGCAACGGGAAGGAAATTGAACCACCTATAAGAATAATAGAGAAGCCAGTCAAGCCGGTTGAGAAAGATCAAGAAAAGGAGAAGGAAGTGGATATGAGTGAGTATCCACCTTATGTTACACCTCCACCGTACCAACCTAAGATATCTTTCCCTCAACGATAACAAAAGAAGTTGGATGATCAATTTGCAAAGTTCTTTGAGAAGCTAAGGACACCATAATTGTTGAGGCATTAGAACATATGCCTAAATACGTAAAATTTTTAAAGGACATTTTATCAAAGAAGCGTAATTAGGAAGACAATCAGATGGTAGCCCTAACTAGTACTTACAGATCTATAGTCACTAACAAAATGCCTTCAAATTTAAAAGATCAAGGAAGTTTCACAATACCTTGTGTCGTTAGTGAACTGGAATTTATGAAGTGTTTATGTGATCTGGAAGCTAGCATCAACCTTATGCCTTTATCGATATTCAGGAAGTTGGGACTTGGAGAGGTTAAGCCAACATCAATGTTAATTCAGTTGGCTAATTAATCCATTAAAAGGTCGTTCAGAATAGTGGAAGATGTTTTGATGTGAGTAGATAAATTCATTATCCCTGTGGATTTTATGGTTTTAGATTTTGAAGAGCATAAAAATTATCCACTGATCTTAGGTTGACCATTTATGAACACAGGAAAGGCCATAATTGATGTTCATGAAGGTAAACTGACACTTCGAATAGGTGAAGATCCGGTTGAATTCAATATGAATAAGGCTTTAAAGAATCCAACAACGAGTAGCGTATGCATAAGAGTTGAAATCATAGATTAAAGTTTGTGAGAACAAGTTAAGAGCTACATAGCAGAAGTGCAGTCACTGGAAACAGAAGCTGACAATGCACACAAAATTTCTGAAACTAAAGAAGATGATGAGATGGAGGAGGTAAATGTTGTACATCAAGATAAATTAGTTCGAACCGAAGCACCTACCCCACTATCTTAAGAGAAACCTCCCACATTAGAGCTCAATCCTTTACCCGCACACCTTAGGCACACATTTCTTGGTGAAGGTCAAACTCTGCCTATAATAATTTCCAACCAATTAAGTGAAAAACAAGAAAGTATGGTGGTGGAAGTTGTGAGGAAGCAAATGAAAGCCATTGGATAGCTGATTACTAACATTTGAGGAATAAGCCCGAATGTCTGTATGCACCGAATAAACTTAGAGGAAGGATGTAGAATAGTATGAGAGCGTCAACAAAGACTAAACCCTAATATGAAGGAGGTGGTCAAGAAGAAGATTATAAAACTCTTAGATGCAGGGATAATTTATCCTATCTTTGACAGTGAATGGGTCAGCCCAGTGTAATGCATACCCAAGAAGAAAGGAATGATGGTGATTGATAGTGAAAGTAGAGAAGTAATTTCAACCAGAATAGTCATGGGGTGGAGAGTATATATATATTATTGTATATATTACTGCTGTTTACAGACCAAATGATAAAAAGGATAAGTGGCCATTCATTTTTTTACTTTTTGGATGGATATTTGGGCTATAATCAAAATTTCATCTACCTTGATGATCAGGAGAAAACTACATTCACCTATCCCTATGGAACCTTCGCAAACAGACAGATGCCTTTCGGACTTTGCATTGCTCCAGCAACATTTCAGAGTTGCATGATATCAATAGTCGTTGACATGATAGAGTACATAATGGAGGCATTTATGAATGACTTCTCAATCTTTGTAGATTCCTTTGATTCACGTCTAACTAATTTGGATAAAGTTCTTCAAAGGTGTGAAGAATCACACTTAGTACTGAATTGGGAGAAATGTCAGTTAATGGTGTAAGAAGGGATCATTCTTGGACATAAGATTTCAGAACAAGGATTCGAAGTTGATAGAGCAAAACTAGAGGTAATAGAAAACTTCCATCCCCAAGTAATGTCAAAGGACTGGGAGGATTTTTAGGCCATGAAGGATTCTATCGACTGTTCATCAACGATTTTTCACATATTCCACGACCTTTGACCAACCTCTCAGTTAAGGATGTGCCCTACGTGTTTGATGATAACTGTATGTCTACGTTTAACATTTAAAAAGAAGCATTAATATTGGTGCCAATTCTATCACCACCAAATTGGATACTTCCATTCGAAGTTATGTACGATAAGACTGACCAAGCCATAGGTTGCATGTTAGGAAAGGAAAGATAAAAAATTTCCTACAATCTACTATGCCAGTAAAACTCTTGTAGGATGTCGACTGAACTACACCACTACAAAAAAGGAGTTACTCGCAGTAGTGTAGGCGTGTGATAAGTTCCAATAGTACTTGTTGGGTTCAAAGGTAATTGTATTCACTGACCACGTGGCATTAAAATGCCTTTTCAATAAAAAGGATGCAAAACTAGGGCTCATTAGATGGGTGTTACTTTTGCTAGAATTTGATTTGGAGGTGAGAGATAAAAAATGAGTAGAAAATATGGTTACAGACCACTTATCCAAACTTGAGGGAGGGGAATGCAAGCCAGGTAAGGACATTAACGAAAATTTCCCAACCAATAATGGGAAGGTTATGCAAAAGTTCATTAAACGACTTTTAACTAATTTGGAGTGCCACGTACAACAATAAGTGATGGAGGCACACAGTTTTGATGCTCTTCTAAAAAGAAATGGAGTGTACTATCGAGTTGGTACACCTTGCCATCCGCATACTAGTGGCCAAGTAGAAGTTGTTAACTGAGAGCTAAAACGAATCCTAGAGAAGAAATGGAACAATTCTTGGAAAGATTAGGCAGCTAAGTTATATGGTGCTTTATGGGCTTATGGGACAACATTTAAAACAACAATTGGATCAACTCCTTATTAACTCGCGTACATGAAAGCTTGTCATTTGCCAGTAGAATTAGAACATAGAGTATACTGGCTGATTAAAGCATTAAATTTTGACTAAAAGCAAGCCGACGAAAAGAGACTACTATAACTAGATGAGCTTTAAGAATTTCGTTTCAATGCTTATGAGAACGCTAAACTTTACAAGGAAAAAGTGAAGAAATGGCATGATGCTCGTCTCATTCAAAAGGATTTCAAGGTAAGAGAGGCTGTTCTACTATATAATTCCCATTCGAGACTATTTCCAGTAAAGTTGAAGTCTAGATGGAGTGGACCATTTACTGTTATTCAAGTCTTTAATCATGGCGCTCTCAAATTGGAAAATGCTAACAAGGAGACTTTTAAGGTTAATGGGCATCGGTGTAAGCTGTATCTTAAAGGAACAATTGCTAAAGATAAGGAAGTGGTTTCCTTGTCTCCGAACAATTGAGGATCCCTTTTTAGACAAAAGGTCAACCTAAGGATCCTAAACCAGCAAATTTAGATTTTCTTTAAAAAAGTTAGGGATAGTTAGATTAGTTTCAATAAAACATGAGTGAGGCAGGCGAACTCTCATCTCCGACACTGTCACTACCTCCATCCTCGTGAGGTTTTTTGTCTAACCCAACTTAGTTATTCTTTCCCAAATTAGCTTTCAGCTCTATTTTATCATTATGATTATTTTTATTTTTAATTATTTTATTTCTATTGTTCATTTTATCTTTTCGTTGTTCATTTAATTTTTGTCTTTCCCATTTGTTTATGTGCTTTTGTGTACTCCTTCTCATATTAAGGACAATGTGTTGTTCAAGTATGGGGAGAGATTGTGTCTTTTATTTTGGAATCTGATTTTGCATGCTATATGATAGTATTAGGTTACATTGTGTGAAGTGTGTGAATGTGTCAATGGCTTAGATTCAGTGAAATTCATTTAATTTTAGACATAGTCTATTAGGTTTTGAACGATCATTAACCCACGAAATTAGTGAATTAGGGGGCCTTTGGATGACTATGCAGCTTAATTAGGACTTAGCGTAAATTCAGTGCCCTCTAGATTGTCACATTCATTCAAATTTTGAGGTCTTTTAGGTTAGGTAGCTTAACTTGTAGTTTTACATGAAAAAGAATAGCCAAAACCAATAAGGTAGGTAATAAAAAATGTTTTGTTTAATAAATTACCATTCTGCTGACCTTCAAGTTATAAATAGAGCTAGTAACCAGTTGGCAATATGATGTAGCTGAGCAACTAGATCGACACGCATCACAAATGTGTGCCTTTGCATAAAAAGGCTATAATGACATTTCAACCAAGTTGTTTAATAAAATGACTTGGTCAAGTAACTGGATCGACATTCATCAGAAATATTTGCCTCCGAGTAAAAAACTAAGTTCGAAAAACATATGTGTGTTTTCTAATAAAAACCTACCATACTTATAATACGCTTGAATTTTGATGGAAAATGTAGTTAGGAACAGTTACAAAGTCTGAGGGACCGAATAATTATTAATGTGTTTGTATAAATTAACATTTAGGTCTCAATTAAGTTGTAGATTTGATTCCAGCCCCTAGTCATATATTTTGTTCGTTAATGGTTTGACATAACTAAAGGATTGTGTTCTAGATTAAATTTTTTTTGATGAAGTCAGAGTCATTGCCTTATTATTGCATTGTGAGTTATATGTTTTGCTACTTTGATTTCTTGAGGGCAAGCAAACATTTAAATGTGGGGATGTTGATAGTTATGTAATTGCATATGTTTTAGGGTTGAAATTGTTCTTTATTTAGTGTGAATTCGTGTGGTGTGTATGCATTTAGGGTGTAATTTTGTTAGTCTGTGTGTTTTAGTGTTTTTATGGGTTAGATGAAGTCTTTGAGGTTTCGTGATGCATTTTTTAGTGTTTCAGGGTAAACAGGGAAGAACGACGAAGATTTGAGGAGTTTCAACCCAAAGCCATAGGCCATGATCGTGCACAGCAGGCCACGATCGTGGCAAGGAGCATGAAGTTAGGTCGCAATTGTGACAGAAAGCTTAAACAGCAGGCCACGATCATGGTAGGCAGGGCCATGATCATGCACTGTGTTAGGTTGATAGAAAAACTCAATTTTCGTGAGATTTTATGGACCGTTTGACCCTGACTTTAACTTAGGGCTTCCTTAGAATAAATAGAACCTGATGTGACAGCAACCAAAAGGAGAAAAGAGCTTAGAGAGTTATACAAAAGAGCAAGATTCTGTTAAATCTAAGGGAGACCTAGAGTGAGATTAAGAGATTGAGGAAGGAGACGAAGGAAGAGAGACACAGAGACGTGCTAGACGCGAATTACTTCCCAAAACAGGTGGTTTCCCACCATCGCCGCTTGCAAGATTCCATTCCCGACAGCATTTCCATTTATTTCAGTTTTATTTATGTATAGAATTGAAATAGATGTTGAGATTCGTTGTGTTTAATGTTGAGTTTACGTTTATTCTCACCTTCAAATTTTGACTCTTGAGATTAATAAAATTTATTTAATTGTGTTTCTTTTATTGAGTTAATTGTGATTTCAATTTTGCTCTTAGTAATTCGGCAAGAAACTAAGAAGGTGAGCTGGGTTAAAATCATCAATTTGAACTAATGAAAGTTAGGTGAATTAATAGATAGAGAATTGAGTCAAACCGGTAAAGTCATGTAACGAGTGATCAAGCATAGATTTCTGATAGGTTAATAGGCAAATTTAGAAACAATTTAGGTTTTGGACTAATTACAGATCGAGAGATTGCAATTCCCATAATTTGAATTAGGGATTACCAATTAGGTTTTCTTAGTTCACCCTAAGACCACCTAGACCCGTTAATTCAATAATTGCATAATTAGTTAGGTTTTCTTAGTTTCAAATTAAAATCCCCTTTCTCTCCTTTGGTAATTTCTAGGTCAATTTTGGGTTAGTTGTGATCTTGCTATTTTGTTTACTCTTTGGCACTTTAATTTCTCATATTTGATTATTGATTGATTTAATTTCTACATTAGTTATTTAATTAGGTTTATTGCAAACATAGCTACCTTTAGATTATAGGACTAGTTCCCTTCCTCGTAGGATCGACACCTTAGGTACTATGGGAATGGCCCGTGTGCTTGTGGTAATTACCGAGGTTATAAAAATTAAAACTTAGCGTCTATAACCTTGAGCGAACAAGTTTTTGGCACCGTTGCCTGGGAAGGCAATTTAGTTCTATAGTTTAAGGCGTTAGATTAGTTTGTAATTTTTGTTTTTATTTTGTTGGTTTTACTTAGGAATCATGCTCTTGCATGAACACAAGATTCATGAGACGTTCAAGTTTTGTAGTTGAAAAGATAGATTTAGATTTAACGCGATTAGAACGAACCTTGAGGAAAGCTCCACGAGAGGAAGAAGAAGAGATCGAGAAATCACAAATGGCTGATGAATTTCAAACAAATATGGATCAGGAAGTTAACCCTAGGAGGCAACAATAGAGCACCCTCATGGATTTTATGAGACTAGGGTTTAACCTAGTGAATCAAAGAGTGGCTAGACTGCCTATTCAAGCGGTCTCATTCGAAATCAAGCTAGCCTTCCTGAATATGCTTCAGCAGAACGTCCAATTTTATAGACTGGTGAATGAAGATCTAAACGCACACATCGTTAGTTTCCTCGAGATCTGTGATACTTTTTGATATCATGAGATGTCGAAGGATACTGTTAGGATTAGGTTGTTCCCTTTTATACTTAGGGACACAGCGAAGGTTTAGTACCACTCACTGAGCCCCGCTAACATCACCATGTGGGAGCAGCTTATGCTTGCTTTTTTGGATAACTGCTTCCCTTTAACAAAGACCACAAAGATCATAAAGGAAATTACCAATTTCTAAAAAGGTGACAGGGAGTCGATTTATAAAGCGTGGAAGGGGTATAAAGACCTGCAGAGGAGATGCCCACAACACAACCTACCTAAGGAATTCCTCCTGCAGACATTCTATAATGGAGTAAACCCAACTACTAGAGGCACGATCGATGCAGCATCAAGTGGATCTTTGATGCGTATGATGGTCGATGAAGCAAAGGAGTTAACTAAAGAGATGGTGAGTAATAGCTGTTTAAGGACGAGTGAGAGAAGTAGGCAACCTACTACCTTTAGAGAGCAGAAGGGACTTATCCTAGTTGATCAGATGACAAAGATGCAAGTTAAGATCAACAATCTGACACGATAACTCAACAATATGAAGGCATCATCGTCCGCTACGGTTAAGGCTATGCAAGCGAAGTGTGACTTATGTGGTCAAGTAGATCATAACACTGTGGATTGCTAACTGATGAGAGAGGATATCTAGGAGCAAGTGAATTACATGGGGTTGCAATTTGGATGAGGAGGGGGCAATAACCCCTACTATAACACATATAACCCCAGGTGAAGAATCACCCCAATTTTTTGTAGTCTAACAATAATAATGGAGGATAGTTTAGGACTCAAGGACAATCGAGTTTCCAGCAAGATAAAGCAAGCCCACTAGAAGCCAAGTTAGAAAAAATTCTAGATAAGCTTGGAACTTTAGATAATGCTTAAAAGAAGTTGGAAGATAAATTTGAGCAAGTCACTAAGAGTCACGCGTCTTCCATTCACAATCTAGAGGCCCAAGTGAGTCAACTAACAAATGCCTTTTGTATGCAGAGTTTTGGAAATGTTCCTAGCACTTTAGGAATAAAATCAAGGGAGCAATTAAATGCTATCACACTTCACAGTAGAAAGGAAATTGAACCACCTATAAGAATAACAGAGGAGCCTGTCAAGCCGGTCGAGAGAGATTAAAAAAAGGAGAAGGAAGTGGATATGAGTGAGTATTTGCCTTATGTTACACCTCCACCGTACCAACCCAAGATCCCTTTCCCTCAACGATTACAAAAGAAGAAGTTGGATGATCAATTTGCAAAGTTTGTTGGGAAGCTAAGGACAGTACAGGTAAATCTCTCATTTGTTGAGGCATTAGAACATATGCCTAAATACGTAAAATTTTTAAAGGAAATTTTATCAAAGAAGCATATTTAGGAAGACAATCAGACGGTAGCCCTAACTAGTACTTGCAGCTCTATAGTCACTAGCGAAATACCTTCAAAATTAAAAGATCCAGGAAGTTTCACAATACCTTGTGTTATTAGTGAACTGGAATTTACGAAGTGTTTGTGTGATTTGGGAGCTAGCATCAACCTTATGCCTTTATCGATATTCAGGAAGTTAGGACTTGGAG
Source organism: Erythroxylum baracoense (assembly GCA_025629805.1). Lineage (NCBI taxonomy): Eukaryota > Viridiplantae > Streptophyta > Magnoliopsida > Malpighiales > Erythroxylaceae > Erythroxylum > Erythroxylum baracoense. The sequence continues at coordinate 16,216,637 of JAOTAY010000008.1, forward strand.
AGGTTAAACCTACATCAATGTTAATTCAACTGACTAATTAATCCATTAAAAGGCCATTGGTAATAGTGGAAGATGTTTTGATGTGAGTAGATAAATTCATTATCCCAGTGGACTTTATGGTTTTGGATTTCGAAGAGGGTAAAAATTGTCCACTAATCTTAGGTCAACCAATTATGAACACATGAAAGGCCATAATTGATGTTCATAAAGGTAAACTGACACTTCGAATAGGCAAAGATCAAATTGAATTCAATATCAATAAGGCCTTAAAGAATCCAACAATGAGTAACGTATGCTTGAGGGTTGAAATCATAGATCAAAGTTTGCGAGAACAAATTGAGAGCTGCATAGCAGAAGTACAGTCACTGGAAATAGAAGTTGAAAATGAACACTAAAGTTCTAAAGCTAAAGAAGACAATGAGATGGAGGAGGCAAATGTTCCAGTACATCAAGATAAATTAGTTCAAACCGAAGAACCTATGCCACTATCTTCAGAGAAACCTCTAACATTAGAGCTCAAACCTTTACCCGCAAACCTCAGGTACACATTTCTTGGCGAAGTTCAAACTCTACCTATAATAATTTCTAACCAATTAAGCAAAAAATAAGAAAGCATGATGGTGGAAGTTGTGAGGAAGCGAATGAAAACCATTGGATGGCTGATTGCTAACATTTAAGGAATAAGCTCGAATGTCTGTATGCACCAAATAAACTTAGAGGAAGGATGTAGAATAGTGTGAGAGCGTCAACAAAGACTAAACCCTAATATGAGGCAGGTGGTTAAGAAAGAGATAATAAAACTCTTAGATGCAGGGATAAGTTATCCCATCTCTGATAGTGAATGGGTCAGCCCAGTGCAATGCATACCTAAGAAGAGAGGAATGATAGTGATTGAGAGTGAAAGTAGAGAAGTAATTTCAACCAGAATAGTCACAGGGTGGAGAGTATGTATATATTATTGTAAACTTAACTTAGTGACTAGAAAGATCACTTTCTTCTCTCGTTTATAGGCCAAATGATAGAATGGTAGGTGGCCATTCATTTTATTACTTTTTAGATGGATATTTGGGCTATAATCAAAATTTCCTCCACCTTGATGATCAGGAGAAAACTACGTTCACCTATCCCTATGGAACCTTGGCATACAGACAGATGCCTTTTAGACTTTGCATTACTCCAGCAACATTTCAGAGGTGCATGATATCAATATTCACTAAGATGATAGAGGATATAATGGAGGTGTTTATGGACAACTTCTCAGTCTTTGTATATTCTTTTGATTCATGTCTAACTAATTTGGATAAAGTTCTTCAAAGATGTGAAGAATCACACTTAGTACTGAATTGGGAGAAATGTCAGTTAACGGTGCAAAAAGGGATCATTCTTGGACATAAGATTTCACAACAAGGATTCGAAGTTGACAGAGCGAAAAAAAAAGTAATAGAAAAACTTCCATCCCCAAGTAATGTCAAAAGAGTGCAAGGATTTTTAGGCCATGCAGGATTCTATTGACTATTCATCAAGGATTTTTCACATATTGGACGACCTTTGACCAACCTCTTAGTTAAGGATGTGTCTTACGTGTTTGATGATAAGTGTATTTCTGCGTTTAACATTTTAAAAGAAGCATTAATATTGGAATCACCACCAAATTGGACACTTCCATTCGAAGTTATATGCAATGTGAGTGACCAAGCTATAGGTTGCGTGTTAGGAAAGGAAAGATAAAAAATTGCATGCAATCTACTATGCCAGTAAAACTCTTGTAAGACTCCAACTAAACTACACCACTATAGAAAAAGGGTTACTCGTAGTAGTGTACGAATGTGAAAAGTTTCAATAGTACTTGTTAGGTTCAAAGGTAATTGTATTCACTGACCACGTGGCACTAAAATACCTTTTCAACAAAAAGGATGCAAAACTAAGGCTCATTAGATGGGAGTTACTTCTACAAAAATTTGATTTAGAGGTGAGAGATAAAAAAGGAGTAGAGAATGTGTTTACGGACCACTTATCAAGACTTGAGGGGGAATGCAAGCCAAGTAAGGACATTAAAAAAAATTTCCCAAACGAAACTCTGATGTAACTCGAGAGCTTAACTATTCCATAGTTTGCAGATATAGCTAATTATATTGCAAGTGGTAAATTCCCATCACATCTCTCGTACTAAAAGAGGAAGAAATTTTTGCATGACTGTAGTTGATATATATGGGATGAGCTAACTTTATATAGAGTCGGTGTAGATGGATTAATGTGAAGTTGTGTTCCAAACAATGAAATGTTAGACATTCTTAAGCAATGTCAAGGACAGTATGCTGGGCATTATGGGGCCAACAAAATGGTGGCTCGAATACTAGAGAGTGGATTTTACTGGCCGTAGTTGTTTAAGGACACGCAGACTTACGTGACACAATTTAATCGATGCTAGAGGATAGGTAACATCTCTAAGAGGACAAAATGTCATTATCTAATAATCAAGAGGTAGAGGTTTCCAATGTCTAGGGCATTGATTTTATGAGTCCATTATCGTCGTCAATAGGGAAGATGTACATTTTAGTGGGAGTTGATTACGTTTCTCGTTGGGAGGAAGCGACAGAATCTCCAATCAATAATGGGAAGGTTGTGCAAAAGTTCATTAAACAGCTATTTAACCGATTTGGAGTGCCACATACAATAATAAGTGATGGAGGCGCACAGTTTTGATGCTCTTCTAAAAAGAAACAGAGTGCACTATCGAGTTGGTACACCTTACCATCCGCATACTAGTGGCCAAGTGAAAGTTGTTAACTGAGAGCTAAAACAAATCCTGGAAAAGAAATGGAACAATTATAGGAAAGATTAGGCAGCTAAGTTATATGATGCTTTATGGGCTTAGAGGACAACATTTAAAACAACCATTGAAACAACTCCTTTAGACTCTCGTACAAGAAAGCTTGTCTTTTACAGGTCGAATTAGAACATGGAGCATACTGGCTGATTAAAGCATTAAATGTTAACTAAAAGCAAGCCGGCAAAAAGAGACTACTATAACTAGATGAGTTTGAAGAATTTCGTTTCAATGTTTATGAGAATGACAAACTTTACAAGGAAAAGTAAAGAAATGGCACGATGCTCGTCTTAAGCAAAAGGAATTCAAGGTAGGAGACACTGTTCTACTATATAATTCTTGGTCAAGGCTATTTCCAGTAAAGTTGAAGTCTAGATGGAGTGGACCATTTACTGTTATTCAAGTTTTTGATCATGGCGCTCTCAAATTGGAAAATGCTAACAAGGAGACTTTTAAGGTTAATGGGCATCGGTGTAAGTTGTATCTTAGAGGAACAATTCCCAAAGATAAGAAAGTGATTTCCTTGTCTCCGAACAATTGAAAATGCCTTTTTGAACGAGAGGTCAACCCAAGGACCCTAAACCAGCAAATTTAGATTTTCTTTGAAGAAGTTGGGGATAGTTAGATTAGTTTCAATAAAACGTGAGTGAGGTAAGCGAACTTTTACCTCCGACACTGTCACCACCTCTATCCCCTTGAGATTTTTTTAACTCAACTTAGTTATTCTTTCGCAAATTAGCTTTCAGTTCTATTTTCTCTTTATGATTATTTTTATTTTTAATTATTTTATTTTTATTGTTCATTTTATTTGTTATTTGTTCATTTAATTTTTGTCTTTTCCCTTTGTTTATGTGCTTGTGTGTACTCCTTCTCACATTGAGGACAATGTGTTGTTCATGTATGGGGAGAGATTGTGTTTTATTTTGGGAATGTGATTTTGCATGCTATGTGATAGTATTAGGTTATATTGTGTGAAGTGTGTGAATGTGTCAATGGCTTAGATTGAATGAAATTCATTTAATTTTGGACATA
>JAOTAY010000008.1:16220595-16237991 GCA_025629805.1 Erythroxylum baracoense
TGCATAGGATTTTCCACCGTTTTCTTGCATTCAACTTTTCAGGAAAAACCAATAATATGCATGTGATTTCTAAAGCAGAGCTCTTTCTTTTATGGTGTGCTCAGAATAACATGTGCGTCAATATGGGTTATTTTTATATAACACATATTTTATACATCTTGGCACATCGCACACATCCACTAATTTTGGGCTCTATGATAACATTGCTTGCTGTCAAATTGTGTGACTTTGATCTTTGTTGTTATCATCTATTAACCCCGGGACCAACGGTCCTCGCCTTGGATATGAGTGCTCTTTGTAAGATGCAGATTACTCGCGCGCTTGCTGATGGAGAGTTCGTGATCCAACCACCGGACGTGGAGGTAGCCGGGTCATCTCGAGCTCCATCCATGGTACTTGTAGAACAAATGGGACGGTTAGAGCGTCGACAAGGCGCTTTAGAAAGTTTGCTCAACAAGTTACAATCTCAAGTTACCAAAATTGAGCGCAACATCGCCCACTGGTTCAAGTGTAGCGGTTATGGCGACCCACCATATCCACCGTCACCTTAGCGCATCACCTTAGAGAAGCTTTCCCTCACTCTTCATTTTTTTTACTGTTCTTGTCTTTCATTTGCTAACATTGAGGACAATGTTTGATCTAAAGTGTGGGGGAAGGATTTAGGTTAAATTTTGCATGAAATTTTCAGGTTTTATGGGCGAATGGTTCAGATTTGTCTTGGTTTTTGTGCTTCAAAGTGTCATACCCTTGCTCTTGCTAGAACTTGAAGATTTTCACCTATACTTGCATGTCTTGAAAAAAAAACTTTTGAAAAACACAAAAAGATTTTTCGTTGCTGCATGCTTTTGCACTTTAAGTGTTTAGTTTTGTCTTTTGATCTCCCAATGATTGATAAGAATATGAGCATTATAGGTGAGAGTTAATCTGTGATATTTGAATCATGAACTTGATGAATGTGTTTTTATGTGAGTTTTAAGCTTGATAGCTTTTGGATTGATTTTGGAAACTACACTGTGTTAACTTAATAGATGACTTTTCCTATGTGAGCTTTTGAACCTTCAACCCAATTCTTTGATGTGTGTTCATTCAATGCTTTGTATCTCTAGAACTTGCTTGATATCTTGTTGAGACTACACTTTTACATGCATGCATGAAGATGATAAAGGCACTTAGGATTTTAACCACTTGACCAAAAAGCCAACCCAAAGCATGTTATCCACTAGTGAGCCCATTTGAGCTTATTATCCGTTCTTTGCTTTACCATGTTTAACTTAACCTTTTCTTAATTGATTTATCTTTCTAACCCTTATCATGGTTAGTAGAGCATGCTTGTTGAGTTAAACTTGTGAAGGTTGCGCATATGGGAATATTAGTGGTATATGACTTGTATTGTGCTTGTTATCAATGGGGAAGGATTAAAAAAAATGTTTGAGGCCAAGAAGAGAAAAGAAAGAAAAGGATTCCTCATGTGCTTTATTGATAAATGTTTGAAAAAAAGTGCTTAATTTTTTGATGATATGCATGACGTGCACATGTGTGTTATTGATTATCTGTTATTGTTTACTTACTGTGATATTTAGCCTTTCTTACCTTTCTTTTACCTTACCCCTAACCCAGCCAAGTTGCGTCCTTGTTTAATACCTTTTGATTTATGTTATGCATGTGATACCTAGTAGTGTATTCAAGATTGAATAGCAAGCCTATGGTAGAGCATTGCATTGTTTGATTTTATGAGAATTAAATCATATATAAGCCATAAACACTTGAGTGTTGGATTGTATGACAACGAGAGGACCTATTATTTTGACATGGTGTAGATTTCCTCTAAATCTTATGTGTTGTCTTGCTTGGCTCTTACATTTAAATTGAGTTCATTATTTTTATGGATTAAATGTCACCTTCTTGTTTATAATCCTTGTATGTCTTTGATGTTGTTGGGAGGTTAGGAGAAAAACTTTAACACTTAAGAAAATGTTCCCTGCATTTTCATATATATTTTTTTGTTTTTGTTTTTACATCCATATTGAGTTTTTGCATTCTCGATTTTTTTAGGCTTTATTTTCTATTTTTAACCTACTCGAGGACAAGCAAGAGCTAAGTGTGGGGGAATTTGATGCAATCATATTTGTATATATTTTTAGTACCTTATATTTAGTATCTTGAATATGTTTTATTATATCTATGGTCTATTTATCATGCTTTATAATTATTAGAGCTTTAGACACATAAAATACAAAAAGTCCTTAATAGGTTGAAATTAACACTGTTTTTCAGTTTCTAGTAGATTTCACCTTTGGACATTTGGGAATTTTTATCTCAGAATTGGTGCATCAGAAAATTTTATGATTTGGTAGACATAATCTTGACTCATTGCAAAATGCTTCCACCAAGGTTCAGAATTTTTGGAGCTGTCATTTGAGAGCAGTAAATATTTGAAGACTGCCATAAAGTTGGAGACGTTCAGTCCGACCTCTTGTGTTTCAAAAAATTCATATCTAAGATCCAACCACTGGATTTTTGTTATCCAAAGCTCAAGTTGAAGCTGACTTAATGATCATTTTGGTTACCAATTTTGAACGGTCCAATTTCTATATTTTTTTTATGGTTAGTCAAATTTGGTCTAGAAATTAGCCATTAGTCTGAGAATGATCAGAGTTTAGGGCCAATTTTGTATAGCTTGTGGCGACGAACCAGTCCATTAGTGACCTGAAAAGCGAACCAACTTGATGTAGAGCAAGCCCAAAAGAAGTCCAAGAGTAGCTCAGCCGACAAAGAAGCCGTAAATATGCCCAAATCTAAGTCTGAAGTGCAGTAACGTATGCAAGCAAGGAAGCTTCCACAATCAACTTGACGATTATGTGTCCTATTCCAAGTTTGCTTTTTAAGAGAGACCAGACCTCATCTAGCTAATATAAATAGGGTCCCTTAGAATAGAATAAGGTCTCTATCTTTTTTTTTCTTGTTGCCGTAAGCCACTTTTCCTTTTTCGTTTTTAGGTGAAAAACCTTATTCCTTTATTTTCATCTTCTTTTTCTTCTCTATAGCCGAAACTTGCACCGTGATTTTAAACAAGAATCTGGACTTTGTGGAGGCTAGTAGCTAATTCTTATGGGTTGATTTTATAAGATTTTGTGCTTGAATCTTGCTATTTTATGGTTGAATATTTGTGCTCATGGACTGCATGAAGGCCGTATTATGTTGGATATTTTTGAAGTCTAGAATTCAATTTATCTTGCATGATTTGTTTTCCAATTAATTGAATTAGGTGCTAGTCATCACTTTGATTAAATAAGTGGCGTTAATCGATTAAAGTTTGAAGGTATATGTAGAATTTTAATGGGTTAGTTTTTTAGCATAGAATTATTTAATGTATGTTAGTCATCTTTGAATAATTTTAGGTTTGATCAAAACCATCTAATCTTAATGCTTGCATATTTGTGTTGTTCATCCTAGTTTTGTATTTATGCTTGCATGAAAAGGTTTTGCATTACATGTTAGTTTTGGATGCAAAAACTATTATATGGTGAACCCAAATTCTGATCATAAATTGGCTAGAAAAATCTTTGGATTCAATGATTAAAATCAATCTAGGGAATTAGTAAACACCTTTGCAATTGATCTTTAATTAATCTTAATTTTTATCAAACTTTTCTTGAAAATTTTCTTCTGAAAAAAATTCTGCACTTTCTAAAATTTTCTGTTTTTAATTAGCAATTCTTCTTTCTTTTCTTGTTAATTTGACACAAGCAAACCCACCCATAATTTGACCTCATGCATCTAGCATCTTAGGAATAAAATATTGCATTTGTTCATCTTAGATATAATTTTCATTTAATTTTTATTTTCCCCTAGCATATACACGCTTACCTTTGATTGAAATTTTGATTTCTTCCTTGTGTTGTGATCTCTGTGGGACGATACCCTTACTCATCTATACTACATATCAATTTAAGTAGGGGATTAAATTTGTAGACTAATGACAACCTATCAGTGCTCTAATAAGTTTAAAATTTAGGTTTCTTAATCTTTTTAACATAACCATTTTGATAAGATTCAAGAGTTTCAACTGATTGATAATAAAACATAATACAGATCTAAAATACTAAGCATCACTTCCAATTCCTCCAAGACCTTTAGAGGATTATATTGTTTGCACTTTATTTGTCTTGTCCTATCCAATAGAGTTAAACAATTAACAACTTCTTTCATTTCAACTTCCTTCTTAATTAAACTAAATTGAATTCTGAGATGATTTTCCATTTTTATTTTTATATTTACTCATTGGAATATATTTAATTAACTAATTCAATATGTGATAATTATAAGTCTCATAATTCTAGTGTAACAAATATGAACCTTTTGGATTTGTAAATCATAGTAAATATTAAAAATGTGAAAGAAAATAAGAAATTCATTAACCATATATATTAAAAAAGAATTAAGCAAACATGTATTAAAAGAAAAATGTATGCTAATATTCAATTAAAGAAACAACTATTGTAAGACAAATTATATGAAATAATCGGACCAAATGATGTCCTAACTTATGATTTTGGTGATACCAAAATATGTTTCTATTAATGAATTTATTTTTGTCAATATTAGTAGCTCTATTATACTGAAATCAAATAATATGTGAGAGATTAAGTTCAACAGAAGGGAAAAATAAGTAAAAAGTTAATTGAATAAATTAACCAATCAAATGATAAACAAAATGAACAAAATAAACCATATCTTCAATTCAAGAGAGTTTTAAAACAATTTAAGTCAAATGAACCATAACGAGTTATGAGACTGATTTTTGATAGTAAAGATAGTTTTATGAATCTTTTGAGATAATTTCATTATATTCATGAGCATGATAGCGTAATATGAACCCTTAATATATTGTGTGATCAAGAAAGAAATTCTTAAGTTTTATTTGAGTTATTGAGATATCAATTGAGAGAGAAATTGATTTGTTTACGCTTTCTTTTCACCTGTAGCAAAGAAAATGTATAAAAGATCCCCTTTTTTACCTTAAGAAAAGAAGATATTATATAATGGATTCCTTTTTATTCATTAGAGGAAGAGAAAAAGTGAATTTCCCAAATAGAACTTAGAGAATGGACATGTTCCAAAGGTTATGTAACTGATGTAGATTGAATTTTAGACGGGCATGTCAGATTAATATCAAGTCTATAAGCTTGCATAAATAAATAGTTAAAGTGTTGAATCTCAAGTTAGTGAGAGAAAAGAGTACTAATATGTAAATGACATTCTTAAGTGAATTTGTGACAGAACTTATTATGGTTATGAAAACTTACTTTGAAAAGTATCCTTTTTATATGTTTAATAAGTAGAGTTGAACTTCAACTATCCTATTAGAGTTTGGATACAACTTAATTAAGAAGCTTAATTAGTAGACTTTAACTCTAAATGTTGATAAGTCTTATCTTGATTGACTTATTTGTTAAGTATCGTTAAAATTCGCAAGTGGGTTTGACACAAACATGTCTCAAAATGGTTATTAGGAATGTCCAAGTTAGCCCGGCCTAGCCTGTTTTTTGGCCCAGTCAGGCCAGACCATTACTTCCGAAATAACGTCGTTTTTTTTTTTAATTTATTTTAAAAAAAAGTATGAGTCAGACCAACCTGGCCAGCCAGTGGTCCGTCAAGCCATAGCCCAGGCCATTGGCCGACGGGCCACGGGTAGGCAAGGCTACGGGCCAGCCCATCTCGACTCACTGGGCCACGTGGTCAGGCCACCATGGCCTGAGGCAGGCTTGCTTCGTTGACATCCCTAATGGTTATCGAATAAGTTTGCCTTTGAGCTTCAAATATAATTATAGAAATTAATCTTTACTAAGTAATCCAAAAACATATCATACTTTTGTTAAGAATATTGGTTAAATCACTATAAATCGATTGTCTATTTTTTTCCTCTCTTTATTGCTATGTGCTTATTAATAAAATTATGTGTGTTTATGGTTGCTCAATATAAATTATACTTGCATATTATAATAACATATTCATATTTTTAGGCAATTCATTCATTACTTCTTAAAAATTGGCCAAAAATATGAAGACATAATTCACCTATCCCTTATGTGTCATGCAAGGTCAATAAAAATATTAAATGTCAAAATTTGTCATAAATCGATGTTAATAAGAAAATATAGAAGAAAAATAACTTTGAAAAGGATAAACTACTAAAATTTAAAAATATATACAAAACAGTCTAAAAATAAATAAAAGTAGGCATGGGAAAAAATGGAAGCTTTGATTAATTTTCTCAAACTAAATCAATTCTCAACTCTTATAATGCAATTATCAATTTTATATTATAACAATATTTTGGAATCAGTAGAAATAATATAACTACAAAGGACTTATAACAATAGAATTCAACAAACTAAAATAAACGTGAAGAGTAAGCTGTTTAGATGTGATCGTTCTCTATTTCCTACCAAGCTATATACTGTTGTTCTTATTGACTTGCCAGTGGCATTATCATTGCTCTTCTCCCGCTCATGATGTCAATTAATAAACTTGGACGAAGACTAGTCAACTTCTTCGCTCTCTCCAATCAGCTTTCGGACATAACTGAACGTTTTCAAACTTTGGAACCAATAGGATCTTGCAAAGTGTGAGTGTAACATGTCAACTTGGATGTAATGGGACATTTTATACATGTAGAAACAAGATTTTAAATATCTATTACAAGTTCATTCTCGACTGTATAGCTGGATTAGCTTAGTTAAGCACCCTACCCAACTGACCTTAAAAGATTCGTTTTTGACATTCAAAGATAAGTAATTGGTATATAGTATAACCATTCCCTGGAAGACTGGTAGTGGAGAGTCAGTTGATACCATCACCACTACCGTACCATTGAACTACTTGCAGTTCTCGAGGGTTGTTTTGTTTTCGATTTCCTGTTAACAAGTTACGTTTACCTGCAGGCGTCTGCAGTTGAACGGATTCAGACTTCTAAGAAAAGGTGCCATGACAACGTTGCACTGAGAACTTATTCTTTTAAAACTTCTTCCTCCTATCCCTTTTGGTTGGCAAACAAACTTGTGTTGCAGGTCAAATTTTCTACAGCAAAGACCATGTCTTTCCAGCTAATGTATTAGGATTGAAAGCGAGAGTCATGTCGGAGACTGAGAGCCTGCGGCCGTCTAACGAAGGGGCTGAGGAGGACCATGAATCCGAAAGAGGACGATTCTATGACTGTATATTGGCTCCATTCCATTGGCTGAAGATGCTTGCCACTGAGACAGATTGGAGCTATGTGTTTGCAGTAGTTGTTGTGTACGGAATAAGTCAGGGGATGGGTGGAGCTTTATTTCGCGTTGGGACGGAGTATTACATGAAAGATGTTCAGAAGGTTCAGCCATCGGAGTCCCAGATTTATCAAGGGATCATATCTATTCCTTGGCTTGTTAAACCTTTGTGGGGTCTCCTCACAGATGTTTTTCCCATTCTGGGGTATCGTAGGCGGCCTTATTTCGTTTTAAGTGGTAACCTTATCCATATAATTTGCTGTTCTCAGTTTTATTTCTTCCCCATTATTTATCACGTCAATTTATGTCAAGATCTGTCTTCTATATTCCCCAGAAGATCTTGTTCAATTCTTGTCGTTTGTTCTTTTTTAGTTTGCAATTGCTATATGATCTTTTCATGTTCGCTTGTGCTCTTAAAAGCTGAAAATATGGGTTCCTCTCAGGGTTTCAGATAAAGCTTAACTCCATCTACATATATCTTTTGTGCAAGATTGATAGTTGGATCAGGCCTTAGTTTTCGTTTGATCATCAGTGGGAGTTTTAGACCCCAAAATGAGTCAGTTGTATGCGTTGTACTTGAGAGTTGAGAGTTGACTTGCAGATAGTGAAAGTTGTTGAGGACGTTTCTGGATTGCTTACATTTGGTACTTATTTTGGATAAGCTAGTCTTGAAGTTTAGAAATGATGTGAATCAAAAAATAGCTGAGCACGGAAAGTGGGTGACATAGTGATCATTAAGCTTTCTATCAAAACCAATTGGCATCTTAAGCTTATGGGAAAATGCAGGAGGGGTTTCCAGCCCAAAAAGGAAATATAGGTTTTGGTGGTTATATGCCAGTGGAGAAAGAAAGCGATGAATATCGAATCCGAGTACGACGGTTACAGTCGCTTGCTGTTTCTTTGAGATTGTTGGAAATGAAAAGGAAGAAATTTCGAATTTACTTACATGTCATACATTTATACGGGTTGTAAGAATGAAATTCATACCTCCTATGTATAATGTCTCAAGAAGTCCAGATCTCAATGCAGGGGCGTCCATGGCATTGCTTTTATTAATTTAGGGAGAAAATGTATCAATCTGCTGGACTAACAATATTGTTTGTTGCTTAAGTTTGAGGAAACTAATCTCTCTTTCAAGTTTGTCTCTGCCTTATCATAAATCATAATCTCTATTCTCTTCTGATGATGATCGGTCATTTTTCTCGTCTTTGAGCTCACCATCACAAAAGTATTTAAGCTCGGCCATTGCTTGTGTCTCCAGGATAATGAGCAAGCAAAGGACTTAAATGTGCAAATGTGTTAACATTTGTGTGGTCCTTTGTCCCTAACTGTTACTGTTTCCACTTTGGATTTGAAGAGAATACTTTCCATATTCAATGTAGGGAATCATTTAGCTTTCAAAACTATATCTCGTCTAGAGAATGCTTGGCAGAATATCTGTCCCTGATAGTGATTGGCAGAATATCTTGTCTATTTCAGGACTTGTGGGAGTGGTCTCAACACTCATATTGGCTTTGCATGACAAGGTCCAACTTCTATTTGCAGTGGTTTTATTGACGACTCAAAGTATGTATGTAGCCATTGCAGACGTGACTATAGATGCCTGTGTAGCAGAGAACAGTAATATCCATCCTGCACTGGCGGCTGATCTGCAAAGTCTGTGTAGTTTCAGTTCCTCAATTGGAGCATTACTGGGATACTCTTTGAGTGGTGTTTTTGTTCACCTACTAGGTCCTAAGGTTGAGCTCTGGTTAGCTTGCCACTATTATCATGTTATCTCAATCTTTCCATTGTAGACAGAAGTTCATTCTTGTGTGTTACAGGGCTTAATTCTTCTTCTGTTTTAGGGGGTCTTAGGGTTGCTGGCAATCCCAGCTGGACTTGTATCTCTGGTAGGAATGACGCTCCGCGAATCCAACACCCGGAATTGTGTTTGTAGAAAGGTATTCTTTCTTTTCTTCTTGAATTTGATATTTCCACTTTCAGACTCTAAATCAATCCATCTTTTGCTCAGGTACACCAGAATATTGCTGATGCTGGAAAGGCTATGTGGAAAACATTGAAATTTCCAGAGGTTTGGAGACCATGTTTATATATTTACTTATCTATCACTGTAAGTTTGAATATCCACGAAGGGTTGTTCTACTGGTATACGGATTCAAAGGAGGGTCCGTCCTTTTCCCAGGTATATGATTCTATCTTAGCTATCATTCTATCTATCCATTATTTTCTTCAGATTCACAAGGACTGTACTATACTGCAGAAGTTTGAAGCAACCGTTTTTAGTCTAGAATGACCGGATACTCTCTATGTTCTTGGGACTGATACTCTTTTGTTGACGAAGCTTGTTAGCGCAGAGCATTGACCATAATAATACAATTTGTGTTAATAATATTGTGAACGGATGGTTTGTGCAGGAGACCATTGGCTTCATTTCCTCGTTTGCTGCAGCTGGATCATTCTTGGGGGCACTACTGTATCAGAATGTTCTGAAAAATCATCCCTTCAGAGACCTGCTTTTTTGGACTCAATTTCTATTTGGTTTAACAGGGATGCTGGATTTGGTGATGGTGTTCCGACTGAACTTGAGACTTGGAATACCAGACTATTTCTTCGCTGTGTTTGATGCAAGTTTCTCTCATGTAATTGGACGGCTCAAGTGGATGCCTCTTCTTGTACTCTGTTCCAAGCTTTGTCCTGCTGGCATTGAAGGCACTTTCTTCGCTTTGCTTATGTCAATTGAGAACCTTGGACATTTTTCATCTTCATGGCTTGGAGGCCTCCTTCTTCATTTACTTCATGTTACCCGAGTAAATTTTAATAACCTCTGGCTGACCATCTTGATCCGTAACCTACTGAGACTCACTCCACTTTGTCTGCTATGTCTGGTTCCAAATGCTGATCAAAATGCTACTTTATTACCAACTGAAATCTCGGGGTCAAAAGAGGGAACTGAAACTCAAGTAATTGAAAACATTGAATTGGTTTCTCTGGTAAGCAGGATGGATGAGATGTAAGCTCTGACAAGACCATCTGCTCAACATTTTTGCATGTGCAGCATTCCTTGTCTTAACTAGTTGAGACTGAAATTTGACAAGTTGGTAGGGTTCCAAGGAAAGAAGCTTTATGAGCTAGAACGAGTTTAAAGAAAGGAAATGATGTTCCTGGAGATCCAACAGTTTATTGTTCAACCAATAAAAAGTTGGCTCCAAAGGAAACTGTTTTATTGTATTCTTTTTGACAAAAGGAGATGTAATTCGAGGAGTCATAAATTCATTGGCCATATTTTGGGTACTAAAATCATATCTTTTCACCTTTCCATCTGTTCAAAACTAGAAATAGTTATCTGAATATGCGTTCTTTCAAAGTATAGATAGATATGATCACGCCTGGTAGCTCAGTGTATAGGAGACTTGAAAAGTTCTTCCATTTAAACTCCAACTTCTAAGGAGTCTGTACAACTTTGGATATCCTTTAGAATAATGGGGATGGGGAAATGCACGTAGTAGCTTTCATAAATTATATAATTTATCTAGTTAGTTAACAAATTTAAAGTCAAGTGATAATTTACATATGTTACATACTATGTCATTATTTATTGGACGATGGACGTGCTTGCATTGATTCAACCACCATGTCGTCTGTCGTCGCCGCCCTCACCCACTCGTCCTTCGTCGTAGTCATCATACTCAGTGCCAAGTTATTCTTCAAGTCCAAACGTGTTTAAGGTTTGTATGCACATAGAGATACAGTGAGGTCAAGAGTCTATCAAATGTAGGTAGATAGAGAAAAAGATGGGAAGAGATGGGCAAAAGGAGACGGAGGGAGAGAGAAAGGAGAGGTAGGGCTAACGGTGGCTAATAGAGAAATTAAAATGAATGGAAGGTGCTGGGGGAATATATTTATACGGGGACATATGAAAATATATATATACGTAGTAGTAAAATTAATTCCAGTTAATTCAGTTGTTTATTATTATTATTATTTTCTTAATCCTGTATCGCCACATCCTTCTTATGGTTGGTTGGTTGGCTTGCTGGTTGTGGGTGCGGGAGTAGTAGTAGTAGTACTTGTAGGGTTGTGGGTGAATCAACTTTTATCGTTTTTCTTCTTCTACTTTTCTACGACATGTGACACTTTTTACTTTTATTATATTTTTAATATAGAAAAATTTTCATAACCACTATTTAATAGTTGTTCTCCAATAAAGTCTCCCATTTAGCTCTCTTGTGTACTTCTCCGGCGATTTCAATGCAGTAAATAAACCTTTTCTCGATGCCCAAGACATCAGCTTTCCTCGCTAATTTTGCTACACTTCTCTCACAATCCCAAACTTTTCTTCGCTTGTTCAACTCTCAGTTGCCCCCCATTCTCTGATTCTCGCCCAACAATTCCATACTCGCATGCTCTCTCTTAGTTTGGATTGAAAAACCCTTTCTGGCAATGAAACTCATTTCTGCATATGCTACCTACGGCGTCCCAAATTAGTCAAGACTCGTCTTTGATTCGCTTCTGCTTTAAAGTGTCTACTTGTGCAACCTATTGGTCAATGGGTACGCTAAATGTCATGTGTATAGTGATGCCTTTGTCTTGTTTCAACAAATGTGCTTTCTAGGAGTTGCTGTCCAAGATTATACCTTTGCGACAATAATGAAAGATTGTAGCGAGGCCACTGATTTGGATGCTGGGAAAGTGGTTCATGGGAGATGTGTGAGAATGGGATTTGTTTTTGATGTTGCTGTTGCCAATTCACTTATGTCAGCGTATTTGAACTCAGGATAATTTAGCCAATGTTTGAAAGTGTTTGATCAAATGCCTCATAGGGATGTGAGTTCTTGGGATGTTGTAGCAAGATATGTGGATTATAGGGATCGTTATTACCATAAAAAGATATTCTACTTTCTTAAACATATGCAACCTGATGGCTTAAAGCTTGAGCAGGAATAACATATTAGCCTTTGTTTCCTATGAGAAGCGAGACAATGTAACCTGTTTCTCGTGATAATTTCGAAAAAAACTTGAATTTGTCTAGCTTTGAGGAAGTTTGCTATTGATGTCACCATCCTCTATTTAGCTAAACATACGTTTTCTTATATAAGCTCTGCAACCACGAAGATAAAGGAGGGGATTGGCAAACTGTTTAGCTTATCGACTAAAAGTTAACTTTTTAATCATCTTTAAAAGTTAACTTTTTGATGTATAATGACTTATTGATTAGCTTATTTAACTCCAATAAGCTGATTTCTAAAAGCTCCGTAAGAGGAACTTTTGGGGTTAGCTATTTGCTTAATGACAATATTACCCTCCACTTTACTCTCTACTTTTACTCTGCGTATTTTCAAAGTTGGCTTTCTTTTATCATACTAAAGTTTGAAAGAATATAATAAAGGAGTTAATTAAACTTTTTAATTTTTATTTAAATTTATAATATTAGTTTACATTTAAAAATACCATATTATTAAGTTTTTGAACATAAAGAGTCACATCAAATTAATAATTTTAGTATATAACTATTATATATCGTACATGTGTCATATTATAATTATAGATATTTTAATTTATTAAATAATAAAATTCATATATATTATAAGAAATATACTAATATGATGTAGCTGACTGCATCATTCATATTAATTTAACGTTGGATTATTATTATTATTATTATTATTATTATTATTATTAAAGTTATAAATTTAATTTTTGTAAAAATTCTTATAAGAATATTCAACGAAATATTAAGAAATATAACATTTACCCTCATAAGTCATTTTACACATCAACAATTAATACTAAACAGCTAATTTTACCAAACATATTTAATAAACAGCCGATATTATCCGCTGGTCAAATCAACTGATATAATCAGCTATCAACTAATAGCTAATGCAATATGATGTTTGCCAAACAGGGCCAAAATCATCACAACATGTCAATATTTTAAAAATCAGACCAGATATTGTATTGGTCAAAGGAAAGATTTAAGATTTAAAGGTTCAATCGGTCATAAACTGTTATAAAACCGGTATATAATGAATAAGAACTAAAATCTATAAGAATGAGTAAAAATAAAATATTTATTAAAATAAAAATGCATCAATGTCTATTATTATATAATAAACTAATAATAAATAAATATAAGTCCAATATAAAACTTAAAATAACAATAAAAATTAAAATTTTATTTTTGAATGAGGTTGTCTCATCATCGTCAAAAGCTCCAAATTTACCAACGCTATTTAAAAACTCGTAAACTACGTTTTCATCCAAAGTATTTACATGAACTTCTCTGTTGCATTTAAATAAATTACAAATTAGTAATGTTAGAGATTATTCTCAATTGTAAACTTGTAATATATTATACTTTTAACTTAAATATGATCAAAATAAGATATAAACTGAGCATCAGTAGATGTTCTTAATTCATTCATTGTGTTAAATAAATTTTCTTCATAAATCACCTTTTCAAGTTCATTATAATCAAGATCAGACGATGGTTCTTCTTCGTTTCAAGATTCAATATGTTCAATACAATCAATATTAACTAGATCATACGTTCTCTTCTTACTAAGTGCCCTAAATGCATAATAGAAAAATTATAAAGTCAATAATAAAAAAAGTTAATGAAATAAAAACAAAATTACAAAATACCTGTTATTTATTCTCATATTATAAGTAACGTAAACAAGTTCATTAAGTCTTTGATGTTTTAAACGATTTCGTTTCTTTGTATGAATACGTTAAAAAATGTTCCAATTATGTTCAGAACCTGATGCAGAAGCTGTTTGACTTAGTAACCTAATAGCGAATTTTCTCAATGTTGGAGTACTATCACCGATTAATCTCCACCACTCATTTGTATTTTAAATTAATAGTTATGATAAAAATATATATATTATTAATAAGTAAAGAATGAATCAAAAGTATAAAACTTACCTGGCTACATTTTTTCATCATAAATTCTTTCTTTGCTATTGATCTAGCAAAACTCTCTAAACCTTCAAGATAAAATTTAATTTTATTTATTGCATGTGATTACTCTTCAATAGAGAAAATACTTTTGCATTCAATCACATCAAACAAATCGCCCATAATATTAATTGTACATGCGTCTCCATTATATAACCAATAAGGATTGAGAAAATAAGCTACTAAGTGGATCCTTTGAGTAAGATACTTATCCCATTGTCGATCAATAATATCTATATAAGGCTTGTACAATTTCTCCTTCCCTTTAAAAAGATCTATAATTGTTTTATGAGCTTTATACATACCATCATATATGTACCCCAAAGATAGCTTCTCATATGATTCAACAATCCTCAATAACTTTATAAATGGAGCCACAATCTTCACAATGATCAAACAAGCATCCCAAAATTTATTATCTAAAATAATAGCACAAACGTCTTTCTCTTTTTTTTACTCTTTGATAATTTATGACTTGAAAAGTGTTTATTTATCACTAAATTTTGAAGTAATTGCTTATGTTCATAAATATTTTTTAAAGTAATAAATATAGTTGCAAACCTGGTAGCAATAGGACACACATTCTCAACCTAATCTTCTTGCTTTCTTAACCAAGACAAAAATATGACATAATTATAGACAAAAATTGTGACCTTAGATGCACGTGAAGCGAGACTAAAAATATGGTCCATACCACCAATATCTGTTTAAATAAGATTTATACAATGAGCAGTGCATGTAGAACAATAAATATGTCTATACTTTGATTGTAATAAGTACGCAGCTGATACATAATTAACTACATTATCTGTAACAAAATGCATAATATTCTTTAGTTCAACCAACTAGACAATTTCAGAAAATAACTCAGATAAAGTATTAGCACTTTTTACCATATTAGAAGCACCAAAAAACTTAATAAAAGTTGTTCCAATATTACAATAAACTAGAAATTAATCAAGGTTCTTTATTTTTGATCAATCCACCCATCTGTTATAATAGTGCATCCTGTTGATTCCCAACTAGTAGGCTTGGCAAAATTTTGTCCAAATCGATAACCCATTCCTGTCCGATCTAGAAAAAATCAGATATGGGTTAGAATGTTTTTGACCGAATTTAAACAGAGTTAACCGCTTTTTGTCTGAATTAAAATCAAATCTAGATCCGAGTTTACCTAATTGGACAAAATGTCCAAATTTTTAAAATTAGTCAGCACCGAACATTTAAAACTGATTAAAATTATCCGATTCGAATTTTGAAAAGGTAAAAAAAATCATTGTTTCAAAATTTGGCGAAGAAAAAAATTTACGTAATTTTAAATTTTGATTTGAAGTGCACTTTTTTCTTTTTTGCCTTTTTTCTTAGTGGCAGATGGAGAGCAACAAAAAACCTGCTTTGCAATTTTTTATTTTTTACAATTCAAAGTGTGGTCCCCACTCCCCACTCAACACATGCTCTACACTTAGGAGTTTCCATATAAAAACCCAAAAAAATCCTAATCTACATTTTCTTTCTAGTCATCAGCCGTTCTCGCCTCTCTGTATTTCACTTTGCTCTCTCCTCATACTCTCTTATTCTTCATTCTTGTGGTTTTCTTCTTAGCTTCTTAGGTTTTCCATTTTAATTTTCATTTTTAAGGGACAACACAATGAAAAATGGCTAGTAGTAGAGGGAGAGAGAACGAAATCAACATTTCCAATGCAGAAGTGGTAAATTCTTCTCCTCCTTTTCCCCTTCTTTCTCATGGTAATGTTAGATCGTTTGTTTTTTGTATGTGTTATATTTTTTTTTCAGTTTTTGTTTTTCGATTAAGATATTTTTTTAGCTAATTATATTGTTTTTTTCCCCTATGCTAATGTTAGATCTAGGCCTAGCAAAAATTATAATTCTGACTATATTCCAACAATCCAGATGACGATCAAAGCGAACCAAAAAAATTGATACTCTGAGCAAGTTTTTTCTAGGTTGGATCTGGTTGCTTAGTTCAAAATTTGTTTCATTTGGTTTTTTTTGAAAATTTTTTTGCCAGGATTAGTTCTTTTGTTTACTTTCATGAGATGACATAAAGTGATTTTTTATTTTGTCTCTATTATATATATATATATATTTTAAATTTTTTGTGATTTTCAATTTGTTAACTTTTTGTTTTCTTTTTAATTTGTGTAGAAACAACCAAACACATCTGCATCAGCAAGCAATACAAACACTAAAGGAAAGCACAGGAAGAACAGATCTGATGTTTGGGACTACTTTGAGATCCTAGAAGAAAGTACCTACACTAAACTTAAAGACGATGACTTTAGGTGAGGGAAGCGTGTTGGTTGTCACAAAATATATATCGCAGATAGTAGGTATGGAACAATTAATTTGAGAAGTCATGTTAAAGATTGTTTGGTTCTAAGCAGAAGACATTATGATTTGAAGCAAATGTTTATCCAATCTACATTAACTAGTGGTGAAATGTCATTAAAGACTACTAAGTTAGATCAACAACTATATAGGGAAGCTTTGATAATGATGATTGTGCAATATGAACTACCATTTTTGTTGGTTGAATATGATGGTGTTAGAAAGTTCCATTCCTACCTTAATCCTGATGCTAAACACATAACTAGAAACACTAACAAGGCTGATATTTTTAAGTTGTATAAGAAGACTAAGGCTTCTATTGAAGACATGTTTAAATCATGCCCTGGTCGAATATGTCTTACTATGGATATGTGGACTTCTTTGACATCATACTCCTTCATGGAAATCATTGCTCATTTTATTGATAAAGATTGGAAACTCAAGAATCTAATCCTTAATTTTTCTCATTTACCTCCTCCATACAGTGATGTGCTCATTTCTAAAAAGGTTTCTAAATTGTTGAGTGGTTGGAATATCACAGAGAAAATATTTACCATCACCATGGACAATTCTAAAGCCAACGATGCTTTTATTGAATCTTATAAGAATGTCTTGAATGCAAAACGTGTGTTGATTTTAAAAGGTAAGTTTTTACAAGTGTGTTGTGCAGCCCATGTGTTGAATTTGATTGTGGAGGAAGGGCTAAAGGAAATTGATGTGGGAATATTCAAAGCTTGAGAGAGTGTTAAGTATGTTAGAGGTTCAGGTGCTAGGCTTAAGCATTTCAAAGAATGTGCTAGAGAATTGAGCATT
>JAOTAY010000008.1:16238091-16264375 GCA_025629805.1 Erythroxylum baracoense
GATTCCCGAGATTCGCCATCGCAACCCACCGTTGCTACTCGAGAACCGTCACCCACTGGCGGAGGAGGAGGAGGAGGCGGCGGCGAGGACGATGCAGTTCTGTCAGTCACCGCCGCTCTTGCTAAGGACGCCGCTCATCATTTCCAGTCTCGTCGTTTCGTTGAGTGCCTGGAGGTGTTGCATCAGCTCAAGCAAATGAAGAAAGACGATCCGAAAGTAAGTATGGAAACTCCATATGCATTTTGTTTTTCTTTGCGGTTTTGTTCTTGGGTGCTGTGTCTTTGGAATTTGAGTCATCACTTGACGGGAAAAAAAAAAAAATGTAGCATTGAACTTTGAAGGGTTGGATGTTGTCTGTAGGGCCTTCTGCTTGGGGCTTTATTTGGTTGCTGTGAATTGGGTTGATTTGAATTTCGCTAAATTGGTTGTTGTTGTCGAGGTACTGAGGTATGAATCACTGTTGTTTAGTAATTTTATCTAGGTTAAATTAATTGAGTTGGAAATTTTGATTTTTAAGTTGCACTATACAGAGTAGATGCAATGATTTTGACGTACATTCGTGGATTAGGATGATCTTGTTTGAAGATAGGGTGTTATGGCTGGTTTGGTAAGTGCCGGTTGCAGGGATGTGGTTATCAGTCCAGGTGTTGATTTGGGTTGCTTTTATTGAGATATGGCGGTTTTAGGTAGTACTAAGTGTTGATTGCTCTGTTCTCTCCTAGGCTTCCTTTTGTTACCGGGCAAATTACATTTCTTGTCCTTTATGGGCCTCAATTTCCCCTTGTTGGGATGCCACATTTTATATGTCAAATGAAGTCGAAGATTGTCTGTGTTTCCATTTGTGTGTGATGACACATCTAGCATGAAGTGTTAAATCTGTGATCTGGTATATGGTAAGATTTTATTTGGCAAGCAAGGAGACATAGTTTACATTATTGGTTTGAGAGTGTTGTCTTTGTTATGCTGTGAAGAGAAGAATTGCAGTTAACCTGTGTATATTTGAACAGCCACAATTGATATAGTTTTTCTGCCTATTCGATAAATATGTTCTTTTTTTAACTGGTTGGAGGTATTCATATCAACAGCTAGGCTTATTTTGGCTAATGTAGATTATGAAAGTTGCAAGCTTGTAGAAGCTAACATATTTGCGTGTCTCGCTTATCTATTTACTGTTCTGTGTTGTAACTTTTACTGCATGTTTCATATTGATGCATTTTGTGGAATGGATACGTTTTGCTTGGAACCACCTAGTCAGTTGTCGGTTCTGGTCTGACTAATGCAGCTTTTATTGTTATCTGCTGATTGTTGAAAGTTCATAGACCTTATGTGGCTTGTTCTTGTGTATATGTGGTTCTTGATGATGTTAGCTATTTTGGAAACTCTTTTGTTTTTAGTCGTGGCTTCATAGACGTTTGCAGCTTAACAGGTATGAACAGAACTTTATAGCGTTTCTAATTCTTTTTCTTATAAATACATATCTATATATATATATATATCTATATTTAATACCTTATCTTTTAATCTTGTATCTACTTACGACGATTTAGGTCTCCATATCAGCTATTTTAGTTGGTTTTGTTTTATTTTATTTATTTCTGTACTTTTTTAATTTTATTTTCCTACACTCTTGGCATATCAGTTTTTATCTGCGTCACTTTTTCTTGTCACATCTGTATGTGGGTCTACTGGAAACAGCCTCTCTACTATGTAGGGGTAAGGCTGCGTACTATCAGACCTCCTCAGACCCCGCTTCATTGCGAGATTTCAAACTGAGTGATGATGATGATGATGATGATGATGATAAGCTCGATGATAGGAATGTCAATGGGTCGGCCCGTCATTTGTTTTTTAAGTAAAAACTTTCAAAACAACGTTGTTTTGTGAAAAAATCGACGGGCCACGAGCTGGGTCATTATTCACATCCATACTTGATGATTGTTTAGAGACTTAACTTTTAGTACTTGAAACTACTTAATCACTTAGAATTTATGAGAAATCAATTCAAATATTTAAAAATTCTTACATTTAATTAATTGAAGTACATTTTAAGGGCAGGAAATAAAAATACTTGAAAATTATTGTAGAACTTTCCAACGAATTGAACCACATTTTAAAAATAGTAAAAAGTCTTTTATACTTTCCAACCACATCTTTTAATAAATAGTTTGAGAAATACTAAGTGTAGTATCTTCTTTATAATGGAATGTAAAAGGTTTTTCTTTTGTTCCTGGGTTTCTAAATATCAATATTAAGCCAAATAGATTAGATTGTGCAATCATAGTTAATAATTAACAAAACACACACAACAATTTAATTTGAAAACTAGTAAGAAATCAACTAATAATTAAATAAGAGAATCAATCAAAAGAAAAAGAATTAATTAGATCAAAGTTAGCGATCTAGTTGAGTTTAACTTGAATTATCAGTTCTAGAAATTATTCAGGATTTGGTCAATAATTAACTAGAGAAACAAAGTAATGCAAGCACTAAATATCACTATTAAGAGAATCAAACTATGAGGGAGAACTTTGAAGTAATTGGTAAGGTTACTTATTTGTGACCAAAAGGTTACAGATTTGAGTCGCATAAATTGTAACTTTGTAAAATACAAAGGAAAAGTTGGGTACAATTTATATCCCTCCCCTGACTCTCACAAAGCGAGAAACTAAATTGAAGAATCAGAATGAGTTTAATTGAAACTATATAGTAGTGTGGTCCAAAAACTAATCAGAAATCAATTGATAATTAACCAAAAGAAATGAACTAAAAGAAAAGGAATAAATTGGACCAGATTGGGCGATCAAGTTAATTTCAAATCCAAACCACGTAATGGCTAGTTTGGAAATTACTCAAAATTTGGTCAATAATTAATTAGGAGAAAGAAACCAAGAGAAAAGGAATTAATATGGCAATTGAAAACCATTATTCAAAGATCTGGAATAGATTAGGTTGATTTGGTTTTTAAAATTAGTTAAAAATTGACTAGTAATTAACCAGTAAAAAGTAATCAAAAGAAAAGAAACCAATATGGTCATTGAATAGCAATGTCCAAAGAATTAGGCTACACTAAATGGTCAAACTGAGTTTCAACACAAATTTTACAATAATTTGGTGAAAAACTAGTTAGAAATCAATCAATAATTAACTAAGAGAAATTAATCAAAATAAAAAGAATCAATTAGACCAAATTAGGTAGTTGATTTATGGTCAAATTAAACCATATAGTGGTATAGTCTATATACTATTCAAAAATTGGTCAATAATTGATATAGAGAAAGAAATCAAGACAAAAGAAATTAATGTAAACATTGAATAACATTATTCATAAAATCAAACCAAACTAAGAGGTTGAACTGAGTTAACCCCAAACTTCACAATGGTTTGGTCTACTAAGAAGTTAGAAATTGACGAGTAATTAATCAAAAAGAAGTAATCAAAATGGAAAAGAATAATTGCAAACATTAAATACTAATATTTTAGAGAACTAAACCAAACTTGATGATCGAACTGAGATCAACCTAAACTGCAAAATAATATAGTTTGAAAACTAGTTATAAATTTATCAATAATTAATTGAAATAAATTAATCAAAATAAAAAATTAATTAGACCAAATAGGGTGATCAGATCAAGTTCAACTTGAATTGCATAGTGTCTTAGTCTGGAAATTACCCAAGAATTGGTCAATAATTAATTGAGAGAAAGAAACTAAGAGAAAGGAATTACTTTTGCAACTAACAATTGAGTTAAACCTAAACTACTCAATAGTTTGGTCCAAACACTATTCAAAAATTAGATAGAAATCAACCAAGGAAAAGCAACTAAAAGAAAAGGAATTAATATAGTCACAAAGTACCAATTTTCATACAACTTAGCCAAAATTGGAAGATTGGACTGGCTTACTATAAAAAAATTTGGTTTAAAAACTAGTTACAAATGAATCAATAAATAATCAAGAGAAATCAATCAAAAAGATAAAAAAGAAGACAAGATTTGGCAGTCGGGTTGAGTTCAACCCTAACCAAACAATATTATGATTTAAAAACTACTGAAATTTAGTAATAATTAACTAAGAGAAAGAAACTAATGAATACCACTATTCAAAGAATCGAACTGGACTAGGTGGTCAAATTAAGGTCAACCTAAATTGATAGTAGTTTGGTCCAGAAAATAGCCATAAATTGCATAGAACAACCAAAAAAAAACAAAATCAAAAGAATAAATATAGTCATTGAATATTAATGTTTAGCAAAATTTATTGAAATAGATGGTCAAATAGAAAGTAATTAATAGAGAGAAATTAACCGAAAGTGAAATAACCAATTGGGTCATATTGGGCTATTAGGTTGGGTTCAACCTAAATAACCATAATGCAAACAATCAGACTGAACTAAGTGGTTAAACTGAATTCAACCTAAAAAGCATATTGGCATGTTTGAAATTAGTGAAAATATATATTCGTAAGTAACCAAGAAAAAGCAATCAAAAGAAAAAAGAATCAAAGTAGTCATTAGATACCAATATTTAGATAACTAGACAAGGTTGGATGGTTGGATTGAGTTTAACAAAAAATTGCACAATAATTTGGTCTCAAAACTAGTTAGATATCAACTAGTATTTAACCTAGTATAAGTCAACCAGATTAAACTAGCATTTTAGATAAACTTCTAAGACTTAGACTAGAAATTACACAAAAATTGGTCAATAATTAATTGAGAGAAAGAAACAAAGAGAAAAGGAATTAGTGCAATAAATACCATTGTTTTAACAATTAAACTAAACTAGGTGATCAAGTTGAGTTTAACCCGAAATCTATTGTCATTTGGTCCATAAACTATTTAGAAATCACTTAGTAAGAGAGACTAAACGAAAATGAATAAATTTAATTACTAAATAATAATATTCAAACAACTGAACTATAGTATCTAGTCAAACTAAGTTCACCAAAAATTAAATAATAATTTGGTCTAAAAACAGTCTGAAATCAAACATAAATTAATGACGAGAAATCTATCAAAAAATTAATTATACCAAATTAAGCAGTTGAGTTGAGTTCAATTCAAACCATATAATGGTCTAATTTATAAACTACTCATAAACTAAAAAGTTAATTAATCGAGACAAAGAAAATAAAGAAAAGGAATTAATGCAACCAGTAAGTACCATTGTCTAGAGAAACAAACTAACTAAGGTGGTCAAACCAACTAGTAATTAACAAAAAAAGCAATTAAAATAAATACAATTAATGTGGTCATTAAATACCAATGTTCAGAGAAATGGGCTAGACTAGATAGTCAGATTGATTTCAACACAAACTGCACATTAATTTGGTTCGAAACTAGTTAAAAATTGGCTAATAGTTAATCGAGAGGAATAAACAAAAAGAAAAATAATCAATTGGATCATATTAAGAAGTTAGGTTAAGTTCAACATGAATTACACAATGTTATGTTCTAGAAAATACTTAGAAATTTGTGAAAAGAAACAAAGAGAAAATGAATTAATGTATCTAGTAAATATCAATATTTAGAGAATTAAAGCATACTATATGGTCAAACTAAGTTCAACCCAAACTATACAATAGTTTGAGAGAACTAGTGATTAACTAAGAAATAGTAACCAAATGAAAAGGAATTGATGCAATATCATGTTGAGAGAACTAAACTAAATTGGATAATCATACTAAGTTCAACCCAAATTGAATAGTAATTTGGTTTGTAAACTAGTAAAAATTAATCAATAATTAATTGAGAAAAATCAACAAAAAATAATAAATTAGACCAAATTGAGAGGTTGGTTGAGGTCAACTCAAACACCATAGTGTTCTGGCATAGAAACTATATAGAAATTAGTCAAATTGGGAGAAAGAAACTAATAAAAAGGGATTAATGCAGCCACTGAGTATTAATATTCAAAGAATTAGACTGGACTAGGTTATCAAACTGAGTTTGAGCCAAATTACAGAGTGAATTGGTATAGAAATAAGGTAGAAATTGGTTAGTAATTAACCTAGATAATGTAATCAAAAGAAAAAAATAAATATATGTAGTCACCGAATAGCAATGGTTAGAGAATTGAACTAAACTAGATGATTAGACTAAGTTTAACTCGAACTACAATGTAATTTTAGTCCAAAAATAATCAAAAATTAACTTGTAATTAATTAAAAGAAATCAATCAAAAGAAAAAAAAATCAATTGGATCGTAATGTACAATCATGTTGAGTTCAACCTAAACCACACATTTGTTTGGTTTGGAAATTACTTAGAAATCGGATAATAGTTAACTAAGACAAGAAACCAAAATAAAAAGATTTAATGCTACCACATAACACTTCTATTGAGAGAATTAGACTAGATTAGGTGGTCAAACTAAGTACAACATGAATTTCAAAGTGCTTTGGTCCATAAACTAGCCAAAAGTTTAGGTAGTAATTAACCAAGAAAAAGCAACTAAATGAAAAAGAATCAATGTAGTTACTGAATACTAATATCCAAAAAACCATACTAGATTGGATGGTTAGATTGAGTTCACTCCTTATAGCACAATAATTTTGTCCAAGATTTGTTAAAAATTAATCAATAATTAATTAAGAGAAATCAATTAAAAGAAAAGGAATTAATTGGACTAAAGGCTGGGTTCAATTCAACTCGAAGTACAAAGTGGTAATGTCTAAAGACTTCTTAAAAATTGGTTAATAATTAATCAAGTGAAACAAAACAAAAACAAAAAGACTAATGCAATGAGTAAATACTACTGTTTAGAGAATTATAGTAGACTAAGGGTGTGCTTGGTTCACTTGGAGGAATAGTAATAGGAATTATAATGAATATAGTGAGAAATGAAAATGGATCAATTCCTTACTATATTGTGAGATATGGAGTATTCCCCCAAAAGAGGATATAAAAACATTGTTCTTCCAATTATAATATATTACCAACTATCTTTTTTTATTCCATACCTATTTTTTTCTTTTCATACTAACTAACCAAGCACCCCTAAATGATCGAACTAATTGTAGCCTAATTTGTATAGTGATTTGGTTCAAAAACTAGTCCGAAATCCATTAGTAATTAATTAACAGAAAGCAAGTAAAAGAAAAATAGCTAATGCAATCATTAAATACTAATTTTATAATAAATGGACTAGATTGGATGGTCTGAAAAATACTTACAAATAAAAAGTAATTACTCGACATAAATAAATTAAAATAAAAAATTAATTTGACAAGACTAAGGACGGTGTGAGTTCAACTCCAACCACATAATTGTTTGATACGAAAACTAATCATAAATTAGTCATTAATTAACCAAGAGAATGAAAGTAAGGGAAAAGGAATTAATGCACTCATTGAATACCACTATTTGGATTAGGCTAAAATACATTTAACCCCTTGTGTTTTATCTTTTGGTATATTATGGCCCCTTTTATTTTAAAAATGAACTTATTACTTCCTTTGACCGGTCAAAGGAGCTTAGAATTTAAAAATATTTTTTTACACTTGACATCACCACAACTATACATGATGCATTTTTTGGGATAAAAATATCCTTTTAATCGTTTGTTGGCTAAAACACATTAAACCCTTATTTTTTGCTTTATTTTATTATGCCATTTATTTCAAAAATAAAAAATATTTTAGGTATGGATTACATTTTGACCGTTAATAAATAAAAAATTACTAAACATATCATTGCCTTCACAATTGTACTTCATGACCGTTAATTTATGAAAAATTTTAAAAAAGAAAATTTATTTATGAAACAAATTGAAAAAAGAAATAATTAACAATAATAAAATAACATATCACCATTTTTATGCTTCCCTTTTGCTCTATAAAACTATAAATTATCTTCTTTAAGCTCTTTTTCAGTTTTCTAACTCATTCCCTTACTAGGAATGACAATGGGTCGAGTTGAGCTCAGACTGCTCCTAGCTCGACCAAAGTCGGTACGTAGCCTAACAGGCCCGAGGTTGCCTAGTCCGTGGCCCTACCCGACCATGGACGACTGACCTGTGACCCAGCCCCCAGTCTAAAGGGTCACAAGTAGATCGAGCCAACCCGACCTCACTTTATGTTATTTTAAAATTAAAACGACTGTCGCAGCTCGACTTGAACCGTGACCCAACGGGGCCAAGCAATCTCGGCCCATGATCCGTGACTCAGTCAGTCAGACCAGGCCACATTTGCCATTTAGATCCGTTACCCACCGATTTTTTATATTTTTTATTTATAGTTTTATAGAGCAAAAGAGAAGCATAAAAGTGGTGATATTTTATTTTATTACTGTTAATTATTTATTTTTTGAAATTTTGTTTCATAAAAATTATCTTTTTTAAATTTTCCATAAATTACAGTCATGAAGTACAATTATGAAGATAATGATATTTTTAGAAAATTTTTCCTTTTTTATTTATTAACTGTATAAATGTAATCCATGGTTAAAATAAATTTTATCTTTGAAGTAGAGGGATAATAAATTAAAGTAAAAAGATATAGGGGTTTAATGTATTTTAATTAAATACATTAAACTCCTATATCTAATATGCTTCCCTTTTGCTCTATAAAACTATAAATTATATAGGGGTTTAATGTATTTTAATTAAATACATCTTTTATGCTTCCCTTTTGCTCTATAAAACTATAAATTATCTTTTTTAAGCTCTTTTTTAGTTTTCTAACTCATTCCCTTACTAGGAATGACAATGGGTCGAGTTGAGCTCAGGCTGCTCCTAGCTTGACCAGAGTCGGTATGTAGCCCTACAGGCTCGAGGTTGCCTGGCCCGTGGCCCTACCCGACTATGGACGACTGACCTGTGACTCAGCCCCCCAGTCTAACGGGTCACAAGTAGGTCGAGCCAACCCGACCCCACTTTATGTTATTTTAAAATTAAAACGACTATCCAAGCTCGACTTGAACCGTGACCCGACGAGGCCAAGCTATCTCGGCCCGTGGCCTGTGGCCCGTGACTCAGTTAGTCAGACTTGGCCACATTTGCCATTTCGATCCGTTACCCACCGATTTTTATATTTTGTATTTATAGTTTTATGGAGCAAAAGAGAAGCATAAAGTGGTGATATTTTATTTTATTACTGTTAATTATTTATTTTTTAAAATTTTGTTTCATAAATAAATTATTTTTTTAATTTTTCCATAAATTACGGTCATGAAGTACAATTAAGCTCCATCGATTGATGATCAAAGGAGGTAATAAGTTCATTTTTAAAATAGAAGGGAGCATATCGTACTAAGAGATAAAACACATGGGAGTTAAATATATTTTAGCCTTATTATTGGACTAAATTAGGTAGTCAAATTGAATTTAACCCTAACAACATAGTAGTATAATCCAAAACTAGATAGAAATTGATTGGTGATTAATAAAGAAAAAATAACTAAAGGACAAAGAATCAATGCAGCCAGTGAAAAAAAATGGCATTAATTGCTTGATCTGTTATTTTTTCGGACCGTTGATGAAACAACTTTTATATTTATACCATGAGACTTTGATATTTAGTTTTATGTTTCAGAAAAAATAAATGTTAAAACGTAAAGGTTCATTAAAGTTTTATAAATGTTTTTAAAAAAGTAATAAAAATGATGTTCATAATTTGATCTTGGTACAATATTTGTATTACATAATCATATGTCATAAGTTTTAATTTTTAATTGATCTTTTAAATTTAAGACTTTGTATAATTTCTTTTCTTTTTAAACTGTATATATTATTTCAAGATGTCACATTTATGTATTACCTGAAACGACATTCAGTATTGACCAGTATCAATACAGTATCGTATCAAAATCAAATCTAATACTATCACTGATAATAACATACTAGAAAGGTTTATGCACAAAAAGGCGGTTTAATTGATATACTTTATAATTTTGATTACTATTGTAAAATTAAAGTTGCAAATTTAAAATATAATTTATCATATTTTATATTAGATTTAAATATTTTATTTATCTTTTTATTTTATATTTTGTTATTATATTAAAATTTTATTGAATGCTATTCAATATATCATACCTTGATTATTATATTTTCAATCTGATTTTCTAAAAAATAAAAAATAATTTAGAAATTTAAAGGTGCGATTGGGCTATTAGCCCAAATATGGTTTGTGGGCTCACGAAATCATTTTGTATCATTAGATTAAAAATTTAAAAGAAAGAGAGAGGGTGTAACCAAACAGAAAGTGAATAGGGTGTGATTGATTGGGATTGGGGTCTTATTCGGGATTAGGGTTAAGTTCTTCACTGCGCCACTCACTCTGTGTCTCTCTCTCTTTTTCTTTGTTAAGGCGCCAAAATCTCTTCGCCCTTCTCTCTTCTCTCTGTGTTCTCTTCTCTTATCAGTTATTTATTTATTCACTTTCAAGATTGTCTCTATTTAACTGAATTCAACTACAAGAATAATGGGTACCCAAATCCCAACTACCAGTGATCGTTCCAGAACCTATTGGACACCAACCATGGAGCGTTTCTTCGTTGATCTTATGTTAGAGCAGATGCACAGGGGAAACAGGGTCGGACATACCTTCAACAAGCAGGCCTGGACACACATGCTCACAGTGTTCAATGCTAAATTTGGCTCTCAGTACGACAAAGATGTCCTCAAAGGTCGTTATACTAATTTATGGAAGCAATTCCACGATGTCAAGAACATTCTTGCTCAGAGTGGGTTTTCTTGGGATCAAACTAGACAAGTGATTGTTGCAGACGATGATGCTTGGAACGCTTACTTGAAGGTATTGTAACTTTCTATGTTCAGTCATACCCTATACAAGTTTTTGACTGCATAACTTGACAACAACTTAAGATTCTTGCAGGTCCACCCTGATGCACGACCCTACAAGTCCAAAACTGTGCTTAATTTTAACGATTTGTGTGTCATATATGGTTATAACACTGCAGATGGAAGATATAGCCGATCAAGCCATGATTTGGACTTTGATGATGATGCTCAAGGATTAAACATGGGTATGTAATTGGCTTCTTGTCTTTAATAAAATGCATATTTTTAATAAATGATGTATCAAGTTGACCTTCAACAGTCATGGATCAAATCTTAATCACGTTTTATTCTTTAATTTGTAGGTGACGAAATGGGAAGCATTACCCAGTTGAGCAATGATCGTCCGAGGACTGAGTGGAATGCTGCTATGGACCAGCATTTTATTGAGCTTATGCTGGACCAAGTAAGGAGAGGCAATATGATAGATAATACATTCAACAAGCAAGCCTGGACTGATATGCTTGCTCTTTTCAATGCAAAATTTGGTCCTCAACATAGCAAACGAGTTTTGAGACATCGATACAATAAACTCTCAAAGTATTATAGCGACCTGCAAGTCATTATAAATCAAGATGGGTTTTCATGGGATGAAACACAGAAAATGGCTGTGGCAGATGATAATGTATGGGATGCTTACATCAAGGTAATTGGTTTGTAAAAGTTGGGTCATTTTTATTTTGCTCCCTCTCTTTATTTCTATTCAAGCGGTAGTGAATTACTTGGTGTGTAGAAACATCCGCATGCACGAGCATATAGAATGAAGACATTGCCAAGCTTCAAAGATTTGGGCCTTCTTTTTGGAAATGCAACTAACAACGGTGTTCAGATTGATTTAGATCATGGCAAAGACCTTGAAGATGGCATTTCAAGAATGAAGGATGGTAAGCTACAACTTAGTTATTCCAGTTGAATCAGCTTACTTTCCCGTAGTTGCTTCAAACTTTTTGAGATATCTGAATTCCTATTATACGTTTTAGAATGTCTAGAATCTCATGAGTGTTCCACAGGAGATGTAGTTTCTTTGGGTGTACAAACCTAACAGGGGGGCTGCAAGCATATAGTTTGCTTTGAAAACTTGAGAAGTTTAAGGCATTCTTCAATCCATCATGTCTCTATATGTCCATCAATGCTTACTGTGAATAAAAAATGCTTAGGAAACTGAAATGGGTTGTGCTATGAATTATATTAGATCTTATCATCAATCTTTAGTACCATCCACATATGAGTCTCCAATGATCTGATGAATGAAAAGAATAACTTTTACAGTTATAATTCTCTGGCAGCAGGAGAACCCAAAGGAAACCAAATTGTTACTGTTGGTGATCGTACTAGAACGTATTGGACGCCACCGATGGATCGTTACCTTATTGACTTGTTGCTAGACCAGGTGCATCGAGGAAATAAAGTGGGGCAGACATTCATTAGCCAGGCTTGGAGTGAAATGGTTGCCTCTTTCAATTTTAAATTTCATTCTAACCATGACAAAGATGTTCTTAAAAACCGATATAAACACATGAGGAGGCTGTACAATGATATCAATAATCTTCTTGGAAATAGTGGCTTTTCATGGAATGAGACACGCGAGATGATAGTGGCTGACGATCATGTCTGGGACGCTTATACTAAGGTGATTGCTCTCCTTCGTTATCGTTGAAACACCTTTATACACTTTTGCTTATATTATGGCTGCAGGCACACCCTGATGCTCGATCATACAGAGTTAAAACTGTACCAAGCTACCAGAAATTGTGCATCATATTTGGACAAGAAATTTGTGATGGAGGATACAGCCGCCTGGCACAGGGTGTAGGCCTGTATGGTGAAATACCAGTTTTGCGATCTGGTAAACATCTCCCAATACTTTTGTTGATTTGAAATTGAGAGTATATTTGGAAGCACATGTTGCTGAAGTATATTGTGAATTCCCTTTGATGCGCATATGCTTTGAAGCTTTTTACTGCTTAGTTTGGTAGTCTGTCTGAAAAAACTGCAGGCATAGATATCTCATTGGGTAGTTTAGATTTCTTTTAAATGCAGAAGTTTAAAAGGAAACGGCGAACAAATTAATACTTTGTATATTGGACTTTGGAAGATGCAGTCAAACTCCTTTGAACTATAAAAGGAAAACAATTATAACATAGCATCTTTGTTGCAAAATGCTACCTGTCTCCTTTAAAACAAACTAATTATACCTGATCTTGGACCTTTCCTGACGCCTCTATGTATACATTTCATTTATTCACTCTGGAGATGCAGGGGAGTCTTCAATTATATTGTTTGGAAGTGATTGGCCAGAAAACCCTTCAGATCTAGATTGGCTACCTGCAATGGACCACTATTTTATTGATCTTATGTTAGAACAGGTGCGTGAAGGAGGTATTGTTGGAAAAACATTCAGTGAGCAAGCATGGGTGCACATGGTTCAATCATTAAATGAAAAATTTGGAATTAAATGTGACAAACACTGTTTAGAAAAACGCTACACAATCTTGATGAAAGAATGTGATGACATTAGTACTCTACTAAGTTACCATGGATTTGAATGGGATGCAACTCAACAGATAGTAAGGGCTGATGATGCTGTATGGGATGCTTTTACTGAGGTAAATTTCTTATTTTCTTGCATATAATTTCTCCTATCCTTTCACAATTTCTCATTATTTTGCATTATTATCTACCGAGGGAAATGACTCCTACCCTCTCTGCATTAGGAGTTACTGCAAGTAGAAATAACTCATCGGTCTTGCTTGTATGTCCCTTGGTCCTGTATCTAAAATATTGCAGGAACATCCAGATGCCATTGCATATAGAAATAAAGTCTTGGGTAGTTATCCCAGTTTGTGCCAAATTAAAAGAAACGGAAATAATAACATTGTCTTGGAAGTGGAGGCGGATAGATTACCTAGAGATGTAAATATTTCAGTTGAGGATGGTATAGTATCTGATCAACATAGAAAGCGGCCTACCATGGCACCATCAGGCACTAAATGCCATAGTAAGTTGCAGAAAATAGGTCTGGAGATGCAAAGATCTGTTCCTGGAATCGCAGATGCAGTTACAACTTTTGTAAATGGGAATGGAGGGGTATTAGAAAGCACAATTGGGGCACTGCAAGCTCTACCAGACATAGATGATGATCTTTTACTGGATGCTTGTGATCTTTTGGAAGATGAGAAAAAGGCGAAGACATTTTTGGCTTTGGATGCCTCATTGCGAAAGAAGTGGCTCCTAAGAAAACTTCGTCCTCAACAATGCTCATGATTTTAAAGCGTGATTTTCCTTTGACGTTTCACGAATAAGTTACCATCAATTTCGAGATGAGATATGGATTTGGTGTACGGGCAAATTTTGCAAGGAAGAGTTGTTAGAACTGTAAACTGAAAACACCCTTTGTCCTGAAGTTTCGCAGCGAAGAGGATTAACTTAGTCTTCGTACATACTATAACTTAAAGGCGATTATTTACTTATGATAGAATGACTTTTTTTTTGTTTTGGATAAATGGTAAAATATATTAGCCCAAAAAGTTTATGTACATGGTCTTTGGGGCTTATTCGGACTACAATCTGTAATCAAAAGCAGCAATAATCAACTCATTAGGTAGATCCTATACAAGAGCTTATAAATTAAAGTCTTAATCTTACAGATTGTATCAAAGCTCGTAAAAGAAATAGAGTCTACCAAAAACTCCAACCAAGTACAGATTAGACTTTGAAGGGCTCATATTCAAACCCGATATTCCTTCCAAATCTCTCCTCTCGACAATAACATTAAATCATCAGCAAAAGCAACGTGAGAGATGCCAAGTTTGTCACATTTTGGAAGGTAGTTATCTTGACTATGTGCAAGGCTGTTTAAGTTAACAACCCGCAGAAGCAGGCAAACTGAATGAACATTGTAGCGCCAAGCTTGAGCAAAGATGTACCAAGTTTACATATCCATGCAGTATTTTCTGCAATGGCTTAAGTAATGTCGATGTCTAACTCATGTAGCAACCCTCAACGATTGCCTTTTTGTAAGTCGAAACATTTTGTATACACGTTCAAATTTTCCTTTCGTTGTTTGATATTGAATGACACAATTGGTCTACTTAAATGAGAAAATTATGTTAATGGAGTAAGACAACTCATCTAGAATATAAATGATTAAAGAGCAATGTTGTTGGAGTCTAACTAGGTGAGGTAATAGAATACATATGTCCACAAGTGATGCAATTAGTCAAGTGTAAAACTTGCATTCTTGAAGTGAGAAAAATGTCCAAGTAGAGTGAAATACGAATGTCAAAGAATGATGCAGCTAATAAAAGTATAGTAATTGTGCCTTCAACGTGAGACAAGTGTCTCAATAGAGTGAGATAATTCGCATAAGCGAAATAATTGTCTTCTAGATTGGACAAATCATTATGAATTATTTGATAATCCCTCGGTCATATCAAATAATTAGTTTTTTTTATGGGTATAGTTTCAAGTAATGTATTATTTGATGATTATCTTGTTCATATAATGAGTTTATTTGAACATTTATGATGATGATCTATATCTTCACTGCTTGAATGAAAGAGTGATGGAGGGTATCTATCTGAACAACGGATAATAAGCGTTGTGAGTCTGTTGGGAGATTATCATATACAACCTATACAAGACTTAACAACTCATGTGTCGACTATCTATGCCATGATTAGTGATAACGTTACTCATAAAATATAGGAACAAGAAGCTCTCAACTCATAAAATGAAATCACAAAAGTTTGTGATGAGAACATTATGACTCAAACATAGAAAAAGACTGCAAGGCATCTGACTTGTGATAAAAAAAGGACTCCCTGGCTTCATGTACTATGATAACTTAATGTAAGAGTTCAAGAGATATGACAATATTATTAAGTTTAACATCTATGGGAATAAGTTAAAAAAAAAAATCTAATTAGTTATCTTTCCATGCTATAAGGGGAAATAGGTAAAGATTAAATAAATAGCAACTGAGTCAGAGTCATGTGAAAAAAGTAAACAGTTGTATTGGTTTGAAAGGGACATCCTACTTTAATGCTTTAAAAGGGACACCCACTTTCTTCTATTTAATACATTTATCGTTTCTAAATCATGCCCACTTTCTGGTTTATGCTATTTTCATAAGTACAGTTGATAATAGTTTTACACAGCTAAAAAGACTTGACTTAATTGAAAAATTATCAAAAGAATTCTAAAAATGTAACTGCCTGGCTATGATTATGTTACTCTCGTCGGAGTTCCATTTGGCATCTGTGTTGACAATGAGTAGGAACAAGTCGGTTTCCATAAAACCATACAACCCAACAAATTACCAACACAAGGCTAATCTTTTCCTCATTTCCATTTTTACCAGCAGACTGTCCCATTTATGAGAGGGTTTAATCCGAGTACAAACAAACTCTTAATGAGAAACATGTCCTCGTTTCCCCCCCTGAAAACAGAGTAAGCAAAACCCCTATAACATAAGTGCTGGCTTCTGTACATGTTAGGCCTGATGCACACTTTTACAAATATTGTCTTATCTGTTCTAACAATGGCACAGCGCATATGTAACTCAACATCAAATTCATGCTGCAAGGAGCTTCTGGATGTCCCTCTGCAAGAAGAGTAGACAAGCAAAACAAATCATTCACAATGCCATCTCTATCTATTCGTTTCTGTGTTAGCTGAAGAACATTACTGTAGTAATGCCAGAATTATTAGTTTAGAAATTATTATTGCTGTGTTTGATTGAACTTATATATTAACCTCAATCTGGAAAGGTGAGGTTGTGGGTGGATATCTCTCCACAACTTTGCCATTCTTATCCACCAAGAACTTCTCAAAGTTCCACTTGATCAGATCACCTAAGAATCCTCCCGCACTTGACTTCAGAAACTGGTATATAGGAGCTGTGCTTGGTCCATTCACATCAACCTGTTGTGTAAAATCACCAAGTACGTTTCAAAAATTGTTTCCTCCTACACATCTAAAACTACACAAGGTTAAGTAGACGTACCTTGTCAAATATAGGGAATTCAGTTTTGAACCTTGTACAGGCAAAGTTTTTAATCTCCGTATTTGATCCCGGCTCTTGTCCTCCAAACTGATTGCAAGGGAATGCCAGAATTTCAAAACCTGGAATGGATTTTGGACGGTCAATTCCCACAACAAATTTCATTCACCATGTTTTAAGACTTGTAAATTGGTTAGCAAGCAACATGAATTGCTTCAATAAACTGAGCCAGATTCCGCAAGCCACAAAAACAGATGCAACCTACAATCTTGAAATCATCCTGATGTGCCAATTGCAATTAAATGACCAGAAGCATGTATTATTTAGAAATTTTCCAATTTAAATAGTTTTGGATTAATCATAGGCATTACATGTGTTCAACTCAAATCAGACTGCTCGCTAAACACATCCAAAGAACTAGATACATATTAACTCATTCTTGAACTTAGTCCAACTTCAATAATACAAAATGAAGTATATATTTAAACATTTCTCAAAGATTCTCCTTTTAATTTGGAAGTGCAACATATCAAACCAACGAAGGAAACAAGGTACTTACCTTTCCTTCACGAAATTCAACGCAGTGTATTGATAGTGGTGACAAAAGAAGATCAAAGCAACTAAACCTTGATTACCTTGAGTTTTGTATTTCTCATACAGGTGTGACAATTCACTGTAATTTGAAGATGTCAACCCACTGGATACAGAACAAAACATTTCGTTAAGAAGATCTTGATGGAAGTATAAGTTACAATATTGAAGATTTCTAGTAAAGGGAACATACCATCTTGAAGCAACGTTGACAATCAAGAGAACTTTTCCCTTAAATTTGTTAAGAGGTGTATCCTTCCCATCAATATCCTACAGAAGTTGATAAATTAATGACTCCAAACATTATATCTCGTGTAATTTTGAGATCTAGCAGATATACCACACAAGAGCTGAAACCCAACAATCGCCCATAAACATAATACATACGATTCAAAAACTTGAGACGAATATTGTATGTGGTTGTTTGCTGATGAATGAAATAGAGTTTCTCAACTACGAACATATTTAGGACCAAAACAGACGAATAGTAGGGGATGAGCAATGAAATGAAAACTATAAATCCCACAAAAGAAACAAAGCATACCTTGACAGTGAAGTCATATATAGTTTTGTCGGTGG
This sequence comes from Erythroxylum baracoense, assembly GCA_025629805.1. Lineage (NCBI taxonomy): Eukaryota > Viridiplantae > Streptophyta > Magnoliopsida > Malpighiales > Erythroxylaceae > Erythroxylum > Erythroxylum baracoense. The sequence continues at coordinate 16,256,065 of JAOTAY010000008.1, forward strand.
TAGCTCTTGCAAAAACTCCAAAAGAACGAGACTTTGAGAGAAACCCCGAAAAGCTAGGCGATTGTTGAGAGAAACCAGCTGATGATAAGGGCCAAATCGAGGGGACACGGAAAGCTACGGAAGGGCGCGAAAAGGAGAATTTGGGATTAGTCTTGATCTGTGTAAGGTACTGTGCAGGCGAATAAAAAACACTGGAGAAGTGAAGGGAAGCCATTGGAGGTGTCTAGAAAGTTGAGGGAAGTTTATATTTCACAAGGGCTTGAAAGTGGAAGTTGGTGTTCTTGTCTTGGCTAGTGGAATGTAATGTTCCACGTGGTCTTGTGGAGTGTGAACGAGAGGGAAGTTTAGGGGTATCCGAAGCTCCCCTGAAATCTACCAAGTTTACAAAGTACAGGAGAAGCTTCACAGCAAAACACTGAGCCTTAGTAACTAATTTACAATACATAATATAATTCAAAACTAAAACTACCAACTCAAAACTCTCACATACTTTTAGTTTATTAGATAATAAAAAACTCTGTAAGAACTTAAAAATCAACAAAGCACATAAACAACTTTAGATCATGGAGAAAATGATCTTTACAGAGTTTTATCTCTCCACCTTCTATATTATTACTTTAGTGCTTTATGTGTTTAACCCACTTTCTTATCATATCTTTATATATGTTTTTTCTGTTTGGTTATTATAAAATTATAAAAAAGATTGTCCTGGTGCACAAAGTTTTCTATTTTAAGAGAATCGGAAGAGAGTCATTAATTGTATACACAGAGAGAATATTTCTGTGACTCGAACTCGTAACTTTCAAATCACAAAAGAACAACCTTACCAATTACTTTAAGACTCACTCTCTTATTATAAAATAATAGTTAACATATATTTTGAATCATCTTAGAAATTAATCATTGTACATGTTTGAATTGAATTGCCTCAATTCACACTAAAACTTAGTTCTACTTAATTTTCTCTACGAAAAAAGTCATTTTTTACTATCATTAATAATGCACATTAATTGTGTATATCATAAGCTGATCGCAAGTTTCCCCCATCATACTTTTGTCTCGACTTCCTCACCAGGCATGCAAGATTGTTGTTGTTACAAAGACTTTGCAAAGAACTTTAAGTTCACTCACAAAATGCCCCAAAGTCTAAGTTCAATATTTAAAACTCGTAATTCAACTCAACCTTACCATATTACTCGTGTTTAATTCTCAATTCACAATGAAACTTAGTTTTACTTAATTTTGTCTATGAAGAAAGTCATTTTTCACTATCATTAATAATGCACATCAATTGCACATACCATAGGCTAATCACAGTTTTCCCCCATCATGCTTTTGTCTCTACTTCCCCATTAGGCATGAAAGATTGTTCTTGTTACAAATACTTTGCAAAGAACTCTAAGTTCACTCACAAAATGCGCCATTCACTCAAAAAATGCGCCAAAGTCTAAGTATAGTATTTAAACTCTCGGAATTCAACCCAACCTTACCATATTACTCGTATTTAAGGTGTTTCCCAATAAGGCAAAGTAAACCCACAAAATTTACTAAGCCAACACAATAGGATGGGCAGCAATAAGAAGAGAAAGATGCGCATAGCTTTACAACAAAATTGCCAACTTTTATATTACTCACAATTGATACAAAGAATACAAAGCTCCAAACTCTCTTTAATGAATGAAGGCTTGCTCAAACGAGTTATTTATAAGCTTTAGGAGACTTGTTAGGCAAGAATACAAGAAAGTGGTCTTAAGGCCACTAAGCCACTAACTTGGTGGTTAACATCCCCATCCACTTTAGACACTACTTTAGTGGATGGTTTACATAACTTACCACTATCTCACTCCTAAGTTAAAGCAACATGTGTAAAAGGTTTACAAGACACCTCGTCCATGTTCTTTTGCCACGTCATCCCACTTCCTTAATGATTCATCCCACTAACTTTGTCAGATCACCTATGATCTTCATCCAAAGGTGAAGGTTAGCCAAATTTTGAGCCAATTTGCGTGTGATTCGGACAATGCACACTTATGGTCTAGTCTGTTTGTCTATTATCCATCATTTAAACACAATTTTGTCCTTAATCCTACCAAAGACATTTTAGGCAAGTCCAACTCGCCCTAGTCATAGCTCAAAACATGCTTGATCTTTACTTGGTTAAGTTACCTTGGTTCCTTTGGCATGCCTTCCTCATGCCTAATCCATGTTAGACGTTAGCTAAGGCTCACCAATGGCTAAAAATGTTAAGGGATTAACAAATCACCCCCACTAGATGAACCCAATGCCCTCGTCGGAACAAATTGAAGATAATCATTTACCTGGTCTTCGAATTGCCACAAGGTTGTGTCTTTCCCCTAAGTAACTTCCTATACTGATTTATTCTTCCACTGAATCAGGAACTCCGTCCTCATATTCTTCTTTTGTTGGCCCATTATCAGATGATCCAAAATCTTCTCAATTTGCACATCAAATTGTTTCCTTACCACCTGTGGGGCTCTCTTTACTTGACTCCTTTTAGGATCTATTGAATCCTCATAATATGGTTTAAGGAAATTCACATGAAAAGTAAGATGTACCTTTAAACGATCGGGTAACTTAAGCCGATAAGCTATATTTTCTACCTTTACAAAGATCTCGAATGACTTATTATACTTTGGCACCAACCTTCGATGCAGCTGCTTGCTACTAATCTTCTTCAAATTTGGGGAGCAAGTTTGAGAAGTACCTTACCCCCAATGTCAAAATCAAGCAGTCTTCTCCTTTGATCGGCATATTTCTTCATTTGTTTGGAAGCTTTACGAAGACTATCTCTTGCCTCATCTAACGACTCTTGTTTTTCCTTCGCAAAATAATTAGATGAACACTTTCCTCACGACATATGTTGAGCTATCTCAAGAGCAATGAATGGTTATTGTCCCAAAACAGCTTCAAAAGGACTTTTCTCTGTTGTCAATGATCTGCTCAATTTACAACAAAAATGTGCAGTATCAAGTAAACTTAGTTAATTTCATTGATTGACACGTACATAAAATATTCCTCTAATAAGTCATTGATCCTTTCCATTTGGCCATCCATTTATGAGTGATTTGCAGCTGAGAATTTCAATTCACACCTTATCATATTGAAGAGAAACGTCCAAAATTGGCCAATAAATTAGGCATCTAAGTTGCTTATTATATCCGCCGGAACCCCAAAGTACTTCACCACATTTTTGTAGAAAAGCTCTGCAGCAACATCTGAGGGAAATGAAGCTGGAGTTGGCATAAAGATGTACTTGAAGAACCTATCAACAACCATCATGATTGAAGCCATGTCGTCCACCTTTAGGAACCGATGAAGTCCATTGAAACCGACATCTATGGTTTTTTTGAAATAGGCAAGGGCTCCAATAAACCTGCCTCCTTCTTCCTTTCAGGTTTATCCAATTGACAAATAAGGCAAGTTTTGACATATTGAATGTTGTTCTCTATCTTTGGCCAATAGCAAGATTGAGAAATGAGTGTTAACATCTGTTCGAATCTGGGGTAACCAGCCCATTGTGAATCGTGCGTCTCCTTCATTAATTGCTTCCATAAGGCACCAAAACTTAGCACGTATAATTGATTATTCTTCATCATGAACAACCCCTCATCATCAATCCAAAATCGCAGCATAACACTCTCCATTACTTGCTACATAATTCGACAATAAGTGCTATCAAGTGAAGCTGCTAATTTAATTTACTCCAATAGGTCCAATTCAACTCAAGTGATCCCATACAAAGCTGCAAAGACTTCCTTTCTACTAAATGCATCTGCCACATTATTATGTCTCCCTGATTTGTACTCCCATACAAAGTCATATTCTGTAAGAAACTCTTGCTACCGGGCTTGCCTTATAGATTACTTCTTTTTGGTCCTGAAAAAGGTGTTAGTAACGTTATATGTACAAACAACAAACCTAGTGTGAGATCCCATATCGATTGGAGAGGACAACGAAGTATGCCTTATAAGGATATAGATACCTCTCCCTTACAGACGCGTTTTTCCAAGGTATGGGAAAAGTAAAACTGTGAGTGCTTGGTTAGGCCAAGGCCTAAAAGCATACAATATCTGTGGGTGGGTAGTCTAGGGCTGTTACAATGGTATCAGAGCCAGTACCCGAACTGGTACATCAGCCAAGACGCTGAGCCCTAAAGGGGGGAAATGTGACATCCCATATCGGTTGGAGAGGAAAACGAAGTACGTTTTATAAGGGTATAGATACCTTTTCCTCATAGACACATTTTCTCAAAGTATAGAAAGAGCAAAACCATGAGGGCCTGGCTAGGCCAAGGTCCAAAAGTGGACAATATTTGTAGGCAGGTAGTTTAGGATTGTTACACCTGGTAGCTAATAAGTAAACCCATCAAGCTTTAAGGCAATGTATTATTGTTAGCATCTCCTTCTTATTTGTCGAGTATCATTGTTTGGCATCATTAAGCTTGTGACTTTCAAATGCCACTGGATGTCCTTCTTGCACCAAGACTCCACCAATATTTGTCTGAAGCATATGTGTGCACCTCAAAAGGGAGATCAAAGTCAAGCAACTTTAACACACGTTTAGTTAAAATGGCAGCCTTCAACTTCTCAAAGGCTTCTTGGCATACCTTTGACCAACACCACTCTTGTTTTTTTCTTTAAGAAGTCGGTCAAAGGTATCGTCTTCTTCAATTATCCCACAATAAATCGACGATAGTAGTTCATCAAACCAAGAAAGCTCCCAAGTTCCTTCATCATCTTTGGAACCTATCAATCAACAATAGCTTGTACCTTCTTTGGATCAATTCGAACTTAGCCCTTGCTCACCAAGTATCCCAAAAACTTTATTTCAGGTTATGCAAATTCGTACTTCTCCATCTTCATGAAAAGTTTATATTGTCTCAATTGTTTAAGCACCTTCCTCAAGTGTTGTATATGCTCTGTCATATTAATGCTATAGAGCATAATATTGTCTAAATAGACCACCACAAAATTGCCGAAGAAGTCATACATCATGTCATTCATCAAATTGCAAAAAGTAGAAGTGGCATTAGTCAAGCCAAATGACATGATGAAAAATTCATATGAGCCATAACAAGTTACATAGGTCATCTTCTGCTTGTCACCTTCAGTAATCCACACTTGCTAATACTCACTCCGCAAGTCTAACTTCGTGAACACCGTTGTCCTTGATAATTTATCCATCAAGTATTGAACTAAAGGAATAAGATATTTATTTTAATAATCACTTTGTTCAATGCTCGATAGTCGACACACATTTGCAAGGCTTCATTTTGCTTCTTTTGGAGAAAAACTGGAGCTCCATAGGTGGCTTTCGATGGTTAGATGTATCCTACTTCCAACAATTCATCAAGCTGCTTTCATAGTTCTACCAACTCTAATGGTGACATTCGATAAAAGTTACGGGTAAGAGGTATTGCACCTGGCACCAGTTTGATCTTATGATCAATTTTATGACTAGAAGGGAGAGTTTTTGGTAATTCCTTAGGAATCACATCCTTGAATTCTCTTAATACGTTTTCCTCCACATCTAGGACTTCAACCAGATGATCTTCTGTAATTTCCCACATAGTCATAAGGTAAGTCTCCATGCCTTTCTTAAGGCCCTTTTCGATACTCATGGTAGAAATATAATCTATAATTGTTATTTTGTCTGCAGTTCCGTCGCTAGACCTACAACAATTGATGTAACATAAATTTTGATCATTCATAAACATTATACCTCTAAAATGAGGATATAGCACCGCCTTTGCTATCTTGAGAAAGTTAATGCCCAAAATCAAATCAAAATCCTCAGAGGGATCACCATCATGTTACACTCCCCATGCCACTTCTCATACTTAAAGGAATGTTGTAAGCAGCTCCTACCATTGCTTGTACTTTTGCCATGGGAATTTTCATTTTTGTAGGGGTCTTGCTATTCTTTAACCCCAACTTTCACACTAGCCATTTTACAACAAATGAATCAGTGACACTTGTGTCCATCATAGCTATAAGTTCCTTCCCATTGACTTGTATCTTCACATATGTAAGGCACTAAAATGGACTTACTTATGTACTAACCACATTAAGTAAGTAAATAGAATTAAACCCAATTTTCGAGTGATTGCTTTCACCATCCACATCCACTATTAAAGCATTCAACTTCTCCTTTCTTGGGCAGTTGCCAGCATAGTGACGGCCACTACATAAGAAACAACCACGATTTTTCTTGGAAGATTTCTCACCTTGTTTTGGTTTCCCAGTTTGCTTGGACGTCCCCTTATGATCATTTGCCCTTTTCTCACCTTGTCTTTGTTCTTCTTTCCTTCACTCTTCTCTTGGTGAGTGCCTTTCAATTTTTGAGAAGAGGAAGAGGCTTTGGTTTCCTTTGGCACTCTGAAATCTACCAAAGCATCTGCAATCGCAATCACATCCACAACATTCTTGACATTTTGCCTTCGCAACTCTATTTGTGCCCAAAGTTGTAATCCCGACATGAAGTTGAATAGCTTGTCCTCATCTGACATATTCTCAATATCAAACATTAAGGAACTTAATTTCTTAACATAATCCCTTATCGAACCATCATGCTTCAATCGCTTCAAGGCTCCCTTACAAGCTAAGCAGTATTGTTTGGGTGGAATTGATCCTTCAACTCCTTTTTTATCCTTTCCCATGTATCAACAAGAAGATGGTCAACACCAATTTCGACAGAGGTTCGAGTTCTCCATCACAATTTTTCATCTCCATCAAGACACATTGTCAAAACGTTTACCTTTTTCACATTCGCACCTTAACAGCTGTAAAATACTGCTCTATATCCCACAAAAAGTTCTCAAGTTCCTTAGCATTTTGAATGCTTTCAAAAACTTTTGGCCTTTAATGTTTTGCTTTCAACATATCCCACATCCACAGCTGCAATTTCATGTCTAAGGACGATCATCTCAAAGTTGGCATCTTTTTGTGCTTTAATCAATTCAGCCACTTAAACTCATAATGCTTGAATTTGGCCCTTTAAGGATTCAAAACATGATGCATAAGATGAGACTTCTTCCTCACTTGTACGTAAAGACCGATAAGCGCTTCCACCCTTGTGACGCGCTCAATAAGATTGCTACCACACACCATTGAATCACCGACTTGGCTCTGATATCAACTGTTACAAAGACTTTGCAAAGAACTTCAAGTTCGCTCACAAAATGGGCCAAAGTCTAAATATGATAGTTGAACTCTCTCAATTCAACTCAACCTTATCAAATCACTCGTATTTAAGGTGTTTCCCACAAAGGAAAAGTAAACCCACAAAATTCACTAAACCAACACAATAGAATGGACAGTAATAAGAAGAAAAAGATGCACACAACTTTATAGTAAAATTATGCACACAGCTTTACAGTCAAATTGCCAACCTTTATATGACTCACAATTGATACAAAGGGTAAGAAGTTCCAAACACTCTCTAATGAATAAAGCCTTGCTCAAATGAGCTATTTATAGGCTTTAAGAGACTTGTCGAGCAAGAATATAAGACTTATCGCAACTAAATCACTAATTTAGTTAGTGGTTGACATCCTTAACCACTTTAAATACTACTTTAGTGGGTAGTTTATTTAACTTTTCACTATCTCACTCTTAAGTCAAAACAACATGTGTAAAATGTTTACAAGACACCTGATCCATGTTCTTTGCCACATCATCTCACTTACTTAATGATTCATCCCGATAACTTTGTCACATCACCCATGATCTTCATTCAAATGTGAAGGTTAGCCAAGTCTCGAGTTAATTCGCTCATGGTCTGACCAATGCACACCCATGGTCTAGTCCATTAGTCCATGGTCCATTATTTGATTACCATTTTGTCCTTAGTCCCACTAAAGACGTCTTAGCCAAGTCCAACTCGCCCTAGCCACTAAGTCAATCAATGCCCCATAATCACCAAAGTTAGTCGTAGCTCAAACCATGGTTAATCTTTACTTGGTTGAGTTACCTTCGTTCCTTTGGCATGTTTAGGGATGGCAGTAGGTTTTCAATCCGATTAATATCTGCATTACCCAACCCAAAAAAATGGACATAAAGGCTAAAAAATGGATTTTAAATGGAAGCTGAAAAATTGATGTGGATTTGGATTTGGATATGGGTCTAGTGATAACCCGAACCGATGGATACTCATATCCTACCTGTTTTTTATTAACTCTATTTTTTATGTTTTTTTGAATATTTATGGTTAAGTATAATAAAATATTAATATTTTCTGAGAAGAAACAACTTTAAAATCTTCACTTTACTCCTCAGTCCTCACCTTTTTC
>JAOTAY010000008.1:16272096-16284484 GCA_025629805.1 Erythroxylum baracoense
ATAATCAACTATCCATTAACAGCTGATAAAATTAATTAAGAGTTAATACAATCAGCTGGTTATCAAACAGGGCCTTTAATTAGTTGCATTAACCAGGGATTCTTACTTCTCAAATGTCAATTTTCATTCAATTTTAGTTTTATTTATCATAAATGTATATACTTTGCTTTTATGTATATACTTTGCTTTTGTGAATAAACTATAAAGTATTTGAGACAGCGTAGATGGGTGGGTCAGGGGTGCCGTCGCGAAGAATCGTTGTGGCTTGTCACTATTAGCATTGAATATTAGAGACTCGTTCATAACTTTCCATTTGGTTCTGCTCATCCGATTTTTTTGTTTCAAGTGTATGTTGTGATTAGGATTGCTAATATAGGGCTAACCTATTACTATCCCTAATCACATCATACGTTAAAACATAAAAAATTATAGGTCACTCTCATCAATTTTTTAAAATAATATCTTTAAAATAAAATATAGTATAATTTATTTTTTAATTAAATTTAGGTTTAAACTGCTTAGGCCTAATCTTATCTAAAACTCAACTATTTTGTTGCTTTATTTAGAATAATTAAAATTTGAGTTAATTTAAAATTAGACCTAGCTTATTTAAAATAAAAATATAACATAATTTATTTTTTAATTTGATTTAAGTTTAGGCTATTTAGGCTCAATCTTACCCGAAATTTAACTTTTTGAAAATAAAATAATATCACTTTATTTAAAATAATTAAATTTTGAATCAATACATTAAAAACAACTAAACTCTCTCTGATTCCCTAGTATTTGTTGGCTTGATAGAGATGTTTCGCCTGACTTAACATACAAAATTAATAGCGTAAACTTGGACCCTACAACATAAATAATTATTGATCTGCTTTTTATCTATATATACACATTACTATCTCAAAACATAGCGATGACAAAAGTTTGAATGGAGTTTTCTGCAGATGATTAATATGGTTATTAACTCAGAGAAAGAGAAAGATTGATTCTACTTTTATTTTTTTTAATTTTCAATTTGTAATTTGTAATATTTTTATTACAAATTATATTTTTATCATCAATGATAATAATATATTAGGTAAAATTTAAAGATAAATTATTTTTAATTAATTAATTTTTTATATAATGCTTATTACTAAAAATAATTTTTATTATATTAAAAAAATAGTTTAAAAATTAATATTTATATTTATTATATTATAATTATAAAATCAAAATTTTATTTAAATTTATATATTTTGAAGATATTTTAATTTAATTATTTTTATTAATAATTAAGTTAATTTAATTTAATTAATAAATTATAAATTATAAATTATAAATAAAATTAAATAATATATATTTAGTTAAAAAATCAAATTAAAAAAGATAAAAATATAAAATAAAAATTACTTTTTATCATTTTCATAAAATTTGAAAACTAAAAAAACTAAAACCAAAAATTAAAAAAACAAAATTTTCTTAAATTTAAAAATAAAAATAAATAAGATCAATAATGACATATAAAGTAGGCGATTATAATATTATTTTATATAAATATATAAATGAAATTTAATAAAGGATTTGACGCGGTGAAGTAAAGCCATTGACGTCCAATGTTGACGTATACAATTGCCACTGCAACCTGAAGATCGTTAACTTATATTTAATAACCTCAACGGTTTCTTACTTAATAAAAACAATAACTCTTATTAGACAATTAAAGAAAGATTATAGTAATTTTATTAATCATTGTTGCCGGAAAACAAAATTACACGAACAGTAGAAACTGCAACAGTTAAACAAGTAGCCGCCTACCCACGTTTCCATTCTAAGCAATCATCGCAGAGAAGGAAAGAGAGAGAATTCTAGATAGACGAAGGATCAAAGGTAAGGCCTTTCGCATGAGTCTTCGGCTCCTAGTCATCGGACCAACTCCTTTGTATGACTCATACCTCAAAGTTTCTCTCTTTACTTCACTTCATTTCAAGTATTTGTATCTGTGTCTGTATCCGTATCTGGTTCTGGTTCTTCCTTGTTTCTTTCAGTCAATCTTCCCTTTTCTTCTTGGATTTATCAAGTTCTGATGGAGTCTTTGTTAGTTTCCCTAAGCGGTTCGTGTTTAAAGACCATTCGGGTTATTGTTCTCTCTCTTGCCTCCTGATCTTCCAACTGTGTGCGGACGCCCAATTGGGCCACAGGTAATCTTTTTCTCCCTTGTTTCTCTCTCTTTTTTTTTTTGGTCATCTAAAGAAAGCATATAGGAAAATTGAAGCTTTGAGAATTTTGCTTGGGTCGGGTAAATCTGATGTGAAATTTCTTGCCGTAGGATATTTAAGCTAATAACTCGCTTCTTTGCAAGTGTCGTCTGTAGAAATGCTTGCCCAATTTTATCTTAGCGGGCTTGTTGTGGTAATGCAAAACTTATGCTGACCTTTCCAAGATGCCCTTCCTGTCTCTTGCCTTATAAAATCTTCCCTACTGCTCTTTTGGATGCCTGTCTTGCTTCAGGCATCTTGAGTCTATGTAATATTCTGAGATTACCTGTGGCCCAATTGGGCATCCACACACAGTTGGTCATCTGAAGAAAGCATGTAGGAAAATTGAAGCTTCGAGAATTTTGCTTGGGTCGGGTAAATCTGATGTTAAATTTCTTGCCATAGGATATTTAAGCTGATAACTCGCTCCTTTGCAAGTGTCGTCTGTAGAAATGCTTGCCCAATTTTATCTTAACGGGCTTGTTGTGGTAATGCAAAACTTATGCTGACCTTTCCAAAGTTGCATCTGACGCCCTTCCTGTCTCTTGCCTTGTAAAATCTTCCCTACTGCTCTTTTGGATGCCTGTCTTGATTCAGGCATCTTGAGTCTATGTAATATTCTGATATTAATGGCGCCACCCCCGTCCCATCTTCTCCTATATGTCTTGTATCATTTTATGCTCTTTCCATATTTCTGTACTTACTTCCACAAGTAAGTTTATGAATCTTGATTACTAGTTCTTTCTATCCATAGCAGTGGTGCTTTGTGTATGATTAACTCCTCTTATTTCTTCTGATCATTTCATCTTCACATCAAATTGTTCATATGGTTTCCTGATGACTGGAATGTTATCAATCTGAATTAAAATGAGACATAACAAACTGTTTTTAGTTTCTCCCCATTGACAAGCATAAAGAAGTTCAACTAGTAAGAGCATATTTTTGTTTCGTTGAGATGATGCCAGCTTATTTGCATCAAACACTAATGTTATCACGGTCAAGATGGTTGTGGATAGAAGTGCTTTTGGATTTGATATGTTACTTCTGTTATAAGAGCTTGTTGGAGTCCTTTGTTGTGAATTACTCTGATTTTCTGCTGGGTATTTCTCTTCTGTTTCAGATAGAAATGGGCATATACCTCAGCTCTCCGAAAACTGAGAAATTTTCAGAGGATGGTGAGAATGATAGGCTAAGATTTGGTTTGTCTTCTATGCAAGGTTGGCGTGCATCCATGGAAGACGCAGTGAGTAATTAGTTCTACTTTTGATATCTTTGAATGTTGTAAGCAATTAAGTCATTGTACATTTAACTTTCTTAGTATCAGTGTTGGGGTATTATTTGTTGGATTCTCAATTATGATAAGGACATTTTTTGGAAATTAGATACACAGTTGTATGATATAACTTGTCCTCTCACTATGATAAAGTTAGCATTTTTTCCTCCATCTCTGCAACTATTAATATGATGAGTTAGTTAGTTTTGACTATCACCACCCTTGTCCAAAGCACAGAAATGGACGAAAAGGATTTCAATTCCGACTCAAGTAGTTTGGGACTGAGGCTATCTTGCATAACAATAATCTGTTGCCAAGGGAAAGTTTTAAGGTTCCCTTAATCAATAGGACAGTTTTCTTCTATTTTCCTTGGTTGTTAATTGTTAATAGATTGATCCCTACAATGATTTCTTAGGAATTTAACGACCAAAGAACATGGTTTGTTACATCTATGCCATGTGATTTGAATAATTTATTACTCTTTGCGTTATCAGAAGTTGGAAATTTTGGGATTTGAAGATATAGAAACACCAATGGTTGAAGTGCGTGAAAAAGTGTGCATGCTTTCAAGTTCTGTTTATTGAGAAAGCTCTTGCAATACAGTCTTACTACTGCAAATTCTCATTTTATTATGGAGATTCTCCAAGGATGACACTTCTTTTCATGCCTTCTATTTTAGTGCCTCTGGACATATTTATTTCTGAATACTGACGAACTAACCTTTACTACTCAGCATGCAGCACTAACTGAGTTGGATGCTACAACATCATTCTTTGGTGTTTATGATGGCCATGGAGGTAAGAGTTTGATGTGTCATGTACTTATACAGTGGACTGAGCTACCATTATGAGATCCTTAACTCTTTTGCTATGTTAGCTGACTAAATGATCCAATAGTTTCTATAAGTTTTTAGATAATGTTAGTTTCACTAAGATTAAAGTGGCTATGAGACACATGTGGAAATGAGCTATTCTTTCTTGTACATTCATGGTTTAAATCTCTCTTCCACTGTTCTATATAGTCTTCTACCCCTATTTAAAAATAAATAGGCATGTAAGGCTCGAACTCCTGATTTCAGTTCAAAGCAGCAAGTCCTGATCATTGCACTAGTTTTTCTTCTGTTTATAACTTAATCAGGTTCTCCTTTATCTGTTAAAAGGACTGGCTTTTAGAAACAAAAATGGAGGTAAGGTTGACTTCATCAGTTAGTCACCTGATTTTCTGGTCCAACCACCCGATCCTGTCTGCTTTTCCAAACCTTGCACATCCTTAAAGTGCGTAATTTCGAAGTGAACTCAGTTTAGTCTGGAATCATTTGTGACTAAGTAATTGACCGAAAAGCAATTGTAGTTTGTTTGTTGATATATGAACTTACGTTGGGTAACACTTTCAAGTATATGGTCTGGAGTTTATAATGAAAATATATGTTCTTCTTGATTTTCCACTTTACATATACAGCTACTGAGCCTTTTATGAACTATGAAATTAGTTGCTTTTTTTCAAGTGTTGATAACTTTTCATTCTTTCCAACCAATCTTGGATCACCCCATTTTTTCTAATGACCATATAAATGCACAAACTTATATGGAACAGATGCGGGTCGGAATTTTAATTCAGTGGACTAATATCAACAGTTGCTTAATAATTTGGTTAACTTACAAAGCTTTTATGAAAATAACAAATGATAAATATCATAAAAAATGAGATAGATTTCAATTTATTTCTAAGAGTGTTTATAATTTTCACATGGTTTCAAAGATTTTCATATTCTAGGGTGCAAGCAGAGGTAATCTAAACGGATATCACTGGAAGCTATGAGGATTTTTTTTTAACAAAATTCTTTTCTATAATTGACCAAAAAAGGTAATTTAGATATTCAGGAACAACCAAGACACTAAAATTAGTATGTGTAATCATTTAGCAATACTAAATAGTTATAGAAGAATTAGTTTCTGAGTACCAAAACAAATCTACCTTTATACCGAAAGAATATAAACAGTAAATATGATATATATGGTTTTAAATTTTTAATCAAGCGATGGGTCCACTTTTTTCTCCACTATGGGATAATGAAAATATATCAGAACTTAGCAATACAAAACAAAAACGGGAGCCTTCTTGTCTTTATCTTATTTGGAAGGTAGCTGATAAAATTGACAATGTAGCCTTTTTTTACATATCCCGCCTCTCTTATATATAGAGACACTTTCTTTTTGGTTCTGTAATTGGTGATTCCTTAGTCCTAGTATTTTTAGATGTGAAAAGACTGTAATGGGCAGTGAATTTTGGGAGCTGGGAGTTTATAAAGTTATTTTTTCCATCTAAAACACAGAAAACATTTTTTTGCCCTAATTTATCCGACATTGACGCTTACTTGAGCATTTTATAGAGAGAATTAATTTTCATCGAGTCAAAAACTTTGTCCAGAAACTCTCAGATAGCTATCTCTCATTAGTAAGAAGTGCCGCTTGCAATTTTCACAGCTCATCATATTCTTGTAAACTTACAGGTAAAGTAGTTGCAAAGTTCTGTGCAAAGTTTCTTCACCAACAGGTTCTTAAGAATGAAGCTTATTCAGCTGGAGATATAGGAACTTCTGTTCAGAAAGCTTTTTTCAGGTTACCTTATTTATTTGATTGGAGAACTTCTCATTTCTGGCTATTTAGAATGAAAATCAAGGTACCCAATTAAAAAGTTCTATATTTATTTGGATCATGTAATATTATGCACTGCTAGTTTCTATATTTAATGATCGATGATGTCAAGAATTTTCCTTTTAATTGCCGTTCAGTTTCATTTTGAGGCAGAATACTATTATTAATTACATCATTTATTTAATTGATGACAAAAATAAAAAATACGAAGGTGATGTATCTAAAAAAAAACACTTATCATTCCCTAAAGGTCTTTGATTTTTACATTGTTCTTTTATTTATATTTCATAGCTATCTATTATCATTTTGGATATATAGCAAGATAACTCATCTGTCCTTAATGCATCCTGTATAACTTCTGTTTGGACCATGATCTGAATTTTTGTGGTTCATGTAGAATGGATGAGATGATGCGTGGACAAAGAGGATGGCGGGAATTAGCTGTTCTGGGTGATAGAATAAACAAGTTTACTGGCATGTTAGAGGGGTTAATATGGTCTCCAAGGAATGGTGAGAGTAATGGCCAGACAGATGATTGGCCTTTCGAAGAGGTATTTTATAAACTTATATTTTATTGTCATCTGATTGTGTTTATATTTGTAATAGTTTACTTTTTTTTCATTTCAACTCCAGTTTCATTCTATCGACAATTATTTTGACAATTCAAGCAGTTTCCTGTCATGATGTATTATTGTGGATTTGAGAAACTACTAGGGTTTCTTTCTACTTGCTGCTTATTAGTTCCCACTTCCCATCAGAGCTCATGAGCATTTAAATGAAATCTTTACTAGTTCTGTTGATAGTGAGCCATAATGATGATTATGTAGCAACTCATTGTGAAAACTAGTGATAAAAATTTCCTGAGGCCATTCACTTGATAATAAACACAGTATTATTTGCCAATGATATAGTTTCCTCCAAAAAGCAACTTTGAGAAGATAAAAGGTTTCTGAAAGTTTGTGGCTCAGTATACTTGGAGGGTCTCATTAAGCATTGCATTACATTTACATCTCTGTTGTGACATACAAAATTTTCATCGATTAAGTTTTATTTTTTATTAATTGATGTGATCTTAGTTAAAGCATTTTATATAACCATACTCTTCATAAGGTGTGCATTTCCTCTGATCCATTTTTTCCATGTTCTGTTCTAAACCCTATCAATTCATTTTTTCCACTGGGCTTTAATTTGCATGCTTGAATTTAAGTAAAAATTTGAAGTTAAGATGATAGTTACAATTTTTTGTTGCACATTTTTGCTCAAACTTCTTTTACTCATTCAAGGAATGAGCCATAATTGCTTTACGGCAATGCTTTGTGGCTAATGATAAATAACTTGTTTACTCCGAACAGGGTCCTCACTCTGACTTTTCTGGACCAACTTCTGGCACAACTGCTTGTGTAGCAATTGTAAGAAACAACCAACTTCTTGTTGCAAATGCTGGTGATTCTCGATGTGTGATATCTCGAAAGGGCCAGGTACTTTTCAGTTAACAGAGAGACAGAGAGAAAGAGAACTTACCGTCTTTAATATCTGTTTAAAATGATGCCTAGATGATCTTCAGCTTTAGTTCGCTGTTTGTGAGACCACTGGTATTAAAATGTTAGTTTGAGTCTAACTATTGCATTCAGGAACATACACATACAAATATTTACCTTCTGTGGTTCTATATGGCACAATGCAGAAACCTTAAACACTTCTCACTTGGATTTAAACGGACTTCCTTGATGCAGGCATATAATCTGTCTAGAGACCATAAACCTGATCTTGAGGCTGAGAAAGAAAGGATTTTAAAAGCTGGTGGTTTCATACATGCAGGACGGGTCAATGGCAGTTTAAATCTTGCAAGGGCTATAGGTAGACATGATTGTTTGATCTCCTTAATAACATTTATGGTCCTCGTAATGAGTTTGTTCATGGTCTGACACTGTTTATGTTGGCCCTCTTCTCCTATGTTGTGAAACAAGAGTTCTGAACTCTAATCCATTATTTCCCCCAGCAATACATCTAGATATCGGAAAATACAACAGTAGCACTGTCTCCTTCCCATAATTGGAAGCTAGGTCCCTGCCCTAATAAAAGTTGAATGAGTCTATGCCCGTGCATTTGTTTTTTGACTTGTTTCATGTAACCACTCTCATAGGTTATAAGAGCAGAAACCTGCATATGAACCTTCATTCACCACCGAGAAGGAGAGAGAGATAGAACTTTAGACTCTTTTTAATTCTTCATGGTTTTCTAACCTTTAGAGTTCCTTTGACTTTAGACTCTTTTTAATTCTTCATGGTTTTCTAACCTTTAGAGTTCCTTTGTATGTACCTCAGGAGATATGGAGTTCAAGCAGAACAAGTTTTTACCTGCTGAGAAGCAAATTGTAACAGCAAATCCAGATATTAACACGGTGCGGAAATATCTTTTTACACTATGTAATTGAACAAATCATTCTTTTATATATAGATCTTGATAATTATCCCTTATTTTCCCCTTAGTAACTTTTATTGCTCATTCAATTAGGTTGAACTTTGCGATGATGATGATTTTATTGTGCTTGCATGTGATGGAATATGGTATGTATCAAATGCTTCCCTTTTTAATATGGTTCACTGCACTGCGTTCAGAACTTTTTATATCCTTAATGTATTTGCCATGGAAGAAAGTATATTCGGATCATCTTCCAAAGAGATTATTATGAAGGAAAGGAATTAGTAGAAAAAGTAAGCTATCATGGTTTCTCCAAGGGAAGCATATTATATACGTAGGCAACATTAGTAATTTCAGAAACAATCCACATATCTCTTAGAACTATTTGGAATATAGTTGCAGCTACTATCTGAAGATATATGAATGTATGGACAATCTGCAATGATAATATCCTCTCGTTTAAGATATTGTGAAGTCCACTGTTGCTGAAATTGGATTACTACTATTGTTGATTGCTTCAGGGATTGCATGACTAGTCAGCAACTAGTAGATTACATTCATGAACAACTAAGCACGGTATGTGCAATTTTAACTTTTTAGTAGAATCTTGATAGAAATGGTTGAACTGTACGCAACTATACTTTTTCAAAGTTCCAACATTCTCAAAAAAATTGCAGGAAAGCAAGCTTTCTGTGGTTTGTGAGAGAGTACTTGATAGGTGCTTGGCGCCGTCAACAGCAAGTGGGGAGGGATGTGACAACATGACAATGATCTTGGTGCAGTTTAAGAAACCCATCAAGGCCAATGCCTCTGCAAATGGACAATGCTCACAGTCAAAGCTTCCTGAAACTGAATCCAAGGGAGAGGATGTTGTTGAGCTGAAAACTTAGCATTCTCATATCTAGGAGGAGGGTGTTACGAATGCTGCCCTCTGGCTGGAAAAAAATTTGTATGGTCTGATATGTAAGGCTAATGGATGAAACACCAACACGATTTGCTTGTTTTATCCCTTTTTTTTTTGGTGCTAATTTTGAGTGTGGAACTACAATCTGTAGCATGTACAGGTTTTTCACTTTCCAATCCTTTTGCCTTCTGTTATACCTCTGATTTCTCATCAATTTTCTCTTGTTCTGGGCCAAGGAAGGAAGAAAACTCCATTTTCTCCAAATCTATGTTGGTGGGTGGGACAATGCATGGCAAAGTCTATCCGTTGTGATAATTTTATGGTGTACCAACGTGAGCCCAGGTAAAAAAATTCATGAAAGTGCGTGTGCATATATAAATGTATTATGAAGTTTTCATTAGATGTTTATTATTTAGATAGATAATCATGTCTCATTTACTTATTTTGAATACAACAAACTCCTGCCTTTATCATCTCGCAAATCAAAATGCTGACTGATATTAGAAAGCACTTTCCAGATAGATAATTTTGTCTCTTATACGGACACAGTCCTTAATTATCACTAGTCTTACCAATCAGTAATGGCAAGCAAAGTAATTCATATTCATCTTTTGGGCTAGGGAAAACAAAACGTAAGATAGGGCTAAAATTGTATGTTAAATCTTGACGTTTGCATCGGAATACAGGTTAAAACCAAACGTTTCGGAACGTTCAATTTGAGCTCTAACGCTTATAGAACATTCAAAACAGATTGTACGAGAATTAAAATTTTAATGGAAGTTAATCTTCGTTGTTTAAACGTCACATCATGCATGATGTCACTTTTTTTTTGGGTTTTATGCACATCAATGAGACCCAACACTTGCCAACGCGGCTTCATGTATTTAAAATAAAATTGGGTCTCAAGTTTTCAAAACTCATAATTTCTTCGTTCAAAATCCCTAAATCACAAAATCCCTAAATCCCTAACTTCAAACGTTTGTAAATTACACATCTTTAAATGCTTAACTTTAAATGTTTGTAGAAATCCCTAAATCCCTAACTCTCACTTCGTTCAAACTTTTGCAGAAATCTTGCTCGCTCTTTTGAAAGTTCAATCACAGCAACAGTAGGCTTAATCGTAGCAACATGTTCCTGTCACCTCCTGCACATCTTTGTCAAATTTCTGGGAAACAACATATGAACAATACATCGTGGTAGGTTCATTCTTTTGATTGACTTTTAGTTTATATTTATTATATATTGTGGTCGCTTATTCCTTATTCCTTTGATGACTCTTTTGTTTGGTTTTTTGTTTATGTTTATATTGTATGTTGTGATCCTCTATTTTTGACCTAAGCCCAAAATACTTGTTGAGTTGCTCCATGTATGCTGTGGTCTCCTATTCCATTATTTAGTTGCGAGGATTTTTTGTTGGCAGTGAATGAGTTGGTAAGGATAAAAGTAACATAGTTATACAAAATTGAATTGCCTTTGATCATTAAATTAAGAACAAACCAACTAAATATTAAAACAAAAATTTGCGAAGTTAATTATAACTATATTACATTCAATATTTTGTTGCATGTTTGATGTCTTACAGTAATTACATAGGATTCAAGATTGCACTACGCAGGGAGAAATCAATTTGCTACTCTCTCTTTAACATTTTTGTGATATTCATCTTCATCTAGTCAAATTATACTTCCATTTGTGACTAGTTTTGGACTCATTTCATCAATGCTTTGTTGGCACTCATTTAAGAGAGTTGATTATTCTTCTCCTTTTTGTATGAGTTAAGCAGTAGTATAATTTAGAGGTGTAACCACCTAAGCAAGTTTATCCCTTAAAGTACAAGATGAGTATTCTTTTCCTTTAGTGGACTAATGAAAATCCCCTTTCAAGAGAAACCAAAATTGCTCGATATTATTATGCAACTTGAAAAGGTGGAGAGGTGGGTTTAGATGTTAGCCATCAAAACCAAAGCAACTTATTGTTCTTTTTATCTCAGTCAATTATAAATTTGCAATTTAATTTACAAATCGCTTAGTTTGCAGGAGTTAAAATATGTAAACAATTTGTTTAATATATACACAAGAATTAATTGTACATAGATAATATATCAACAACTTAAACTTTATAAGTTTAGTATGCTTGAGCATGACAAGGTGGCATTTCTTAAAGTGTATATGGTCTGTCATTAGTCACATGCATGCATGAATTGAACATGCTTATCTCATAAATTAATTATTTGATGAAAGGTTCATTTATGAGTATTTTGTCTAATATCTCTATAATAAGAGGTTCATTTATAAGTATTTTTTTAACATATTGACAATAATGAGATATTTGTACATTTGTATATAACTTAACATATTTGTGTTTATGCGTAATTTTAGATGCCTAAATTAAAAGTTAATATAAGATAATTAGTCTACTTTCTTTTAAGTTTAATCTATAGTGTTAATGATTTGACTATATCCAAATGCATTTCCTTTTGATTTAGCTATAATTATTTCCCCTTACTTGTGAACAAGTGTATGATGGCCTAATTTGGTAGTAGAAGGCTATTTTATGATGGAAAGTTCGTAGTAGCTGGAGTTGAAATATGTTAACTAGTAAATAAGTGTTTTTGATATAGTAGAGCTTGATTATGTTAGTTATAGGTAACTATATGTGTGACACCCTAATACCCCCAGGGAGGATATTGCGAGTGCCACATACACACTGAACACACTGAACACGAAGCATTTCGAACATACAAAACACTTTATACATACATTACCAGAATCTCAACAAACATACATCGCATGTCAAAATTTCCAAAAAGCAGCCTAAATTAAGGTTATTACAACCCTTCAAAATAAAAATTCATGAGTTATAGACATCAGATACAAGTCCAAAAACAATCTCA
>JAOTAY010000008.1:16284584-16303077 GCA_025629805.1 Erythroxylum baracoense
GTTTTGTTAAGTGATGCGTTAAGTGATGTGACACGCCACCCTCGCGGGGCACGGATTCGGGTATCACGATCGATATCAGGTTCGGGTTCGGCGGGAGTGGGGTGTTACACTTACCTCAATTGCATCGTATGGAAATACTTTCTCCATAATGAAAGGTCCATACCATTTGATTAATGCTTACCACAAAACAATCTTAGGTTGGAATTGTAAAAGAGAACTTGATTTCTCTCCTTAAATTGTTGTGACAGTTTGATTATCCGATCATGATAATTTTTGGCTCATTCCTTGTAGATTTTGAATTTTCATAAGCCATTAGTTGCCATTCGTCCAGTTCACTAATTTGGAAGTTTCATTTTTCACCTTCACGTTAAAGATCAAAATTCATAAGTTTAATAGCCTAGTATGCCTAACGTTCAAATTCAACAGGCAGATAACATGCTTTTCCATAAACTAGCCTATAGGGTGTAGTGCCAATCGATGTCTTAATGTCGTCTTATAAACCTATATAGCATCATCTAACTTAATTGACCAATCTTTTCTCTAGCGCTATACAGTCTTTTCCAAAATTTTAAATCCTTACTAGAAACCTCGACTTAGCCACTAGTTTAAGGATGGTATAGGGTGACAATCCTATGATTGATTCCATACTTCTTAAGTACCATTTTAAATTTTGCATTATAAAAATACATACCTTATCACTCATAATTGCCCTAGTTGTGCCAAAATAAGATAATAAGCTTTTAAGGAATTTTATAACAACCCTAGCATCATTTCTGGGTAAAGCTTGCCTTTCTACCCATTTAGAAACATAATCAACAGGAACTAGGATATATCTATTACCAAAAGAAGTGGAGAATGGACCCATGAAATCAATACCCTAAATATCAAATATTTAACAAGCAAGAATAAAATTTTGGGGCATCCCATCTTGGGGAGAGACATTACCTAATCGTTGGCCTTTATCACATAAAGCTACATACCTTTTGGGATCTTTAAAAATTGATGACCAATAAAAACATGACTTAAAGATCTTCTAAGTTGCCTTATTTGAACTATGGTGACCTTTGGTAGGTCCAGTATGACAATGTTGTAAGATCTTCCACCCCTTAGATTGAGGCACTCATCTTCTCACTATTTGAACCACAAAGAGATGGAACAAATATGAATCTTCAGTAAAGAATTTCTTTTTTTATTGATAAGACATCCCTTCTAGTAAGATCTTAGCCACAAGGTAGTTGCAATATTTCCAAACCAAGGGGGTTTGACCTTGCTTACCTTTTTAAATTATAAAGGCACTCTTTTTGGAACGTGTCTTTAATGCCTTCTTCATTTAGCTATTCCAAATTCAGGCTTTCCAGGTGAGATAGATAATTTGCTGTCAGGTTTTCAACCCCTTTCTTATCCTTAATCTTTAAACCAAATTCCTCTATTATGTACTTAACCAGATCATCAAAGATGGCCATCATGCGTTTATGAAAGGTAGCAAGTGCATTGCATAATCCAAGAGGCATCCTTCTATAAGCGAATTTACCATAGGGACATATGAAGGTTGTTTTCTTTTGATCCTTTAAAAGAATTGGGATTTAAATGTAGCCCAAAAGTCTATCCCAGAAGTAGTAGCACATGTGTCCTGCTAGCCATTCCAACATTCGATTTATAATGGTTAAAAGGAAGCGGTCTTTCATTTTTGTATCATTCAGCTTTGTGTAATCGATGCCTACTCTCCATCTAGTGATGGTTCTCGTAAGAATCAATTTATTCTTTTTATTAGATATCACAATCATTCATTCTTTCTTTGGTAGAACTTGCACATGACTCACACAAGGACTATTAGAAATAGATCTTCTAAGCAATGGCCCTTTTATGCTAGGTAAGTATATTAAAAAACTTTTCATTTTAATCCACCTTTAGAGTTTATGCAATAATTATCGGTAATTTTGAATTCTTCTCAAGAAATGCATGTCCCAGGTGATCAGGGAGTGTCTTCAACTCTAACTTTGATGGTTCTTCAAGGGAGGGTTTCAACCTCGTCTCTATAATTGTGTCTGTTCCTTTAATTTCTTTCTTTCATATAAGAGGCTTATTGGCCTCATTTCATCCTCATTTTAAGTTATAGATAATTCTTCCACGTCTTTAAACACAAATTTGTGCATAATTCCTGAAGTTACAAAATCATTAATATCAATAAAATAACAGGAATCATCGTACTCAAGGGCATGTCTCATGGAATTAGATAGCTTAAAAGTGACCTTTTTATCACCCACCTTAAGAACTATTTACCATCATTAACATCAATAATGGCTCTAGCTATAGTCAGGAAAGGAAGTCCTAGAATCAAAGGTGCTTTTATATCTTTATCCATATCAAGTATTACAAAGTCCACTGGGAAGATGAACCCATCAATTTTAACAAGAACACCCTTAATGATACCCTTGGGATATTTAACAGATATATCAACCAATTGTATACTCATCTTAGTAGGATTAGGCTCCCCTAATCATAATTTCTTAAATAATTTATAGGGCATTAAATTAATTTTAGTCCCTGAATTATCTAAAGCTTTCTATAATGAAAAATTAATAATAAAATAAGGGATAATAAAAATCCTTGGATGTTTAAGCTTATATGGTAATTTGTTTTGTAGGATCACTATGATTTGAGGAATTTACCAAATTGCAAGTCCGTGTAATCGTTCTTCAGTTTTGCTGGATATGGTATAGTGGGCTAAAATTCTTTAACTTTTGGAAGATGCCCTATATCTTTATCCTTATCTAAACTTTTCTCGTGATCTTCCTCTTCATTTTGGATTTTTTTGTCTATTTGTAATTCCTTTCCGCTTCTAAGGGTAACTACCTTTATATGCTCATTAGGATTTGGTTTGATGGTACTGAGCAAATTCCCCTTTTGTCTTTCAACTATTATCTTTGCCAATTTGTGAATCTGAACCTCCAATTTATGTATGAAAGCCATCTTTCTCTAATAATTGGCATTTGATTCCTCAACAAATTCCAACATCATTTCTTCTGACGAAGACTTCTTTAGTTAAGGTTCTTGTTGCTAGAATCCTAGTGGAGGGTTATTTATGGCTTGGCCCTGATTTTACTAAGAAAATTGAAGGTGATTCCTCCAACTTGGGTTGTATGTGTTGCTATATGGATTATTTTGGGATCTAGGAGCATTCCTTAAATAGTTTATATGCTCAGGCTGTATTGTTGGATAATCTTGACCTTGATGATCTAGCCTGCACACCTTACGCTGCATAACTCAACCTTATGGAGCCATCATACATCTATCTTTTTTCTACTTAAGGTTTCCACTTGGTTTGCCAATTGTGCTACTGCATCCACTTCTTAAACTCCTGCTAGCTTATTGATTCTTTCTTTAGGCAAGCACCACTGGTAATTATTCATCGCCATATCCTCAATAAGGTTTTGGGCTGCTTCTAATGTCTTTTTATTTAGCTTACTCTAGCCGTTGCCTAGTGTTATAAATTAACCCATTATAAAAAGCACGGATTTGCATCCAAAGTGATAGACCATGGTGCGGGCTGTAACACCCACATATACCCCCTGGAAGGATATTGCGAGTGCCACATACACACAGAACACACTGAACATGAAGCATTTTGAAACATACAAAACTCTTTATACATACATTACCAGAATCTCAACAAACATACACATACACACTGAACATGAAGCATTTTGAAACATACAAAACTCTTTATACATACATTACCAAAATCTCAACAAACATACACCGTATGTCAAAATTTTCGAAAGCAGCCTGAATTAAGGTTATTACAACCCAGAGTTATAGACATCAGATACAAGTCCAAAAACAAACGCGAAATACATATGACCAAAACAAAAATCAGACTCCTTTGGCCATCGCGATTGTCTTGTCCCAGTTGCTACGTCTCTCTTTCAGAACCTACACGGGGCAAATCTACTATGCTAAGCACATAGCTTAGTTAGTAATAACTAATCTATGGACAAACTGACAACTTATCATATTGAATCATGTAACAGCATATACATGCATTAAACAATAAATCAGACATAATGTATTTCAGAACAAACTTTATAATTAACAGAATTGAACATCACAAGAGGGTATATTTAGAATCAAAACACAATAAGGTTTAAGTCATAATCAAACATATGTCAGAATCACAAAACTAGATAACTGCTAATCCATCAACAGAAGTGGGTAACGGGACTTATACAGAAGAGAACAAAGTCTCGACACCGAAGTGTCAATATCAGAAGACACAGAAGTGTTACAGAAGAGACCGAAGTCTCGACACCTAAGTGTCAATATCAGAAGACACTGAAGTGTCAATAACAGAAGACACCGAAGTGTCAATAACAGAAGACACCGAAGTGTTACAGAAGCAGCTGCAGACCCTTCTAGGCATACCTATTTACCCATAACTAGGACTTAACAGAATCAAAACAGAAATGTCTGAAATTCAATTCACATATTTACAGCTTTGCAAATCATGCAACGATCCAAATCAATAACAACCAAAATAGTCAAAGCAAAGCTATCAAAATTTGCTTACTGAATTTCTAACACAATTGACCAACCAAATTACTTAGAAAAATTACCATCTAAAATTACTTACAAAATTGACCCTCTAAAATTACTTACAAAATCTCCCTTATTGCTTATTGCCTCGACGTCCCGACAATATCAGGAATCGGTCGCTCGATGGATTCTTCTAAAACATTTAATACGAATACATATCATTAATGTGCATAATTTTAAATTCAATTATGCACATGCATGTATACTGAAAGTTATACTTAGAAGATTTCAGATTGTTCTTAAGCTTTAACAGAATCCTTACCTCAACTTCCAATCATATTCTGAAATTCCGAGAGGCAGAATTAGAATTTAATCTCTTCATAACTTTGTAGCCTTATGCTTCTAGTTTAATCCAAATAAAAAATCACTCCATTTGGATAACTACATAGAAAGTTATGCCCAAAATATTGAAACATGTTCAAGCTGTCAGGAAACTTCGCCGCTGCGACTCAAAAGTTAGCCGCGGGGAACTTTCCAGAGAGCAAATTCTTCGTAATTTTCTTAAAAGTTTGCTGCGGCGAAGTCAAGAGTTGGCCGCAACGAACTTTCACAGAAATGAAATCTTTCAAGTTGGCCACGGCGAACTAAAGAGAGTTGGCTGCGGCGAACTTCATCCTTCAAGTTGGCGGCGGCGAACCAAGGAGAGTTGGCCGCGGTGAACTTTGACAGAAGTATACTTCATTTTCCAGATTGTTTCACTTCCATCTTATTCAATGAAGACATATCACACTTAAACCAATTCTTCTACTTCCACTTCAACTCATCTTAACTCAAACAAATCAAATCTATATTCAAACACTAAAAACCGATGCATGCACTTGAAATCATTTTCAGCTTTCTCTCCCTATTGAAAAATTCTATCTTTCATCTGATGCTTTTCTTTTTACTATCTTCCATGTTTTCACTCCATTTAACTCCTTTCTATACTAAGTCCTCACTAAATCCTATAAATACTTTCTGCACAAACTCCATGCAATCTGTAATACACTTTCACTGCTCAATAATATCAACTCATCTCTCTCGTCACTGTCACTGAATTTGCTTTATACACAACTTATGCATGTATTTATTCCCAACAGTATCACATCATCAGAATCATTTACAAACTTAGAAACTTAAAACTTCACTTACTTGGTTCAACTCCAATTCTAGCTATGAATGTTCTCGGTGGATGAAGAAAACCAAGGATAACAGAATAATCACTCTCAAGGAAATGA
This sequence comes from Erythroxylum baracoense, assembly GCA_025629805.1. Taxonomy (NCBI): domain Eukaryota; kingdom Viridiplantae; phylum Streptophyta; class Magnoliopsida; order Malpighiales; family Erythroxylaceae; genus Erythroxylum; species Erythroxylum baracoense. Next base: position 16,290,395 of record JAOTAY010000008.1, read on the forward strand.
AATTCTCACTTTGAGGTAAGAAAACAACTCAATGAAGAACATGCAAGCTGCAGAAATACATTTGCCTACGTGGGTTACTGTTAATTTGACATTTGGTTTTATGCATGTGAGCCATTTGTCCTTCATACAAGCTACCACATGTTCTCCAACATGTCAAGCCATTTGTCACACAATGAATGATGCCACATGTCAATCTTTAATCACTCCACAGGTCACACTAGGATTGGTCCAACTTTCAATATTTTTTCTAAAATTCACCAAAAATTCCAAAATATCCGAAATATTACCAAAATCACCAAATCACATTTTATTCACATTAATAACTCAATTTTACCGGAATGTCATAAATGCATGCACAAATATTAGTATGAGTCCAAAAATGTATATGCAAAAATAAGCAAAAAACTCAATTATGCCAAGCAAACCATGCATTGAAATTTCTTAATATTCTAGCCCCTAATATGGGGCGTTATAATATGAGACAGAGAAGGAGTTAGGATATCTTCAAATGCACAAGATCTATTACAGTGTACCTAATTTTAATTTAATTAGTCGTTCAGATTTATTAAATTAAATCAAAGTTGTCTATGGCTCATTAACCTTGTGAAAATCTACCAAATGATTTATATTTATGTAACTCATTTGTTAGACACCCTAATCCTTGCACTTGAGATGTTGTCTATAATTGGAGAAGAGGATGGAGATAGCGAGGGTGAAGAGTGAAGTTATGGTATCAGGCTAGACTATGTTGATGATGAACATTTTGAGGAAGCTAGTAAAGAAGTTAGTGTAGTTGGTGAAGTAGTTAGTGAAGGGCTTAACAAAGGAATGGTGTAGGAGTTGGTGAAGGAGTTGGCGAAAGAATTAATGAAGGAGTTAGTATAGGAGTTGGTGAAGGAGTTGGTGTAGGATTTGATTAAGAGCTGGATGATCATGACAGAGACCAGGACGAGAGTTTTATACAAGTTGGTGTTCTTGATGACAACCAACCAGTTGAAATTGACTCAACTGATTGTGTTAGTTTTATTAATAGTGATGAAATCTAAGCGGAGAAGAGCCTAGTAATCCATTTGGAGACCTGGTACTAGTAGGCATAATCAATTTGATGTGGTAGTCTATTGGAGATTGGAGGTGGAGTTTGGATAAGCTAAAGAATTTGGAGATTCTGTTATGGATTTTGTAGTAACAAAGGATACAATGTCGAGTTTAAAAAAATGAAAGTCATGAGATCAGATTTCAATGTATTGAAGGATGCTTATGGAAGTTGTATGTTAGTTGTGACAAGAATGAATGGTGCTTCAAAGTGAAGATATACAATCCTGAGCATAGTTGTTTTGCTACCAACAAACCTAAATTGATTTTAGATAAGTTCTTCATGAGACATTTTAAGGAAAGAATTGAAAAGCCTAGTATCTCAATGGTAAAGATTGTTGAAGAATACAGAGAAAAACTTAAACATATTTGTTAATTTTAAGCATATGTAGAGCGACAAAGAGGACGTCAAGAAAAGAGAGGGCAACTGTTTATGCGAATGAATATGCCGAGCTTCAAAGATATGTACATTAGTTGAGGATTAGTAATCTAAGATCAATGGTAAAATTATAGCTGGCAAGGAATGAAGAAACTTGTATGTCACAGGTATATAAAATTGTTTTTATACATATCATCAATAATTGTATTTGTTCATTTATTCATACTTCTTTGTCTCTTTTGTGTAGTTCAAAAGATTATACATTTTTTTTGATGTGATAAAAAGAGGATGGAGGCATTTGAGGCCAATTTTTGATATTGATGGTTGTTTTCTAAAGACAGAATTACAATGTCAACTATTAAGTACAGATGGGAGGGATGGTGATGGAGGGATGAATCCATTCGCATGGGCTATTGTGGAGGTAGAGAATACTAATTCTTGGACATGGTTTGTGAATCTGTTGGCTTCTGACTTAGAATTGGATAGTGGTAAAGGGATTACAATTATATCATATATGCAAATTGTATTTTATTCTTCACATATTTATAGTTTATTCTTATACAAATTTTATATTTACTTAATCTTTTTTATTGTTATAGGGATTTGTTAGGGATATAGAAGATACATTACTATACATCACTCATCATATGTATGTTATACACATATACTATAATTAGCATATGAATTGAAAGGGAAATGATTTGTGAAAGTAGTTTTGAAATTGTGCATAATCAACTTATGTCAAAGATTTTAACGAGCAGTTGAAAAGACTGGATAAAATAAAATCTATATGTGCATCAACATTACTTGAATATCCTAATAAGAGGTGGGTAAGAAGCTACTAATCTTTTGAATCAGAATGCCCAATTTTCGACAACAATATGAGTAGAGCTTTTAATAGGTGGATCTTTACTGACAAGAGATAAGTCAATTATCAATATGCTTGAAACCATTAGAAGCATGGTGATGAAGATGCATACAGAAAAGAGAGAATTTTTGCATTCTTAGAAGTCAATTATTATACCAAGGATTATGAAGAAACTGGAGTAAGAACAAGAAAGACGCAATGCAGTGAAGAATAGTTTGAAATGGTAGAGCATATGAAGTGTCTAAGGGTGATGGCAAGCATATTGTAAGGATTGATAAACACTAATCATGTAATTGTCGGGTATGGGAGCTTTATGCATATCTTTGTAAGCATGCTATAAGTGTTGTTCACCATTCACAACAACAGGTAGAGGCATTTATAGATGAATGCTACAAGAAGTCCAAATTCCTCGTATTGTACGACCATGTATTGTAACTTATTAGGGTGCAATTTTTTGGCCTACTGTTGATACAAAAGGAATAAACTCACAACCCAAAAGTGTCATGTCATAAAGACCTAAAACAACTAGAAGGAGCGGAATAAATAAGCCTAATAAGTTGAAAAATCCAAACAAATTAATATGAAAGGGTCAAGTACAAAAATGTAAAAAATGTGGCAATTTTGGCCATAATACTAAACAATGTAAGAATGAAAACTCAACTCAACCTGTTGAGCAATCTCCACAGGTATAAAACATTTTTTACCATAATGCCAGAAAAATGTAAGAATGAAATATCAACTCAACATACTCAACAATCTCCAAAAGTATAAAACATTCTTTGATTATCAAACCTTGTTTTGATTACTATGTTTTGCTTCATATATGTAAAGATATTTATGACATTATTTGGTTATCAAACTCACTTAGATATTTATTTCATATTTGTTAGGTCATCGTTGAGGTCTCTTGACAAATGTTTAGTTATAATACAGTTGAACATATTGTCATACCAAGTCAACACAACAATAATGTGAGTATATGAGCATTCATCACATTGCTGATAACTTTCACAAATGAATATTTTTAATGACATATGTGTTTGTAGGTTACTAACTCTTCATATAATAGTAAACAAAATTATAGAGAAGTTGATCCATATTTATTCAAGTTGTCTTTTGAACCAAGAGGTCTAAGGTTCAAAGGACAATCTAGCATCACTTCCCAACAATTAAAAACTCAAGCAATGAGGAGGAGAGCATCATCGAATCAACTAGTACATGATTAACCTTCTAGGTCAAGTGTAAATAAGGGAAGCAATGTGATTAATTCCCATACTATACATTAATGTTGTTTATGTATTATTGGAACTTTAGTTATTGGATCCAATCACTATTATATGTGAATGGATAGATCCAATTACTTTTATATATGGATGGATAGATGTGCTAGTGTAATTATTTATTTATATACTGCTTTAATTATTTATTATTATATAATCAGTTTTGTATATACTTGTTGATGATTTTTACAACTATTAATTAGGCATTGTTAAGGCATCTCAATGAATAATAAAGCAATAAAGACAAAGCACAATATATTACAGTTTAGTTCTAATAAGGGTTTTTTCATTCATCATAATTCAAAATTTAAACAAAATACTATATTTTAGTTGCACTTTCCCACAACAAAACATATTATAACAATCAACATAAGCACAAAAAACCTTATTATGATAATCATTAAAATAAATTTCAACTTATTTTTCTCTTTTGTCGACAAAATAATTTCTTCTTTCATTAGCTTTATTTGCTCTTCAATTTCTAACGTTGTACCCGATTCAATAGTTGTTCTTTAAGCCTCCTTCTTCAACATACCTACTTCATTTTTTAATTAATGCATTATTTTAACAACTCGTTTACTAAATTTGTCATTGTACCACTTGAAAAAAAAATCACATCTTCTTACTTGAAAGAAAATTAATAATTAATAACATAAACATTAAATATATATATCTATATATATATATACACAAACAGTTTTACCTTACTGAAAAATAAACTTACAAGATATTTAGGACATCCATAAAATAAAATCTCTTTTTTGAGTTATTATCATTCCATGAAATTCTTAACATAGCTTTTAAACCACAATAACACATCATATAACTGCCATTTGAATTTAATCTAGTATTAGTTAACGAGATCGCATATATGGCTTTAGGTGGTCGCCGCAAAATTATATTAAGGCAAGGGATTATGATCACTCCTTATAAAAGCAATGAGTCAAGGTCTAAGTAGATGTAAAGGTAGAATCTCAACAAGGTCTAATAGAAGATACTTTCAACTTCTTCTCTAATACTCTTAGTTCTCCTATAAATTGTTCATCTTTAATTTGCATTCTTCAATGTATTATCAATGATCATATTACTAACCTATAAGTTAATTTCCTAGTTAATCCTTTCACTTACATAAATGTAAAGGTATAATCTCAACATTAGAAAAAATGGTGAAGAAATATAAACCCTTTTGGCTGTAGATACATACATACATACATTCCTATAAACATGACCAGAAGTACCCAGAGACAAGTAAATGAACATACTATCCACTTAAACATAGGTACCTAATATCATTCAATCCTTGTGTAAAAACTCATCATCAGAAGTTTGATGTCAAGGAAAAAAGGATACAAACCATTCAGGTAATAGAGCGGATATAGACAAGATCGTACGCAAGTCATGTTAAACAACATTACATGGCTAGTAGAATGCATTTTGCTCGCTTACATCATTAAAGAGATGTAGAAAGGCCAAACTAGCAAATTGAAAGGCATACATTTCCCTAACATATCATCCTAATGCTCTTAAGTTAACCTCTTCCTCCATCTTTCCAAATCCTGATCTTTATCTTTTAACAAGTTAGTGTACTGATCATACGTAAAAAAAATTAAACTCTAATAAGAACCAATCAGTAAACAACTAGTTCAGTATGCTCAGGCAGTAGAATTGATATTGGAGTCTGAAATACAGTAGCTTAAATAAACTATAATAACAGTAAGAGAAATGCAACAATATATAATATAATATCCCCAAACCTAGCTATTTAAGAGGCCAATAATCTCTCTAGCCTATGGCTTAATTCTATAATGATTCTCCTCAGTTAATCTTTCATTACCCTTAGTCTTATTATTTCCTATAATCGTTTTTATATCCTACCCATCGATATCCAACAACATGTTACTCTGCCACTATTATAGAATCTTTCATCCGCTCCCACATAACCAATATAAATTCCTAAAATCATTAAAGGAAGTACATGCCTTGAAACTATGAACAAGTACCTTAATGAGCAGAACACTTGAGAAAGATGAAGTTTTTCCTAGTATGTAGGAGGTGACACAACGTGCAACATTATTAAGAGCACGAGGAGGGATATATTCCCTATATTGTTTCCCATAAATTTGACAGAGGTGTGCGAGAGGCAACATAAACGTACTGTTGCGATTAAACCTATTACTACTATGATTGAACTTGCTGAAGAGCGTACAGGATTTCTGCAAACGTTTAAACAAAGTGGGAGAGTTAGGGATTTAGAGATTTCTGCAAATGTTTGAAGTTAGAGATTTAGGGATTTTGAAGAAAGGAGAAAGAGTGAATTTTGAAAACTTGAGACCCCCTTTTATTTAATTACAGAAAGCCACATCAATGGATCACACCGTACATGACTTGATATTTAACTAATGGAAGATAGCTCCCGTTAGATTTTATGTCCTCATAAGGTATGTTTTGGAACATTTTGTAGATTTAATTTTCCTTTTGCTTCTTTCTAGACTTGTTAGATAGAAAATCAACTTCGTCATAAGTATTTAACAGTTGGCATTTCAGTCCCTTACCCTTTTTAGTTTCATAGATTGTTCTATACATAAAAGACATCTATCCAGCTTCCCTGCATATACATATGTTGTTTCTTATCTCAAATTGCTTCCTTTTTGAGCTAATGCGTCTTTTTTTAGCACCTATACTCTTTATTCTGGTTAGTAATTCTTAGGTTTATTTATTTTCTTTCGCCTACTGTGGTTTATTGATATGCAATTGGTTATCTTTTTTCACTTCCCATCTCCAGATGAGAGGAGGGCAAACAAAAAGGATAAGCGGGAGAGAATAGCAGGCATAGAACAAGATGAACTACCACATCCCTATATTTTTGTTGATCCAGACATTTATTTTATGATTTCAAAGGCATAGTTTGTGAGCTAGTTTTAGGATTGTTTAAGTATGCTAGACTCCAAAACAATTTTCCCAAACATTGTCATATGGGGATAAATAATACTTGTTATTGTTTTATTTGTTTGGGTCCTTTATCACGTAATATGTACACTGGCTCACAAAAAAAATTATTTATCAACTATATTTTTCTTTGTAATGGGAGGTTGACAGAATTGTTAACCTAGGGTTTCTTCTGAATGTTTCCAAAATGATAGAGTTATTTTTGAACGAGTTGAAACGTTAAGATTTAATTTGAATTTTGATGAAAATGTTTAAGTCTTTTTTTTCCACACTTTTGGTGAAAATATTTGAGTCTTTTTTTAACACTTTTACCACAAAGTGTATCAATATAAGTACAAAAAGAAGTTATATATATAAAGTTGACATTTTTATTTAAATTTTTTTCATCTTAATAATAGTATTATATTGTTAATTATAAGAACTTGCATATAACTTTTATGTGTTAAAATATAGGTTATATTCCTTGTTTGGTATTTACCTTGGAAAATATTTAATTTCGTTACCAAATATTACTTACTTAGCCTAAATATTTGCTTGTAATAACTTATTTTATTTTTTTTATACTTGTCTTCTTTCTAGTTTATGTATTTATTTACTTATTTTATCTTTTATTTTTTACATTTTTACCTTATATTATATTTATTGTATTATTTATTTTATTACTTATTACTTTATTGTTATTATTTTATTTATACGTACCCATTTTTATTTTATTACTATTATTATTATTATTTCTATTATTATTTTATTTTATTGTAAATTATTACTATTTTATTATTAATATTTTTTATGTGGGTCTATTGGAAACAACTTGTTTACTAATTAAGTATGAGATTACGTACTATTGTACCTCTACTTTGCGTATCAGCACGACTTTTATTAGGTTGTTGTTGTTATTGACGTAACTTCTATCTTTTCCAATTTATAATTAGAATAAATTTAAATATATATATTTTAAAATTAATTTTATATTTTGAAATTAATTTTTTTTTCTCAATATGCAATACGGACTATAATTTAAACAAATTTTTATTTTTAAATACATATTCAATCATACTACAAAGTAGATATTAATGTGTTATTTTATTGCAATTTTTTATTTTTAGTATAAAAATTTAAACTTTGCTCGTTAATATTATTATGCAGAATATGAAAGATGGTAACTTTTTAATCTAAAATTTACGGGTTACATGTCTTCACAAGTCACAAAAAATTGACCATTTATTCTTCATCTCCATCCCCTCGAAGCCCTAGCGGCTGTCCCCAGACGCTGAAAACTTCGCCTGCGACCAAAAATCTCGTTCTTTTATCAACTCCGCGTCATTTCACAGTTTCTGGAGGCCTAAGTATATTTTAAAATATAGAATCTTTATCGGGTTTCAGTGTTTTTGAAGAAAGTGAAAATGGTGGAAACAGAAAGCAGCGAATTTGTGCCAGAATCGGTGTTGGACCCAGTCAAGAGAACACTAGCCAACTTAGAGCAAGTAGAGATTCATTTGCTCCGGTTTTTGTCTGTCTGTGACCGAGATAGCGTAGCTGAATTGCCTCCTCTTCAACGTGCCCAGTCTCTGTTTTTGCTTGCCAAGGCTACTTGTACCCTTTTTTGTTGTACGTTTAATCCTTATTGCTTATTTGGGCGTAGTGTTCAGTAAGTTTGGAATTTGATTGATGATATATTGTTGGCTTTTTGTGGCTTGCTTGCTTGACCTCAATTCAATTTTGTTGATTTTCAGTGAGATTGAGAAGTAGCGGAATTAACCCAGACGATCATCCCATTAAGTCAGAGCTTGTATATTTTCATTCTCCTTTTCTTTTAGTTTAAAGTTTTAACTTTACTTCCGGGTTTGGTTCTGTTTAGACTGTTTTTGATTTTGGGTATTGGGATATCTATCTACTGTTTCGGGACCTCTAAGTTAATGCAGATAATGTTTTAGTCCGTATTTCTTTTTTGGCTTTGGTATTGCCACTTCAATAATACTCACTTTCCCAATTTGCAGGAGAGATTGAGCTTGTATCAAGACAAGCTAGAACGATATTTGAATATGAGTAAAGGTGTCATTTGGCCCCCATCAAACACTGCCCTTTATGTTTCCCATATTTGAAAGCAATTATTCTCTTTAGATATATTGGACACTGACAATTTTAGACGGTTAAATGCGAGATAATTTAGTTTTTGGCAATACTTCATGCTTCTTGTGTTAACTTAAACGATTTTGAATTTGTACTTGAAGCACCATTGCATCCTTCAACCACCTTGAATTACAAGGCTGCTGCCCGTTTCATTGAACATTCTTTGCCTGACCTTACACCTGGTAAGTTGTCTACCAATTTTTTGCTTTTGGCATGATTATCTATTTTTATGCTGATCTCAGTACAAATATCTTCATACCTCCAGAACAACGGAAGAGTATGAAGGAAATCAGCAAAGGAGAAGGTCCAAAGACGAAGTATTTGGAGAGAAGTGTCCAAAGAAAGAGAAAGTATCCATCATCTGAGGCCATGTCAGTTCAAACTGCTGCCAAAGAATTCCTTGAAAAAGCAACCCGTGAACTTATTGGCGATAATACAGGTGGAGTTAAGGGACCTTTGCAAATTATTTCGTCGGACGAGGATAACTAGGCTGTAACTGACTTCTTGATGTAATATGGTATGACTCTATTCCATCTACTGAAGTTTCCATATGTTTAGATTTGTAAGATTATTTTTAATTATTATACATTTATTTCTGTTTCTTTATTTGAAGAAATTGAAAAGTGTGAGTTTTTTCTAGATGCCAAATGTGGATATGTGGTTGAAATCTGAATTGCTGCTGGTAGTTCGTAAGAGAGCTGATTTGATATCCACATTGTCATCATAATCACCATTGTCTTTATTATTACCAGTGAGAAATTTATGGAACTCTGCCCTCAGCACTCCCATTTCAGAAGGGAAAAAGAAACTTTGTAAGGAAAATGACTTCTTGCTCGTACTGGACTCTTCAACTGTTTCCCATCAATTTTACAAGATAGACTTGATACCTTTTATGGTTCTCACATCTTAGAAACCAGTACTTAATATTCCACTTACCCACATTTAGGTTGTTAGAGCCAGAAAATAAGTAAAATATGCATTCTCTTCTTTGTTTTATAGATTTCATAATCAAATTGCAACAGAGATTCCAGTAATCTTAAACATATAGGCTTTTAGCATATGCTTGTATTCTTTTTCTTCTACAAGATGGATGAGTGTTCAATTCAGCCGTTCTATATATCCTGCCCTTAATTGTACAATGGGATTCTGGTGGACTTTGGAAAGCGTGTTTGTTGCAGATGATAATTTGGGGTGCTGTGAATTTCCTGATTGAATAAATTAGGCTGAACAATGCATTTTATAATGCAAGGAAACATATCTTGTTGCACAGCTCGTAATCTCTATTGAGACTGTTGGAATGAAGAATTTAAAGAGTGCATCTTTTCCTCCTTGAATGAATGTTGTATGTTAAAAGATCCCATATATGTTTATGAAGGAATGAGTGATTGAGACAGTTGCATAAGAAAAGATAATAGGCTTGGCAGAACAGACTGGCCTCGACCCATTCTGTTTGAAGTTTTGATTCGAGTTGTATTGCCTTCAACTTGGGTCCAGTTCTTTTGGGCTCCAGACTGGGCTCTGAGCCTGGACCAGCCCTTCCAAAATTAAAAAAAAAAAACCTCAGTTACACAAGGCTTTTACTTTTAAGGTTAACACTCTCTTTCTGCACCTGTTTTTATTTTTCCATCTTTGTTCTTTTTGTTTTCCCCTCTTGGCTCACTTGCTCCTCATTTGTTTCACTTTCTTCCTCTGGCGATGTTTAGGAGCTGTGACAGTGAAAATTATCTGTCTGTCTGTTTATGAGGGTTGTTCTGGTTGATTTTGCACAAAAAAATGTTGATAGAATCTGGTGAGTTTGGTGGTGGAGAGACTCGAACATGGTTAGGGTAGCTTGAGTGCAGTCGGGTGTGAGAGTTGGGCGATTCAAGTTCAGGCAGTCCAAAGTTCGTTCGTAATGCGATCATTTGGTGGACTCAAATGATATGAGCCAACTCATGCATTACTATCTAAACTTTGAAACAAAGGAAAATCTTAAGCTGGGGTCGTAAGAAAAGGAATGGCGTGGACTCCGAACTTTTAACTTTCATGATTAAATCCGAGTTGGCATGACTTTTCGGGCGCAGTTAACAAATTATTCATTGATCATTTTCCAGCTGCTAAAAGTTGACAACTTCCTCAATTCAAGTTGATATGCGCAAATGGTATTTCGATACCTGTGAACATTGAAATAACCGAGACTCCAGTGAAACAAACTAGGATCTGAAGTGAGTGACTGGTAATTAATAATTGCATCTAGCATGCCCGATTACAGTCTCAGAACGATTGACCACTACTTAGTTCTTCTCTGTATAAACTCTCTCTGTGGTTACTGGTATTGCCTAATTTCATGCACTTCGAGTGCGGTGTGTCTGGAGAATGAATAATCTTGCTCGAAGAACTAAGAAACAAAATATTTCCCAATAAAAAGAGGACACAGCATTTAACGAATGAAACAAATGTACTCTCCTCTCAGATGCAAACATATAATCAACCCTATAAAACAATATGCTAAGGAAAACCCAAATCAAAATTAAAACAATCCCCAAAGCAGAACACCAAGTGCCATTATCATGGCACCACCTCTCAAGGTTTCAGCACTGCTGGTCGGAGCAACGGCAGGACTCCCAAAAGGACTGCCAATCTCGGCGGGATAAGAAGAAGAAGGAGAAGGCGCTGGAGAAAAGGCAGTGTGCCTATGCCTTGGAGAAATAACCACAACAATCAACTTTTGGCCCTTTTCACAGTGACCCTCTGCTCCGCTGATGAAGTAGAATGGCCCTGGTCTATCAAGCTTCACCTTTGTATTGTCATCCTTGAACTCTTGAACTGGACTTGTTGTGTTGCAGCTATCATAAGCATCCTTTGTCACTTCCAAGACTGAGTCCTTTTGACTATCATACTTCCATACTGAGACATTAAAAAGCATTGCAGAAGTATGAGCCTAAGGGAATTTAAAACAAAGAACTGCGTAATGAGAGACTTACGAAGTGAGTCACCAACGACGAAACGTAAACTCTGGGCCCATTGGGTTAGAGAATCAGATTGAGAAGAAGGGATTTTCCAAGCATCAGTTCTGCCACCAACCAATATGTCTCTAGCTTCTGAGAAGCCTAGGAGCAAAAACAGGAGCACCACCACAGAACAAGCTGCTGCTAGAGATCTTCCAACGCCTGCCATTGAGCAAATGTGTTATGGAAGAGCAAAGTGTGAGAAGGATATGGTTGGTTGGGGGATATATACAGTGAGAAGGAAAAACTAGCCGTTGAAAAGGAATTATTGTGCGTCGTGAGTCGTGACCACCTGCCTTTGCCTGCCACTGTCAGTTTGCGTTGATTATGAAAAAACGTCAATAAGTAGACCCAACGGTCCCAAAAGAGACGAATTTGGGTAAGGCATGAGTGGATGCCATTGTTGCTCTTTAACAGGTGCAGCCTTTTAATTTGATGATAGCAATTAGTACGAATGTCATCTCCTCTTCCCCAGTTCTCTCTCCTTCTTCCAAACACGTAAAGTTAAAAACTCTGCCGTAGAACTTGTTGGAATGCTGTCTCCTCCTCTTTCTCGAAGAGTCTAAAACCTCTTGTATCAATGTTTCCATTTATTTAAATAAGTGAATTTTTTTATTTTAAAACTGTTATTTATATTTTTTATTTTTGTAAGAATATTAGTCTTTATCCCACCCAGCGGAAACATACTGCCTTTTGATAAAGAGCCTCACAAAAATCCAGGGCCAAATCGGCCAGGGGCTTGTCGGTGGCCGAAACCAACCAAGCCGTGGCTTAACTCGGGCAGTCCGTTGGGCTTCATTGTACCTAGTCGTTTAATATATTTTTTAATTTTGTTATTTTTAGACAATTTTAAGAATTTTTTAAAATTTATAAATTATAAATTATAACATAGTCATTTATAGTAAAATATAAGATAAAATTACTCATAAATTATACAAAAATATTTATATAAAATAAAAGATATAAAATACGAACCAATTTATATTTATTAAAAATATATA
>JAOTAY010000008.1:16303177-16315081 GCA_025629805.1 Erythroxylum baracoense
TGTGATCTATCAAAGAGAAATCACTGTAAGAGAACGCAATCTCTTCCATCATTTTAAAGATGGAGCTTGCTCTTGTAAAGACTATTGGTAATTCAATTATTTTTATATTATGGAGGTTCCGATTCTTTTAAAGCTTCCTATATTCCAATAGCTTTGCAAGAACATTTCCCTGCTTGTTTATGGCACATATGTGTTTGGTAGTCCCACTCAATGACTAAGTGGCACAAACCCAAGTTAAGGCAGGTAAGATCAAAGTTTGGCAGAACATAGACTGCAAAATCTAATTATTTGATGTCTCCAAAATCGTACCAATCCATAAAGCATTTAATTCTTCTACATTGTACATCATAATTCTTCAAGTGTTCCTATAACTCAGGAGTCCACAAAGAAACTAAAGTTACCATCCACTTAATAGGGAAGGTAAAAGAAAATGGTAGAAACTTATGAGAATTTTGTGTTAACTATTTCATAAATAAGTAGACAACATGTTATGTGATTATATTTGTGCACTTTCCTTCATATATGCGATAAGAATGTAATTTGTGCTTAAACATTTCTTAAAACAACATAAACTTCAGTTTCTGTTCAAAAAATGTAATGGATCAATGCATGAATTCTAAATACCACAATGTGATCCCACTAAACTTATTGATCAACTGAGTTCTACTAAATCTGTTTAGTGCCATCGTCAAAGAGCATCTGCAAGTTTAGATAAAAAACATAGAAAACAGTTGAAGTGACTTTTAAACTTGTGTGCAGAACACGCTAGCATTACATATGAGTAAACAGAAATCCAATAAAAAATTCACATTGAATATTAGAACATATATATCCACGATAAAAAATCATCGAAAATTCATCCACAGATATTCTATAAACATCTTTTATTCTATTGGCATTTCATCAAACACATCACATCTCAAGACAACCAAAAAAATGGAAATGATGAAGAGAGAATGAGACTTTACTTGCGAGTCTGCGATGTTGCCACGACAGTCGACAGAAGTGAGTGAGTACTCGAGGAAGAAGAAGAATAGAGAAGTGAGTGAGTTCTCGAGGACGAAGGGACTTCTCAGGGATGAAGGGAGATGGAGGCAGGTAGGAGGCTGACAGACGGGACGAAGGTGACGGTGCGAGGGAGGGAGGCAGAGGCAGAGCAGGTGGCAGGGTGAGTGGGAGAGTGGGTGTTGCGACTGGCTACCGCGTGAGTTTCATTTCATACGAGACAAAACGACGTTATTTTTGTTTGCAAAAAAACGACGTCGTTTTGTTTCGTATTTTTTGTAACTGTATAGCTGAGAAACGACATCGTTTTACTCTTAAAGTAAAACGAGGTCGTTTTATCGTTGGAACAAATAAGTTAAACATGAACAAAACGACGTCATTTTGTTTATAGCCTCGGGCGGGCCACGGGTCACAGTTTGGGCTAGTCGGCACGAGCAACGGCCTGGCCTAGCCACAGCTACCGCGGCCCATCACCTTAGGCCCGTGACCCGTGATTCACGAGTTATGGTCCAGCCTATTATTCTACGAGCCATATTCAATCAGCCTGTGGCCCAACTCGTGGGACAATTTGACCAAATCTATTGACAACAGGCCGGGTCAGTTTTGAGGATAAAGACGGTTTGTTTGTGTCAGACTCACCCAGCAGAGAGTACAGACCGAAGCCTAAGACACTAGACTTCTCCACTTGTCGAAACTACAAGAGCCAGCGACATGCAACTTCAACGTGTCAAAGCACAAAGCCTCCCATACCCAACACTACCCAAACGTGGCAAGACCGCCCGTGGTCGTCTATAACCTGCATGGAATTTGGAAGTAGGAGGGTGCAAAAAATGGCAGGAAATGATGAGTGGAGGAAAAGAGCAGACACTCACAAAATGAGTCCTGAAGAAGTAAGAGCAGCTGGTGTGGAAGGATCCAAGAGGCCACCAGGCCACGACCCTGGTGGCCTACTTCACCAAAGACGCAAACTTCCCTTTAGCGAAACCACCATGGCAGTCACTGGCTTCCTCATCACGGCGGCCGTCGGGTACATGGTCTTGTACGCCAAGAAAAAGCCTGAAGCTACTGCCAAAGATGTGGCTAGGGTGGCAACCAATTCTGCTGATCCTAGGGATACTCACCCCACAAAGTAAAAATCTCTCTTCTATGTTTGTTTAATCTTGTGCTTTAAGAAATGGTGAAAAGAGTTTGGACTTTGGATCGATAATGTCTTCTTTTTTGCTTCTAATTGATTCTCCAACCATTGATTTTCTTTTCCTACCACCGTCTGAGGTAGCATTTAAAGATTTTAAAGTGCGAGTTGGACACCTCATCTATTCTTCCTCTTTGACTTGGAATTACAACTTACAAGTGAAGCCGATCCTGTTTCTCCAGCTCGATTAAACACAATCCTAGATCTCAGGATTGGCAGTTTCACAACCAATTTAAATTCAGTATTTTAAGGAAAAGCATTTTCCCAGAGCTTTCTAAATGCTCTTTCAACCAATACAGATACATGCTTCTGGAACTTGCACATCCACACCATAAGAATGCATGAATGATGGAAAAGGTAACCAAATCATTCGATTAAATTCTACAATAAAATGAGATCGGCTGGATAAACAGTATTGGCAAATACGGTGCATTAAACAACGAAAGCAAGAGCGTGAAGCAACTTTCTTACAATCTACAAAATATTGGAAAAGGGAAACCCTCGATAAAAAGTAGATAGGAGGACTATAAAATAATCGGATTCATGCACTCGTCTTAATTTGAAAAAAAGAGCAAAAACGTTTACAACCCATAATTATCTACCTTACCCTCCTGTTGAAACGGTGAAGGAACTCATCTGTTAAAGATTTAATCGATCTTCACTGATGAATAGATGAGCCTTGTAAACCATAAACAAGCGTAGAAACCAATGGTACCAGTGAGCACGAAAAATGCATACGACGCAATAAGCATATACCCGAAATACAAGACTGCAGAAACCAATTTGGTTATCTCGAGCTTTGTGAAGAAGTAGAATGTTGCATAAAGAAAGAGGTATAGGGCAGAAGAGCCCGAGGTCAGATATGCCCTCCACCACCAAAGGTAGTCCTCACTGCACAACTGAAAGTAACAGAGCACCACAGTAATTTCCGCACATGTTACAAGCAGGATTATGAACACAAGGAAGAGGAAGCCAAAGATGTAGTAGAATTGATTTAGCCAGATTGAGGTGAGGATGAAGAAGAGCTCAATGAAAACAGCTCCAAATGGAAGTATGCCTCCAATTAGAATCGAGAAGGCTGGGTTCATGTACCAAGGTTGCTCTGGGATCTGCCTCGGAATCTTGTTGGTCTTCACCGGATCCTCAATTGCTGGCTTCCTGAATCCAACGTAACTTCCGCAGAAAACAAGTGGAACTGAAATTCCAAACCACAAGAACACCAATGCAAACATTGTCCCAAAAGGAACAGCTCCAGATGACTTCTGGCCCCATATAAGAGCATTTAGCACAAAAAAGATAGCAGATACGATCCCTGGGAAGATAAGAGCTGTCCTTAGAGCAATTTTCTTCCATTCTGTACCTTTAAACATTTTATAAAGGCGAGCAGAGGCATACCCAGCAAAAAGGCCCATGAAAACCCATAACAAGAGCATGGCCGTCATCAGACCACCTCGGTTTGATGGGGAAAGGAATCCAAGAACAGCAAAGATCATGGTAACAAGGATCATCCCGAAAAACTGAACACCTGTACCAGCGTACACACACAACAAATCTGAATTTGATGGGGGTCTGAAAACATCACCATGTACAAGCTTCCATCCTGTCTCTTCTTGGGCTTCTTCCTGGGTCTCAAGCTCATTGTACTTGGATATATCACGGTAAAGCGTCCGCAGCATTATCATTGCCACCATGCCCGAGAGGAACAGAACAATCATCAACGAATTGACTATTGAGAACCAATGAATTTGGTCATCACTCATCAAAAGATAAGCATCCCATCTGGACGCCCACTTCACATTACTCTCCTGAATGGTGGACAAGTAAAGTGAGACACTGATGAGAATAGCAAACAACAATAGACCAATGACTACACAATAGTCCAAATACCACAAATTTAACCATATGTTCTACTTTGATGGGTGATAGAAAATTTTGATTGGTGGTGGTTATCTACCCAGAAGGATACATATAAACAAGAAATGCAGAAAGTTCCAAACAAAATATTTAAAATCATATAAACTGCAATGGGTTGATGGTGGTTATCGATCCAGAAGGATACATATAAACAAAGAAAGCAGAAAGCTCCAAACAAAATGTTTAAAACCATAAGAACTGCAACTACGAGCAACATCTCACCTGGAAGTCAATATCATATGTAAAGATAACTTCATTCTTGTCTTCAACTTCTTGAGGGGTATTGGAATTAACAACTGTGTGCTTTGCATGCGGATCACAAGTAGTTAACCGGGTCTTCTCCTCCTTCCATTTCCCTTCATATTCATGCTTAACACTACATATAACAAGTACTTGAATAGGTGACATAAACCTCCAAAGGAGAGAGGAAGCTCAAAGATTATATGAAACATGACATAGCTAACCTGAAAGGTTTAACTTCAAATCCAACAATCCTTGCAGAGTCAGTTTGCAAATCCTTGTGATATTTGACTGTGAATGATAAATGATTGTGGATGAAATACTTTTGCTCCTTGTTCTGCACATTAACAGATACAGTAGGTAAAAAGGTAAAACCCCACCGCAAAGCCCAAATATGGAGTACTAGGAAATGACATAATACCCCGCTGTACTGGCCTTTGAGCCCAACGTGATAACCAAGCTGATATACAGTAGGAGACTCCTGATCCAGCCTCTGTATGGGAACTACAAGAGGAAGGTTATCTAGGATCCTGACACACACAGCAAACAATCAATATATGAAGCACTCGTTACAACAATGAAAGAGAGACCAATGCGGCTGAATAAAGTACTTCATACATGTTGACCCGATATTCATCGTCAATCTTCTCTTTGAAATCCTTGGCAGTTTTTGCATCAAGTGTAACTCGGCAAACAATATTGCACATCTTTGGTTCCCTCATATTAAACTGTAGTCACATACAGCAAAGACAATAAGAAAAAAGTACGTCAAGAAAACCATGCACAATCATACAGCCAATTGAAACTGACCACGTAGGCGGAATTTTCAATACGGTCACCACGAAGCACTTCCCCAAGATTCTCTGTGCTATCAACAATCTTGGATGGCTTACAATAAGGAAGAGAATAGTATGTATAAGGAAGCTGTGTCTTTATAGATGTTAATTTGTTGACTTTAACCTTTAGCTCATCACCCTGCAACCAAGGAACTCATTCAATAAGCAATCAAATCATATGAATCTCTCAGAGCAATTATTGTATAAAATCAAAAAGGAACAATGGATAGGAAGAATACATCAAAAAGATAATTACCAAGAAAGAAAATGCTGTTGGAAAGACCTTTAGTACAACAAGGGAAATAATAAAAGAAATTTGTGCAAATTTCCCCAACCTGATATCGTCCCAATAGGAGATTTTTAAGCGTGTAAATATAAGTCTAGAAATTCATTGCTGTTGAGACCTAAGGTTCAAAATCCTAATGCCGCCATCATCAGGTACTGGAACCAGCATACCGTGATCTAATCTAAAATTTCACGCAAATATATAACAAGAAACAGATACACGCTGACGTGGTGACTATAACTTAAGAGCTAATGCCTTCAATAAGATAAGTTCATATCTTAGGATCTTAGAAATCGAAGCTAAAATAACGTAAAGCCTCATAAGTCAGCAAAGTGAACGCCAGTTAATTTCCAGAAAAGCTTGCGATCCATGCAAACACAAAAACTTTATCAATCCCTAAGTGAACGGACAAAATCCTAAGCCTATTGTTTGAACTCCCCGACTAAACAAATTATTCTGGATCACCTCAGGATTGAATTGAAGGTGAATCACATATCTCAGATTCTGATTACAAAACCCCACCAGGGGACGAGATTTACGCTATAAGCAACAAATTTCCCTTCTTTACTCCACTTCTCACAACGCCAGAACAAAAGTAGTAAAAATAGGAAATGAATACCAAAATCAAAACCAGATCCAAACAATAGAAATAGAACAACTAGGAGCTCAAACACTAAGAAGGAAATGACCTTAAGGAAATCTTCGGGAGCGACGCCGGGAAGGTAGAAAGATTGGCCGGAGTGGACGAGGAGGAGGAAGAGTAGAGGGAGCAATGCAAAGACCGCCGTTGACGGAGGTGGAGATCTTCCACGAGACGCCATCGCTCCGACGAGAATCAGAGAGAGAAAGAGATAGATCTGGAGGAGTGTCTCTCTTTCTTTTAATTGGCGGTTTGAAGAGAAGAATGAGATGCAACAACATCAATACGGACGAGAGAGGTCAGAGCAAGTGAAAATGGGGATTAATTATTATGGTCGGTCCTGATTTTGCCACGTAGCCTTCTGGTGGTAGATCTCGGACAGAGGCCAGTCCCAGTCAGTCCCTTCCCTGGACTCAACCACAATTTACATGCATTTATTTATTATATTATTTTCTAATTTAGTAAGCTAAAGATAAAGAGAAATAAGGTTCTCCGTCGCCTTGAGGGTCACGGAGTCGTTATGTCGTATCTCCCTCCTTTTGTGCTATTCGTGTGTTTGCAATTTTCTTTCTTCTCATGCTGGGTTGTCGGTGGAAATATGAAAATTCACTATGCCTATGAGTTGTTGTATGGTATGTTGAAAGATGTCATGAAGTTGTATTCATAAAGTCTTTTGTATGCTTGTAGAATTTGAAGGACCTATCTTTATTGCTACACTTTTTAACCAAATAAATATTATCTCTCATTTGTTCCCTTAGAAATTAAAGATTTTCTTGTCCTTTTTTAGAACACTATTTTAAGATCTGTTTGTATCCGCTTCTATTTTTCTGTTTTCTGTTTTGTTTTTTAGTTTTTATTTTTTTATTTTTAATGTTGATATAGTTATATTTTTATTATTAAGTATAATTACATATCGTATAAAACTTTAAGATAAATTATTTTTCAAATTAAATTTATTTAATTTCCTATATAATATTTATTAATAAATTATCAATAACATTATTTTATTAAATTAAATTAAATAATTTCAAACTAAATTTCATTTATAAATTAATATTTGTTTTAAATATATTAATTATTAAATAAAAATTTTATTTTAAATTTAGATATTTTGAAGATATTTTAAATTAAATTAAATTACTAAAAGTAAATTATTAATGGTTTAATTAATTAAATTAAATTATATATAATTCTTATTAATAATTAATATATTAAATAATTAGATAACATATATTTAATTGATAGTAAATCAAAATATGAAACAAAATAAAAAATAAAAAGTAATTTTTGTGATTTCATGAAGTTTAGAAAGTAGAAGAAATCAAAACCATAAACAAAAATAAAAAACTCAAAAAAATATTTTTATTAAATTTGAAAACAAAAACAGAAAATCAAAAACATAAATAAAAACAAATAGACCTTATTTTGGGTTGGTCTTCGTTTTTATGTTTGTATTTACACTAAAAATTTGGTCTAAACAATTTTTTAATTAAATAAAAGTTAATAACAATATTAATAATTAATAATTTTCCGTATATGTTTATTATAATTTTCAATAAATGTATTACTAATTTTAATATCTGTAATAGGTGCATTGTCAATTTGGATCTATTAAAGACTGAATCTTGATTATTTATTAACAATAATTAAAGTCTTATAGCGTTAGCGTTAGAACTTATTAATTAAATATTTTAAAAATATATTTATACATTTTATTTTTGTTCCAAATTTGAGTTTTAAGGAAGGAACATAATCTAAAACTAGATCTTTCTTATCTAAACAAAAGCAAGATGTGTAGGCAAATCGACTCGTCAAATTTTCTAAGATTCACACAAGAAAAGGAATTTCTTCGTTCAAATAAAATCTATAACAACCAATAAGTTGAGATGTTTACAACCGAAAACTTGAGCTAAGTGGTAAGAAAAACTACAATCACATCTGTAGGGTTAAAGCACTTGTTGCAAGAACAGGAGATGCTTGGACCCTTCTTGTGGTGCCAACTCTTCCATGCCTGATTCCGGTCCCTTACCCACCGGATCCTCTTCTATCTTCTTTTATATTACAACTTAGTTCAGATGTTTTATGCTTTTGGAACCGTTATGGGCTCTTCTCATCATCCTCTTCATGTTCTAGATCTTGAAGAAGTATAATAATATGTTGAAAATGCATAACTGAATTTCCATAAAGGGATGGAAAGGTCCCGTTAGAGATTTCTTGTGAAAATTAGGTTTCATGTATCATCAGTTGAACGTATTTCATATTCAACAAATACTTCTTTGACTTTTAACACTTTCTTGTTAACGAGATTTTCAACTGCTGCGATATGGCTTCTTTTATTATCAAGAGCTTTGAACTTGTGGTAGAGTCAAGGTCTACAACTACTTAGAAACATAAGGTCTGTAGCTTTTAAAATGTTTGATCTTAATTAACAAACATGTTCATATAAGAAAAACACCATCGTCATCAAAACAAAAAATTTTGGTAGGCGACGAGCAATGTCGACATGGAGCACATGTAGCATGATTGGAAGGAAAATAATAATAATACTAAAATCTTGTAAATAATGATGAAATTTGATGGACTTAAGAATTTTGTTTTAATTTAATAATTTTAAAAACATTAAAATCCTTTTTTATACTCTAAAAATTAGATTCTCATTTATATTTTATTCTAAATATTAAAATTCAAAAGAAACTTTCTATATATATATGGCACTAGGGTATCTTATTCAAATCTTTATATTATCTACTTCATTCAATCACAAAAATTCGACTTTACAATGTTAAAATTTTTAAAATATATATTAATTGATTTATTAAAATATATGTCCATATATGTATATAATATTCCTTAGTTACTTATATGCATAAATATTGATAAAGTATTCTTGTTTTAGACTAATTATTTTATTTAATTATGAATTATAAATAATCATAAGGTTATAGGTTGAAGTCACGGAAATAGCTTTTTTGTAAAAATACAAAGGGAATACTACGTATATTATGACTTTACCAAAATCCCGCAAAACAGGAAACCTTATGCACCAGTTACGTTGACTTTAGTTACAACAAATATCATAATTAGGGAAACTACACTACAATTACCATGAGGATTGATAATAAAAGTATTTTAAAACATAACCAAGTTGTTTATTGTCTAAAAAACTGCTTTTATCCAATTTTCAATTATCAAAGTGAATAATCTTTCGAAGAGTTTGGTAGTGAAATAGCAATAAGAATAAATTAGAACAGTTTATCTAAACGACACCGAAGGTGTTATGCAAATCACTAATTTAAGTTGGAAATTTCCCTTCAATGGGATCTGACCCTAGGGTAAATGCCTTTTTCATCAACTTTGGTGCACTCCAAAGGGCAGGGTAGGAATTGTCTCCGAGAATTAAAAAAAGCAGAAGAACCAAGAAAAGACTATACGTACATGCGTTATATGGAGAAGAGAAGATTCGTGTTTGTTATCTAGGAAGGAGAGATGCGTGTAGTGTGTATCTGGAAAGAGGGAATGAAGTTATATATAAAGAAAGGGAACATTATTGGGTAATTAAAATGGGGATTTGTAGAGATTTCAGGTAACGTTATTAGGTAATAAAATCATATGAATTAAACTGAGTAAGTCTAAAAAAGTTTATGTCACACACACAACGACGCCACGCTATGCCGCTGTTGAACTAGGGGGCTGACGGGCGCTCGTGCGCGTGTGTATGGTATCGATAGCCCCCTCAAGAGACTTAATTCAAAGTCTCACGAAACATTCTAGTATATAAACTACGTGACACTCCCTTACTCTTTCAATGTGGGACATAAACTAAAGAAAGAGAGAGATGTTCCAAGTTTTGGAACAACATCAATAATCCCCCACTTGGGTCAAAACTTAAGAAATAAACTGTAACAATTTATGAGAGATAGGAGAACAACCAGATGAATTAAGTCTTGAACCTGGTGTTTAAGAAAATCAAAGACAGAACCTGCTGAAGAAATAAACAACCTCAAAATGCCCTGGTCTTATGATCGATCTAGAGAGATAGCCTAAATGCTCTCATAGGAGGGTGGCTAGTTCCCCACAATCATGTTGGTGAGTCCATCAAGTGTGTACTACTCACACCACCCAAACTTGGGCTATATGAAACTCATTAATTAATCCATCCAACATCATCAAATGCAATAAAGTCATTCTAAGGCACGTTATTCAATAATTGAATATATCTCAGTATTATTCCACAAATAATGTATAAGTAAGTAGTCACCACTTAACTTCCTTTGACTCATTGTACTTGGCTTCCCAAAATGGGTGTCAATCATGAGATTACTATATAACTGGGCTCAACCCCCATCCCTTTAACATGCTCCAAAACTAGTTTCCTACTTAAAGCTTTTGTAAACGGATTTGTTAAGTTTCTCTCTGACTTGACATAGTCTAGAGAAATTACAACATGTCTAATTAAAGTACAAACAATTTTATATCTCAATCTGATATTTATACTTTTTCCATTATAAATCTTGTTCTTAGCAACATGAATAGCAGTCTACAAATCACAATGAAGGAACATAAAAGGAATTGAATTTTTTCAAAGTGGGATATCTGCTAAGAGATTCCTTAGCCACTCATCTTCTCGTCTTGCTAGCTCCAAAGCCATAAACTCGACTTCCATCGTTGATCTCGCAATACATGTGTTACTTGGATGATTTTCAAGACGCAATGGCTCCTATTAAGGTAAAAATATAACCATTGGTAGAGTGTATATCATCACTCTTCGCAACCTAGTTAGCGTCAAAATAGCCCTCCAATACAGGAGGATGACCACCGAAAGATAATCTGTTATGCATAATACCTCTCAAATATCTCAACAAACGAATCAATGCATTTCAATGCTCTTGACTAGAATTATGAGTATACTTACTAAGTCTACTCACACAGTATGCAATATTAGGATGATAATAGTTCATCAAGAACATTACACTACCAAAAATTTTAACATACTTAGCTTGGTTTACATTGTCACCAAGATTTTTCTTTTAAGAAACACTAGCATCATAAGGAGTCTTGGCTGACTCAACATCATAGTAACCAAATTTCTTCAAAATTTTCTCATCATAATGAGTTTGATTCAACCTAAAACTAGAGTCAGTCCTATCAACTTTGACTCCCAAAATAAAATATGTAAGTCCAAGATCTTTCATATCAAAGGAAGATTTTAGCAGACTATTGGTAGTATCAATGATAGAAAAGCTAGTATAAAAAATAAGCATATCGTCCACATAAAAAGTAATGATCACACAGCCATTGGCATCAAATATCATATAAATGCAAGACTCTGAATTACAAGAGGTGAAACCATGTTTAAAAATCTCACTTTCAAATTTCTCATGCCACTATTTAGGAGCTTGTTTGAATCCATACAAAGACTTAACCAACCTATACACTTTTTTTCTCCTGACCAGGCACTCTAAATCCCTCAAGCTGGACCATAAAATTTCAAAAAAAAATTATCTTAACATCCATTTGGTGCATATGAAGCTTAAACACCGAGGTAATAGCAAACAACATCCTTACAGATGCAAATTTCGTAATAGGAGAGTAAGTATCAAAGAAGTCCAATCCTTCCTTTTATTTAAAACCTTTAATCACAAGTCTAGCCTTAACGCCCTTAATGGTTCCTTCAGGTCTCAATTTCTTTTTGAAGTTCTACTTACACTGCAAAGGCTTACTGTAACAGCCCAGACCACCCGCTTGCAGATATTGTCCGCTTTGAGCCTCGGCCTCTCGGGCCTCGCGCTCT
>JAOTAY010000008.1:16332097-16343146 GCA_025629805.1 Erythroxylum baracoense
ACGCAGAACGGAAGTTATAAACGGAATAAGAACGTTTAGACTCCGTTCAGGAGTTTAATCAATGTCGTTTGATTGGATGAAAAGATAAACAAGAACGACAAACGATCTTGAAAGAAAGACAACACCAAATTTTGGAATGATAGTTGTGGTACGAAAATTGATATCTAAGAAAACATAAATAAGGTCTATTTATAATGGCCGCAAACCCTAATTCGAATTCTAACAAGATTAGGAAAAAAATAGAAAAATAGTAAAATAGTCTTTAAAAAAAACTAGAAATTGGATCTCTATTTAAGTCTTTTTTCGCATTCTGTCGCGGTCAAGATCTTTCATATAATCCAAAACTAACTGGTCCGCATCATTGAAAAAAAACTAGAGTAACTACCCTAGAAAAGCAGGGAATTTGACTTTTCCAATGATCCAAGAACGAGAAAATCCAGAAGGGATCCAAGAAAGGAACCGTAAGAAGACTAAGAAACAGATGGAATGAGTTGAGGCGGGAAGCAAAATTTGTTCCAATTTATTTCCAACAAACGAAGGAACTGAAATTTGCCCATAATTTGAACACTAATTAGTTTGTTTAACAATAGGCAAATTTAACAAATTTGAGAAGGATATCATTCAATCGCTAAAGGAATGAAAAACAAAAGATACCAGAGATGGAGAACAAAATTACAAAGCTTTGTCCATAAGAAGCATATTTCAGCCTTTAAGAACTCCAAAGAAGGAGACATTTCATGAATTAACCGAAAGGAGGATGGAAAGAGTTGAGAAGATCCAGCGTAAAATCGAAGAAGTAAAGGTAGGAAGCAAAATCAAAAGAACGAGGTAACATGGGCTTGGCTTTGGAGAGAGTAAAGCCGAGACGTTAGTTTTATTTAAACGTCGGAATAAAAACAGAAATTATGGAATAGGTGATTTGAGTCCTTTCCGCGGAATATTTTGGTGGAAAATGAAAAAGAAAGGGTACAGTGAAGTATCAAGAGGAGAGGAGACAGACAGCTGCAATGTGAATGGCCACTGATCGCGTGCGGAGATAGACATACGTACGTGAGAGTAGGAGTATTAGGTTGGTAGGTGGGTAGGAAGGAAGGGTGTATCAGTATTATAGAGATTTGCGCCTACTGACGGAAAAGAGAAAGGTGATTTTAATTGGGTGATTAAAGCAAAAGGCGGCGTATATTTATTCCCATCATTATTATGCTCGTCTTCTTCCTCATCCTCCTCTCTTCCTTTTCGCGTTTAGCTTCTGCTTTTTCCAGCGTTACTAATTACCTCTTTCTAATCCTACTTTGTTACTGTGATCTACTCTTTTTATTTATTTATTTCCTCCCTAAGCCAATCTTTAATTTTTAATTTCTGTGTATTGATTTTCTCACATCCAACACTCTTATTAAGTGTAACTCTGTCTCTCTCCCCCTCTCCACTTGCTTGCTTGCTTAGCCTACCCTATATTTTCTCTGCAATTGTCATAGTAATAACTGCGTCATTTTGGGTCTCCGGCTTCTTTTCTGTTTTCTATATATGTATCAACAGAGTACAGTCAAGTAATGTTATTATCAGGGCCCGAACCCGATGGGAACAGCACGAAATCCCAGAAATTTTGTGTAAGAAATGCCGATGTTGTCCTCGTGTTATCTACGTGGTACAAGTTTAATGATGATCTTCTTGTAGCCTAGTAGCATCCTAGCTTATCTCAGAGAGGTATCACCCGCTGATAACCCCCCGAGTGTGTTGGGTTACTGGTTTCATAGAAGGAGAAAAGTCTCTACGTCCGCCGTCTTGCCCAGAAAAAGTTTGAAGCTTTCGTCTGACATGGGCTGTTCTTGTGGTGTACTTGAGTGAACAACGGTTGAAGCACTCTGGGTCTTTCTGGGGTTTGATCTCGTGAGCTAAAATGAAGTTTATGAAGTTGGGTTCCAAGCCTGATACTTTTCAAGCTGATGGGAAATCCATCAGGTGAGGGGTTTTGCATTCTCTAAACTTTTTTTATTTTTCTAAAATGAGGAATCACAAAACTCCCTGCTCTGCTTTTAGCTCGTCCATATGGTGTTTCTTTTTCAAGTGCATAATAACGTGTGGTGATTGCTTGCTCTACTTTTGTATCTGATCCTTTATTTATTTTTGGTATATTCTTTCTTTAGTTTGTTCTTGCTTTACTTTTTCTATATCACATCTTAGGTTTAGATATGCTAGTTTTTGAAACTTTTTCATTAAATTTCCGTTCTTTCTTTTATGTTGCTTGTATCCTGGACGTGATTGTTAGACCTCGCCAGTTTGACCCCTCGATAACGCGACGTAACGTGTAAGAATGTTTGCATTCTGTTTTGCCTTGCTTTTCCAGCAGTGTTTTTAGGCCTACTATGACAAATCGAAAAGTTCACCAACGGTTCTGTTTCATTTGGCGTTGAGTTAACGTCATGGATGCCTTCTTCTTCTTCCTTTGCCTTCTTGGCTTCTTGCCGCTATTATTACTACTTCAATTAGGAAGTGGTCCAAGAAAGAGAAAGTAGGTACCGGGAAGATGGTCCTGCTATTCGTTTTCTTTTTCCAATAACTTGGTGGTCCCAGTGTAGTAAAGTTTTGTAGGGTATGAGGGAGCTTGTCATCATCATGGACAGCCATGGATTCTAGTAACTTTACTCATTTGAATCTTTAAATGAAGATTAATGGTCCTTGTTGGTCCTAGTATATGCTCTCTTTCTGGCTAAGTTGCTTGATTTATAACGTGAAGTAATTTATTCTCCAAAATTTATTTCTCATCCTTGGCGGTGTGATTTAAACATCATCTTTACCTTGGTGTTTAATGCTTAATACAACATGGGATAAAACAGAGCTAAGTTGATGGTTGCCTAGCGCATTTTGTAAGCACGGACGATTCCTTTAAATAACTGGCATGTTTAATGTCATTGTTGTTTACTTTTGAGGACTTTTTTTCGTTATTTAGGGATGCAAACACAGTGAATTGTAAGATTTGAGTTAAACTTGGTGGGATGAAGATGCTGTAAGCTGATATTGGCCCTCAAATCCTTGTAACACATTAGTTTGTGTATATTTGGGGGCTTGCTTGTGTTGTTGACATAATACAGCAGCCAGTTACAAAACTGACATGGTTTAGTTATATTGTGGGTTGTGGACCAACCATGGCTCATTCTGAGCTTACTTGTAACACAAGTCAGCTTGAGACGATTAATCCCTGTGCACCATATCTTCACTGTTCATAACTAGAGATCTGATGACCGCAACGCAGTTAGTTATATGTACAACAGTAAGACTGACTGAATAAGTGCTACTTTTTTTTCTGCAATTAGGAAGAATCATTCGTGATAGATCCTCAAAAGTTACGAGGCCATTGTAGTTAACGATATTATTATTGTTTGTCCTGACGTGACAGTGCCTCAAAAAAATTTTCAAATGGTTTTTTGAAGCTCCATGCTAATGAGTCAACAGAATATTTGTAAGGCTTACTGAGCTTTTTGATAGAAATTTGATTACTATTTCCACATTATTTTCTTTTATGTGCTTCGTATTTTGTTTCAATGAATTTATTATGACCTCTTCACGCACTCAACTTGAGGTTGTCACTTCTTGTGAGCTTAGCATGGTAAATGTGTTTATGCAGGTACGTGTCTTCTGAGCTGCTGACAGATGTTACAATAAACGTTGGTGAGGCCAAGTTTTACCTCCACAAGGTATGCTTCTGAAATTGTTTGCGCTATATATGTATATACATGTATATATTACATTATGTTATTTTATTTTATGTTTTGTTATGTTATATTATCTTACATTATGTTATGTTATGTTATGTTATAAAATGCCTGGTTGGATTGCTACATTTTGAAAAAAGGAAAAATAGTTATTTCAGATTTTGAATTTTGCTATATCTGAATGAAATGCTATCACAGTAATATTATCGGGAAGTTTTGTACCTAATGTTAGGACTGAATCATGGAGGTATAGCTAATATATTTAATACAGTAAACAATTGCTTGCATATGTGGTTACTAAAGGCAATAATTATGCTTAAGCCTCAGGTCTGTTACCCTGTGATTGCAAAATTACTTCAAGCGTTTCTTAAGTGTCTTTTTGATTTTATATTCTCATGTAATAGTATTCCTTGAAGCTGGAATGAAGCAAAATAATTATGGGTGTACTTGGCCAATATAAATTAACAAATCATACTTGATGCATATGACTGATTCCAAAAGCTGTTGATGAACAGGGAATGCATTCTAAATATTTTAGTAGAACAAAGCAGGTCATGCAAATTTTTAGTTTCCCTTTGTAGTTTGGGTAGGTCATTTTCTCTGTCTTCCTAATTGCCGGTAAAGTTCTGCAGTTCAAACACCAAACTGAGATATCCTGGTATATAAATCGGATTTATTTCTTAAGAGCGATGGCTACTTCTTAAATGCTATGAACTATGTGGTTGTTGAATAGTTATGAAATGTCTATCTGATCACTAAAAAGATTATTTGTTATAAGTGCATGAAAGATGTAAGTTTTGTTTTGTTTTGTTTTGTTCTTACTGTTAGCTTTTGTTCAATGTAGCGGGGACAATGGATTTGTAGAATAACAACCCAAGACAGATTCAGTTAGGACTTCTTATCTTGCATTCCCAATTGCAATCTTTAGCTACCGCATAGTAAAATGGATTTGTAGAATACATTGTAAAATGCTTGTTCAGCAAACACTACTGTGTTAGAATTATTTCTCTTTACACTTTCCTCCATTTCCTCGATCTTAATACTCTGTTTTATATACCTTTGCAGTTCCCTCTCTTGTCAAAGAGTAACTGCTTACAGAAGCTAGTATCGAAAGCCAATGAGGAGAGTTGTGATGAAATAACTATGGGTGATTTTCCTGGTGGGCCAAAGGCGTTTGAAATTTGTGCAAAATTCTGCTATGGAATGACAGTTACTCTTAATGCTTATAATGTTGTGGCAGTTCGTTGTGCTGCTGAGTACCTTGAGATGACTGAAGATATTGATCGAGGGAACCTCATTTTCAAGATTGAGGTATTTCTGAACTCTAGCATCTTCAGAAGCTGGAAGGATTCCATTATTGTTCTTCAAACTGCGAAATCTCTTCTGCCATGGTCTGAAGATCTTAAGATTGTTGGAAGGTGTATAGATTCCATTGCGTCTAAAACTTCTGTTGATCCTGCAAACATTACTTGGTCTTACACTTATAACCGGAAGCTGTCAGTGTCTGATAGAAAAGCAGAGGATGGAATGAAGTTAAGTCAGAGAATTCAATCTGTTCCAAAGGACTGGTGGGTTGAAGATGTATCGGAACTCGAGATTGATGTCTACAAGCGAGTGATTATTGCTGTCAAATCAAAGGGAAGAATGGATAGTACGGTGATTGGGGAGGCATTAGAAACTTATGCAGTCCGGTGGTTGCCTGATTTATATGATGGTTTGGTAGCTGATACTCGTTCCTGGAGGTATAAGTATATTGTTGAAACACTAGTTTGTTTATTGCCTTCAGACAAGCATTTTGGTTGTACATGTGGTTTCTTACTGAAGTTGTTAAGATTTGCCATTTTGGTTGGAGTAGATGATACACTGCGAGAGAATTTGGTTGACAGGATCAGTGTTAAATTGCATGAAGCCTCTGTTAAAGATTTATTAATCCCAGCACAGTCGCCTCAAACCACATTATATGATGTGGAATTGGTTCAGTGCTTTGTGAATCGTAATGTGATGCATGAAAAGTATGTTCACTGTTTGACCATTGAGAACAGTGAGGAGACTGAAGATTTTGTTTTAGGGCCTGAGCGTGGATGCTTATTAGATGTTGGTAGATTGATTGATGGATATCTTGTTGAAATTGCTCATGATCCAAATCTCAGCCTTTCCAGCTTTATGGACTTGTCTAAGTCCATTCCTAATTCTGCAAGACCAATTCATGATGGATTTTACAAAGCTATTAACATCTTCTTGCAGGTATGCTTTTGCTGTCTTTTAACATCTTATCTCATTTTGATTTGCTTTGATGCTGTCACCAAGTTTGAGCATTTCAAATATGTATGGAGGAAAGAAATAAGTAATCATGTACTTGTGAGCACACAACAAAAACTTACTCCGAGATACTTCTTTACCTCATTGTACGGTCTTGCTGATGCTTTCATGCCACTGTTAAAATTATGATGCAACTCTTTTAGAATCTCAATTAGAAACAAGTTGGAAATAACATGATTGTCACCTGTTCAAATTTATGGTTTGCGTTAGTAAACAAGCTTGAAGATTGATGGGGGCAAGTGAGAGTTGGGATACGTAAAGAACATTTTGGTCTAGCATGTTGTCGTTCATGCAGCACTAGTGGTCTTTCCATTATCTCCTTAGTTCATTTATTATTATTATTATTTTGATTATTTTTTTTTTGTCTTTGTATGATTGTGGAGATATCTTGAGCACACGCTTCATGTACTGGAGCCATTTGATTATTTACTTATGGGTTATTGTGGATTCAGGAGCATCCCAACTTGACAAAGAGTGAAAGAAAGAAGGTCTGTGGTCTGATTGACGTCAAAAAACTGACAACAGATGCATGCATGCATGCGGCACAAAATGAACTGCTCCCACTCCGCGTTGTAGTTCAAGTTCTGTTTTTTGAGCAGCTTAGAGCTGCTGGCCTAAACAAAAACACTCACAATGCTTCAAACACAGATGAAGAATGGGAGAAGGCAGCAGCAGATGATTGTAAATCTCTCGAGAAACAGCTCTGTCACGTGAAGATGAATGATGAAGAAATACCCAAAAATGCAAAACTGACAAAGAGAAGCAGCAAAAACCGCAGAAGTGGTATACAATTACTTCCTTCTCGTTCCAGGAGGATATTTGACAAGTTGTGGGCTGTTGGTAAAGGGAATGGAGAGAATAGAAGCTCAGAGACTTCAGGAAGTTCTCAGAGTCCAACTTCAATGATTCCTGGGGACACCAAGTCCTCTGGTTCTTCTTCAAGACACAGGAGGTACTCCATTTCTTGAAGGAATTGCAAACCTCGTACCAGTGAAGAGGGAGAACGAGAAAGAAAGGGTAAAATGGTAAAAACCTATGTGGACATGACAACATTTGTTCAATTGTAAAGAGTGGTGGGGCGTATTCTTGTAGTCGATGATGTTGGTTTTATATATTGATCTCTATTCAGTTTGGCGTCTCTCTTCTAATTTTGTAGTTTTCTAACATCTAATGTTTCAAATTGCAAGAAATATCTATCATCCATATACCAAAAGTAATTAAGTGCTTGTTTGGTGAAACTTTTAGAGGGTGAATAAGTATTTTTTTTATCGCAAAAGTTTTTTTAACAAAAATGAGTTTGATTGTAAAATAAAAAAGTACTTTTTTAGTAGATATAACTTTTTTGGCGGTTAAAATATAATTTTTTAAGAAGTTCAAATTTGCAGTTTTTCAAAAAAATATTTTTGAAGGTAGATTTTTTAGATTAATTAATGAACTTATTTTTTAGTCTTTTTTATCTTTATGTTTTATACATAATTTTTACAATATTGACAAAAACATCTTTATATTTATTTTAAGATTTATATAATATTACTTGATTTTTTATATGTTTTAATATTTATTTTTGATATTAGTTTTTCTTATATTATAATCTATACAAAAAAATTTGGTTAGATATATTTTTATTTATGTTTTATATGGGTTAAAATTATATAATAATTATTATAATGTACTTTGCATATTGTTTAATATATTTTAAATAATATTTATATACATAAATCAATTTTATTACAAAATAAAATATATTTAAAATTAAAAGTACTTTTTATTTTTATGTTGACAAATAGTTTATCGTATGAAATTCTTTCAAAAAAATTCTTTTTTAATTGACAGCCAATCAGTCAACTAGCTTCTTAGAAAAATTCTACTCACAAAAGCTTCACTAATATATGCTCATCTAAACATACTAAATGACGGGGCTTTGAGATGGGTTTAGTGTGAGAGTCAACCTTTTGACCGTTGATCTTCTGGAGACTCCATAGACAGGCTTAGATGTTTGATTGGGGCTTGTGGCTCGCTCGTTGAGCAATTGTCCTTGTCTGCTCAAACATTTGACGAAGATGGAGAGCAAAACAGAGGATCTTACGATCAAGAGCTACCTCATCGAAAATTCCTACACCCTATTCCTCCAAAGAATTTAGAATCGCAATAAGATTTCTAGCTAATAGCCCGTTCACCAAAAGTCGCTAATGGACTTATCAATGTGAGAACGAAAAGACTTAGGGAGTCGAACCACATTCCTAGCTAAGTGAGAATAACCTGCAAGGCTGCTTTAGTAAGCAAGTCATGCCTGTCCAAGGATCAACTTGTTTTTCCAGGAATTTAATCGTTTTGATCATTTTAGTGTTATCGATATTAGGTAATTTTGGAAAATTTAGGGATTGAAACAATGAAATAAAGAGAGAAAATGCAGATGAGGAAGTTGAAGAAATAGACGAGAGAGACAGACTGTTAGAAATTTTGTTATCGTTATTCAATATTCTCCTCCCCTCGACGACGACTATAATAACATCTATAACAACCGTTGGTGATTAACCATTTACAATGACACAAGTGTTCGTTTAACACGACTATGTTTTACTTATGTGTTATTTATAATACATCGTATCTATATATGTCTTTCTTCATCAGCTTCCGCTCATATACAACTACGTTTCGCTTGTGTTTTATTTACAATGCTACGTTGTACCTCTCTACGTTCACTCCTATCAATTCCCTTATTCTTAAGAACATTGTGCACAAGGTTTACGTCTGTAAAGCATTGCAGTATATCATACAAAAATTCCTATGAAGTGTCATTGTCCTTCAAAGAAGATCACTGGACTAATATCTGCATAGCTGGTCGATTATCGCAATTCACCAATCTTCGATCAAACACATCGATAAGTATATGAAGCATGGAATACAAAGATGGAGGTAATACTGGTGATACAACTTCAGAATCAAATTCCCCAAATTTCAATTTTGAAACATGGAAGGTAGGGTAAATTCTACTGTCAGCTGGTAAATCAGATGTATATGCTACTGACCCTATTCTCCGAAGAATTTTGAAAAGGCTATAGAACAAAGCTGATAATTTCTGTGAATGCGTTTTTTAACGCTTTGTTGACGACAAGGTTGTAACTTCAAATAGACGACCACTTTGAAAGTTCTATCCGTCCGACATTTATCAGCAATTTGTTTCATTCAGTTCTGCGCTCTATCTAAATGAAATCTTGAATATCCACCATTGCTTCTTTATCTATTAAAACTTGATCAATTGCTAAGACAGAAGAATCACCTACGAACTGTGGAGTGTATAGGAGGCTGAAAACCATAGACTGCTTGGAAAAGAGTAACATTTATCGACGAGTGAAACGTTGTGTTATAACACCATTCGGCTAATGACAACCATCGATTCCAATTTGTTGGACAGTCGGAAGTTATACACCGAAGATAAATTTCAATGGTACGATTGAGAACTTCTATTTGCCCGTCACTTTGAGGATAATAAATCATCGAGACTTGTAGTTTTATGCCTTGCAAACGCAACAACTCTCTTCAAAAATTACTTACGAAGACTATGTAATACGTAACGGTACTTTAGTTATGTACCCCAAATCGAACGTGAAAGGGCAAAAAATTAGAGAAATGTGGAATGAACTTGATTTCGATTATGAAAGTTTAAACGAACTTTCCAAAGTGGAAACGATCTCGAATCCATCACCGGAACGCGAGTTAGGTCTTTTTATAATTTTCTCAAAACGTAAGTTCTCTTAACGGGTTAGAGATTCCTTATGTTTACGATTGATATGAGCAACTGTAGGAGACCTTAATCTATATATATGGCTTCTATATCAGATTTTCCCATCACAAGGCTAATACGGACTAGGTCCACACTAAAAGGGATCCATTTTTTACCGGGACTTCGACCCATTGATTTAGATCATTTTTTGGGCCATTTTATTATCTTTATTGGATCAAATTATGTAACTTAACCAATGATTTATTTATAACCAAAATTACAATTAATAACTATCCACTTTATGGAAAAATGACAAAATTGCTCTTAAGGACAAAAAAGTCTTATAAAATCCCCCTTAGAAAATTATTCATTGCAGTTTTACTCAAGTTTAAAAACAGTTTAAAAACTCGGTTAAGCTACACTGCTATATTAGTCAACTAAGTTTAAAAATAAAACATTTGATCTAAAGATAATAAAAGTCCAACATTCTGTCTTGCAAGGCTTTTGATACCGAAAAGTATCAGATGCATGTGTCATGTGTGACACAGATTCAATACAATCACGAATATCTAATACCTCACTAACATGAATGGGAAAATAGAATGTGGCAAACTACGATGATACTTTTATGATCTAATACGTATCATCATCATTTGTAAGTCTCGATTTCTTCAACTTTATGCTAAACCGCATGCTAAACTGTATTAGAGAAATCTTGTTTTCTCTCACCGAATGCTAAACTGCATTAGAGAAAACTTGTTTTCTCTCACCAAATGCTAAACTGTATCAGAGGAAACCTTTATGTTCTCCAACAAAACGTTAAACTGCATTAGAGAACCTTTATGAGATTAAAACTTATATCCCCCTATGTCTTGTCAAACTTTAAGGATATATCTGTATAAAACTGTATGTGTCTAATGACATAGGCTCAAAGCAATGTTACGAATACTGTATCGAACTTAGTACCGAATTAGATTCTGGCACGATATTGTACTAGCACTGGTTAATACCGGGTACTGTTTCGGGCAATTTTTTAAATTTATAAAATAGTCCATGAATTTTTAAAAAAATTACAAAATAGTCCATTATCATATTATACAGTTGTACTCTATTTCCAAAAATTGTAATAATAAATAATAATCACAAATTTAATTTAATTTATAAAATTAATTTAATAATTATTAATAAATATAATTAAATGTAAATATATCTTTAAAAAATATAAATTTCAAATAAATTTTGATTTAATAATTAAAAATATATAAAATAAATATTAGTTTATAAATAATAATTTTT
>JAOTAY010000008.1:16343246-16362638 GCA_025629805.1 Erythroxylum baracoense
ATGTCAATACACTATAAACACTCCTAAACATTTCAAATTACCAATATACCCTTCCCATAAGTGAGGGGATGTTACATAACACGCAAACCATGTCAGTTCCATTTGGATCCTGAAATCCTTCATATTGTACCATATAGACCACTTTACAAAGTTCTTTATTCAGGAAAGCAGTTTTGACAACCATCTGATGTAACTCTTTATCATCATGAGCTATAATTGCCTTAATCACTCAAAATGTATCCTTCGAGGACACGAGAGAAAAGTAACATTAACGTTAACATTTCTCTCTGAGTGAACCATCAGGCAATTGAGCTAGGCCATAAACTGTTGAACTTTATCCTGAAATCCTTTAATTCTTAAACTTTATTTATAACTGACGGTTCTGCAGTTATGCTACAAAATCAATTAGCTCCCAGACCGTACTATGTGTCATGACTTGTATCTCATAAGTCATTACAACCCACCACAATTCTGCTACGGGTATAGAAACAACTTCTGTAAAAGTAACTAGATTCTTAACATGGCTAATATCATAGTCCTATTAACTTAATAGACTATGTAGTTAGATAGGATAACAGGTCATCTCACTTTGGTGGATTTTCATAACTGCATTAGATCGTGTAATCCCAGGAACCTCTGTGTGTACATGTATGGGTTCCTGTTCTTGTATAGGTATGGTATAAATACCTAAATCTGCCGGATCTAACTATATGAGTAGCAGATACATTATAATTGTAGTATCCACCCTGTTACCATCCTAAGGATCAAAGGGCCCACCGTCATCATAGACATCGTATTTCAGAAGCTTAGCTCTTAGTGATTCCACTATTTTGTTCCTTCCTTCTCTACAGTAAGATCTGTAGCCTTTAGAGTGGTCAGGATATCTTACTAAATAGCAATGAGCATAATGAGTATGCTATTTTTCTTTATAAGGATTATACCATCTTAGTAGGGCAACCCTATACACAAATGTGTGTAAGGCTGGGTTTTCACGCTTCTAGATAATTAGGTAGATCAGTCTTGTTCTGCATTGACTTTTACAAGTCCTTTAGGGTGCGGTTATGACTTTTAGCAACACACCATTTTGCTCAAGACTACCCGGTATAGTGAATCAAGTCACTATGCCAATTGATTCCATATATCTGGTAAATGAACCTTTTCAAGTCCTAAAACACCATATTTGCCATGATATTCTCCTCCATGGTCAGATCTGATATTCTAAATGGATTTTCCCAATTGGTTCTCAACCTTCAATCTTTAAGCAAGAACATATAACTGTAATGGAAATAATCACCAACAAATATCAGAATACTTTTGGAATTGCACAATGCAACTGTGTAAGGTCTTCTGATATCTTTATGTATCAGATTCAACAAGTTAGATGCATGAGTTGAATTTAATATCCTTATTAATTAACTTACCCTTATAATAGTCAACACATGTTCCCAGATCATCATAATATAGAATTGAGAGAATGCTTTCCTTAATCAATCTCTTAATCCTAGCTCTGGAAATATAGCTTAAAACTTTTTGTCACACCATTTATGACTTTTCATTCATCAGGGTCCTTCATTTCATAACTTCTTTAGCAAGAAACGAAGAAGCATATATCTAATTCGGGGTAAGACACATTCTATACAAGCCATATGATAAGAAAGTTGTATCATTATGTTTTGCATTAAACATAATTGTATAACATAAGCATTAAATACAAAACGTCAACCTTCTTTGTCCAAAATTGATCCAAAGATCATGTATAAAATGTTTCTTGTAAAAACCTAAATGAACCATGCAACAAGATTCAGTACATACATCCCTTATAGATATTACTTCTACTTCTTCATTGCTGTGAACCATCAGTTCCTCCTTTTCTTTAATTGACTTTTTCCCGGATATGAACTCCTGCATTATGGAAGTACCTTAATCAGATACTCCACTATATAGCCACCAAATACTAAATGTGACTATTGTAAATCAGATTCATAAATTGATAAGCTAAGGAGTTATCTGATAGTCACAGTCTTTCCTTTTAGTCCTTATACTGTTGGTTTCTTTATGTCCCTAGGACCTTCACCAGTGCTGGATTGACCAGTATTAGTATGTGGATAAGATTGTCTTCTACCTTTGATCTTAGCATGCTTCATCTTTGCCTTCCATTTAGTTGCATCGAGGGCTGTAGGAGTAACAAACTTGAGTTTCTCCTCCTCAGCAACACAATGGACAATCAAAGCATTGAAGTCCCATTCCTCATCCTGCGAATAATATGTCATCACCAGATTACTTAACTCTGAAGGGAGTGCATTTAAAGTCTGGTGAATTATGAAGACATCAACAAGAGGAATGTGCAGCGTTTTCAGTCTACTGTGAAGATGGATCATTCTTGATATGATCTCCTTTACTCCACCTTTTCTCCCGTATACTTTATGGAGAATAATTCTTTAATCAAGGCACTTGCCTCAACACTAGATGAGACTGTGTGCCTCTAGGAGACATTTCCAAGAAATTACTTCGCTATGTCTGTGTCCGGAATCCACTAAGTAGATGGTTAGGTATGAATCTCTTAATGTTCATAGGACATAATCTGTCAGACTGATCCTAGGCTTCATAGGCTGCTTTATGAGCTTTCAATCTCATGGATGCAGGTGGAGATGGATTATATGTCTGTATGACCATATCGACCTTAACTATCTTCGTAGCATTCAATACATCCTCAGTTCTCTTCTTTGTATTGAAACCGATCAGGGTTTCAATGGTGACATTGATTTCATTGACCAAAAAGGTGAGTTCTTAGTAACTTTGATTAGATCAGCACAAATGTAGGATAACAGCGATATTGAAAGCCATTAAAAAGTATCTTTACTGAAAATCCGATCACACATATTATGAAACACCTTTGGACTGAATGCATAATATATGCAATTAGACCTCCACTTAAAAGCGATTAGAGTACAAACCATCAACTCTCATTACACTACCACCTTTGGGTAAATAGATCATTTAAGCAACGACTTTCTTCCATCCAATGCCTTTATGAACATCTCAAAACATTATGTAAGGCCAACACCTTTAGGCAGAATAACCAACATAAAATCAAAGACATTCCCTAATCTGCAAGCAGAACAATTCAAAATACTGACTTGAAAGGCCACTTTGGTGACTACATCCTCATCAGCACCCAAAAAGTCCACAAACACAAGGGATACATCTTTATGTCATCCTCACATTCTTTATAGGCATATGGCATGCGACAATGTAACTTCAATAAATGTAAAAACTCGAATGCACAGTCTCATTGACATACACTCGCGCTGAAGACATTCTCCGAAAGTTTCATTTGATACTTTCGTAAAAGCAAATCTCAATAGAGTGACTATTGTGCATTACTGGACACTGAGCTAACCACCCGAGATATAAGAACCTCATGTATCTCCCTTATGGCAAGTTCGTTGCACAAAAATTCACTCAAAAATGGCTTCAGAATGTCTCAATTCCTTTTTCGATTAACCATTATGTGATCTCAAACCCCAAATATAAGGCCGGAGACACGAAAACTTGAAGTATCTCCCTCATGTGATGTCCGAAGCATAAAAATTCACTCAAAATCAGATTCGAAACACCTTAATTCCTTTTTCTGGAGTTAAACTTTAATTTATTACTAATATAATAAATCCAAAAAAATGAAAAAACTCACTTTATAAATTTTCTGGACCTAGAAACTAACCCACAACAACTCGGGGCACCCTTACAGGGAATTTATTTGTGTGTATTTTTTTAGATTTTACTGTAGCAGACGTCCATAGGCTGACGTTAGTTGCGCGTCGGTGTGGTTGGCGAGTGTCGGTCACGAGCCAATGTCGATGCGCTTGGGTCGGATGCGCCCTCGCCTGCTTTGATGGACATGTCTGGCGTGTGATGTTCACGCGCGTGTCAAGCGTAGATGCACCCACCGAAGTGGGCGTGTGCTGTGCATGCGTCAGATACGCGCCCGACCCTTATTGGGCCACGTGTTGGCGCGTGCAATGCATGCACCATACACATCGCCTCTCCTCATGCATTGTTCACATTCCCAACAGTGAGATGCTGGTAGCCGAAAAAATGCAATTTTCGGCAAGTTTTAGGTCTTTTTTCTACTTCTCGGGCTCTTTTTATCCCGTTTCTCAAGGCTAAACATATTTATACTACTTTCATGCAATAAAAAGCAAGAAAAATTAAGAAACGAAAGTTAACTCTCCAAAAACCTTATGGAGAGAAAACTAAAAAATCTCCGTTTTTAACCACCCGATCACGTCACCGCTTTGATACTACATGTAATACGTAACGGTACCTTAGTTACGTACCTCGGATCGAACGTGAAAGGAAAAAAACTGAAGAAATGCGGAATGTACCTGATTTCAGTTCTGAAACTTCAAACAAGCTTTCCGAAGCCAAAATGATCTCAAATCCACCACTGTCTTCACGGGAATCCATCACCGGGACGTGGACTAGGTCTTTCTACAGTTTTCTTAAAACTTAAGCTCTCTTAACGGGTCAGAGATTCCTTATGCTTACGATTGATATGAATAACTAAAGGAGACCTTAACCTATATATATAGCTTTTGTATCGGGCTTTCCCATCAAAAGGCTGATATGGACCAAGTCTATACTAAAAGGGATCCATTTTTACTAGAACTTTGACCCACTGATTTAGATCATTTATTAGGCCACTTTATTATCTTTATCTAGATCAAATTACGTAATTTAACCGATAATTTATTTAGAACCAAAATTACAATTAATAACTGTTCACTTTATGGGAAAATGACAAAATTACCCTTAGGGGCAAAAATGTCTTGCAGACTACATCTCTGTCACTAACTATTATTTGTGGAATACTATGCAATTTGAAAATGCGATCTAAAAAAATCTTAGTAACTTTTTCTGCTGCATAAGGATGACGTATAGGAAGAAAATTAGCATACTTGCTTATCTGATCAACAACTGAAAAAATCATAGAATAAAATTTTGACAATGACAAATTGTCAACAAAATCCATGCTAACATCAGTCCATACTTGCCGAGGAATAGATAAGGGCTGAAGTAAACAAGGAGAAGCAATATTTTCATTTTTGATTCGTAGACAAATCTCATATTTTCTTGCAAAATCTCTAATGTCTTTCGACAATCTGCGCCAGAAGAAATACACACTTAAGCTCTTATAAGTACCCAGCCACCCCAAATGTCCTCCATATGCAGTAGCGTGAGATAGCTCAATTAGTTTGAGTTTGAGAGGTGTCGAATTTTCCCCCACAATACATCCCTTGCATCTCAAAATAATATCTGTCCATGAATAAACTGCTCCTTTTTAGTCTCCTTGCTGTATCTTTTATACTAAATTTTTTGTAGTGACATCATGTTGACAACTATCCTTGATTTCCAAAAGTAATCCCGTGTTTAATTTGTGATATAGATAAGACAATGAGCTCTAAACTTGACATTCTTGATAGAGAATCCGTTGTAGAATTATCAACTCCCTTTTTGTACTTAATAGAAAAATCAAAACCCAACAGTTTTGGCAACCAGCTCTGTTGAAAAGGGGTGGTGATTCTTTGATCCATTAAGTATTTCAAGCTATGATGATCAATTTGTATCACAAAATGCCTTCCTGCGAGATAGTGCGACTATTATTGTACAACCATAACTATAACTATAAACTCCTTTTCACAAACAGAAAGGTGTTTATATTTGTCAAACAATGTTTTACTAACAAAAGCTATAGGATGGTTATCCTGCATAAGCACTGCACCTGTACCAAAATTGTTGTCAAACGCAATCGTGGCCTCTTCAGTCAATATAAATGAATCATTTTTCAATAGGTTAGTAAACAGTTTACTCATTTGTCCATATCCTCTAACAAACCTTCGATAATAACCACACAATCCTAAAAATCCCCTGAGTTGTCGAATATTATGTGGTTAAGACCAAGCTGATACAACTCTAACCTTTTAAAGATTTGTTGATACACCCCTGCCGCTAATAATATGTCCCAGATATTCCACTTGAGAAACCCTAAATGAACATTTAGATAACTTCAAGTATAATTGTTGATTTCTTAAAATCTCCATCACCAATTGTAAATGCTTCAAATGGAAATCATAAGATATATTATCGATCAGAATGTCGTAAAAAACACAAGCATAAACCTTCTCAAACACACCTTGAATATCTGGTTCATTAAACTTTGAAATGTGGCTGGTGTATTTATCAATTCGAATGGCATTACAAGAAATTCATAATGCCCTTCATGAGTTCTAAAAGTTGTCTTGTAGATGTCATCTTTATGCACCCAGATTTAGTGGTATCCTGCTCTTAAATTCAGTTTTGAAAAACATTAGGCACCATGTAATTCATCGAACAACTCTTCCACCAGAGGAATGAGAAACTTATCCTTTAAAGTATATTGGTTAAGCGACTTGTAATCAACAGAGAAACACTAAGATCCATCCTTCTTCTTTATCAAAATTACCAGAGCTAAGAAGGGACTCACACTCTGTCTAATAATCCCTTATTGTAACATGTCCTCCACCAATTCCTCTACATTGCTTTTTTTGTACTCCGGAGAACTTATAGGGCTGAAGATTCATAGCCTTAGTTCCTTCTTTCAATGGTATTCTTTGGTCATGAAATCTGGATGGAGTTAACCCTCTTAATTCTTCAAAAACAACTTCAAAATATTTTTAAAACTTTTGTAATTGTTCCTAAAATTTTGCAAGTGGTTCCACAACTGTTACTTCCGCTAGTAAAGTTCTCAATTCCATATGTTGCTCATTTTTGTCTTTAGTTTCATCATCTTAATACATCACCATAAAGTAGCATTTAACGTCCTTGTTACTCCATATTCAAGGTAGCTTTTTCTCTAGTACCTCCATCAGCTTTCTTCACTAATTAACTCCATCTCCTCACCGAGCCAACAAAACTTTATAATTTCCTTTTGATAATTGAATACAATATCATCCAACATTGATAACCATTGCACTCCCAACATCATATCAGTCCCACCAATATCTGCACAAAATTCCTTACCTCCCATTTGCCATCTTAAATTTCGACAGATATGATTGTAGCTCAACTGCATTCCTCCTTATATCATAATTGACAACTCCTTCACCTTTTCTATCTCTCTTCCAATTCTAGTTATTACTTTTTTATCCACAAAATTATGAGTACTTCCCCTATCCATGGGTATATGAACTACAATTCCATCTATAATACCTTACACTTTGATTTATTGGTATTTCACCATAGGAACTCCCAACATGTCTTGT
This sequence comes from Erythroxylum baracoense, assembly GCA_025629805.1. NCBI lineage: Eukaryota > Viridiplantae > Streptophyta > Magnoliopsida > Malpighiales > Erythroxylaceae > Erythroxylum > Erythroxylum baracoense. The sequence goes on from JAOTAY010000008.1 coordinate 16,350,548, forward strand.
AAGGATATACTTGGTGTCTCTTCTTCCTCAACCATATACATTTGCGATATTTTCTTTTTGCACATATGTCTAGGAACATATTTTTCTTCATACCAAAAATGCAATCCTTTAGCTCTACACTCGTCTAATTCCTTACTAGAAGTAGTTTTGCTTCACTTCAATTTTTTGTCCCCTTTTGAATTTCCTTACACAGAAGTAGGCAACAGTCCTTGAGACTTTGATACATTTAATGAATTTCTAACAAAATACGACCCTCTTTGGTGAAATTTTCCCATTACTCCACAATGTATGGCCATCATTTGATTTTTCCTCGCCAATTCATAAGTTTGTTGAAGAGTTTTGGGATTCCACAACTTCACGGGATACTCAATTTCTATCTTCAACCTTTTAAAAAACATACTAACCAAATAAGGCTCTGACATCACTAGTTTTTTCTGATAACATGTCAAACTCAACGCAATACTCCTTTACCATTTTGACTGTTTCAACTTCTTCAACTCATCTACCTCTCCAAACCTTTACTCCAATGCCAATATGTACGCACCTTAACTAAGAGGATCCTTGGTTAATTAGTTCCTCACATACAATTTGTGTCAAACTAAAGCTTCTCCTTCCAAATACATTGTGTCTTAATCGAACTTCAACTTAGTTATTGTACGATCTAGCATAAAGAATTGCTCCCACTTAAACACCCAAGCTCACAAATTTTCTCCTTTAGACATCGGTAGATCAATCTTACTACACCTCGTGGGAATGGGGTAATGTCCCTCATAGTAGCCATCTCCATTAACAAATTTAGGAACCCTTTGATCAACATTTTCCCTAACTTCGTTTTCATTGTTAGCTTTTTGAAATAGTTGAATAATCCATTCCTTCATTATGCAAACCTTCCTCCACACATCTCTACTTTTAGCCTTGAGTTCCTTCCACGATATTGGAACGTTTACTATGGTCCAGAATCACTACTTTGATGCAAATTAGTTACCAATATTGGTAATGTAGGTAATTTTAGGAAATTTAGGGATTAAAATAATGAAATGAAGAGAGAAAATGTAGAGAAAGAAGTAGAAGAAACTTTTAGAGAGAAATTTTGTTATCATTATTTGTTATTCTCCTCCCCTCCTTTAACAACTATAACAACCGTTGGTGATCAACCATTTACAATAAGGCAAGTGTTCGTTTAACACAACCAACTTTCACTTATATGTTATTTAAAATACTACGTTGTATCTATCCAGGTCTTTCTTCTTTAGCTTCCACTCCTACACAACAACATTTTTCTTCTGTTTTATTTACAATGCTACGTCATATCTATCTATGTCTTCGAACTTCAGCTTCCGCTCCAATCATTTAGAACATGCCCAATTAAAGATGGGAATCGCAAATAAAGGTTATTACCAAGCATTTCAAAGTTTCTAATAGGGATCATTTCGCAGAAGAACTGATATTATTGCTAAAATTTCCAACGATGATTTCCAACCCTGATACTAAATGAAAAACTCTCTTCAGATGTAAGGAATAAGGAATATTAGTTAAGAAAAATTCATTGATAAAAAATAAATATAGGGCTCCCTTAACAAATTTGATGGATGCCATGGAAATAATCTCTGAATCTATTGACTATTATAAAAAAAAGACTCTAGGATCTCATCATTGGATAGGACTTAGTAAAACACCATGGAGGCACACTTCATTACTAATGAATCAGATATAGTATGAAAACTTGATCCCAAGAGGACCATTTATAAGAATTTCAATTCAATTCGTTCATAAGCCTTGGTTGGAAAGATCCAATTTGACACACATAAGAAATAACACTTTTCCCTCATGTAATTCTTAATAAAATGAAATAGATCGAAAGCTATTATTATCCATTATAAGTAAGTATTCCTAAAACAAAAACTCGTTGAAATTCATCCACCAGCACACCAGCATACAACTGTTTCAATACATTTGCCAATTCTTTTATAAATGGGAAGAATAATTGCTTGAGGCCGCTTAAAGACGCCTCAAGATATGTGACCACTCCCCAAGATATAAAAATGAAAATATATCCAGTCTTCGATTATACCAAATGTAAGGGTAAAGAAAGGATACCCTGGAAAACCCAAATCCAGGAAATTGCAATCAACAAATCCTTTATGGCTACTCTTATTTTTAAGCCCTCCTTCATAGATGCAAAACCTCCTTCCAACAAGCCATATGATCAAGTTGGAATCCCTTAACCTTCTAACTATGTTCTAGCTATCCTTTATATCCAAAGCCTTAGGATCACCATAACATCCAAAAAACAGCCAATCAATTATTCACCTAACTTCAAGGACTAAGCAGTATATATGGTTTATAGTAAAGGATCTTAAGTTTATCATCCCTTGCTATAATATTCACCATCTTGTCTTATTTGATGGAATGGTTAATGCGAATTTTTTCTAGATAAAAAAGTGTAATAATATAATGAGTCAAAGTCAATTTTAATTAAATTATGCATTTTGTACTACTCTACATATTTGTTAACAATTTTATTGAACACATACTCAGCATCAAAATAATTATGCATCCACTCATGCATGTTGCACTACCTTTGGCCTCTATAATTTAGTATAATTTGCTAGCATGCTCATAAAGATGATTTATGATAAAATGTCTTTAACCAAGTTGCTCACAGTTGTTAACATTAACTACATTATCCAATAACTACATGTTGACACTTTAATTGATATTTTAGTACAAAAACACATTGAACACTTATAAAAAAAAGTTTTGATGAAAATATTCCTATGTCTGATCACCAATTACTTTCTCTATTACGCATTTGATCACTATTTGGTGATCATTGACTTCATACTCTTTTCTAAATCCCGAAACTTTATTCTTATCGGATTTAGTGCATACTTATTTGGTTTTTTATAACTCCATGATCTATGCTACACTATCACCATTAATCTCTTCCACTTGATTCTCCCTAATTTTTAATGATAGATCATTCATATCAAAATGAACACACAACTAGTAGCAGAGGCCCCTAATTACCTTAAACATCTCCATCTATTTGAGTTTGCATAATCTCATATCGATAACCTAATTAAGCTATTTGGGAGCTAACCTGTGCATTAGTTTGTATAGCTTCTTCTAATAACATCATATTTGAAAGATTCGTAAATATTTATATAATAAACGCATAATCAATATAAACTTTCATACAATATTATAAAACATTAGTAATTTAGTTTTGTTTGCTCCAACTTTTATAACTTATTCTTTATGCTAACACTTTGTTGATTTGTCCTCTTGGCATTAACACCATCTCCGATCTACAAATTAAAATTTCAAGCCAAATTAGTTTTACATAATCCTCATATAAATTTTAATATGTGTTTTTGATTACCTTGTGTTTACCTTTATCACATTCTTCTTTCTTTCTTATAGAGGAGATGGCAATTTAACAATAATTTTTCATTTTTATAGAATGTGAGAAAAAAATCAAAAACATCAAACCAAATACTATAACAAAAAATGAAAAATATCATAAAAATAAAGTATATTTGCAATAAAATTTACATTACACTAAGTTATAAGGTATGATTTTTTAACCTATACCATAAAAAATGCATAAACCAATAACATATGGTTTTTTCCTACTCCAGTCATTAACTACTAAAATAATTTTAACACACTGAAGGCTCAAAGGCCATATCTAAATGCACTTGTAAACAAATCAAATTAAAAGACAAATTATTAACATATACATAATACAAAGAGAGAGAAAGAAGGGAGCGACAATATCAACTTACCATGTTTATAATGAATTATTAAGTCAGTAAGTTAATGTACATACTACCTTTCTGTCTAAACGTTTAAAACATAAAGAATTAAGAACAATAAAAGAGGTTTGAGTTATTTATTTTATAGTTCCATTCAATTGTTAGAAATAAAAAAAATGAAGATGAAAAATGACCTATTCAAATAGGTGAAAGCAATTTCTATACTTCTCGAGTAAGATTAATAAAAATGTGCTCTTTTACAGATTGTATAATAAATCCTTATAAATTTTAATTTTGTATTTATTTAAATATGTTGATGTATAGTAGACCTTCTAATACCTTATAGTAGTCATAGTAGACCTTATGAGCTCAAAATTGTTATTATTATAAAATCATTTTTAAACAATCTAGTCCATTAATCATATTAATATATGATCAAAGAAATTTTTGTCACCGTTATTGTGGCTAAACTCATTAGTAGTCACATACATCAAGTATAAATATGTAGCATGGAAATTTCATGTCATGTGATGTTAACATGTCTATTTCCCACCGGTCCTACCTTATTCCTTAGTGAGACCAAACTGGACAAAATTAGAGTATAAAAACACAAAGTCATTTATATTGTAATATCAAATCATAAAAAATCCATAAAATATGTCTATAACTATAATATTCCTAGAAACAAACTCCTACTAAACTAGCCTATCATCAAGTGACATAATGCCTATATGAGCATTATGCTTATAAAAGAGCTTAAGTGGTAAACCTTTAATATGAAGATTCACAATCATGGAGTTTGTCTTAACATGTTCTATAAACATTTGACCACTCTAAATTCTTTCTTTAATAACTAGGAACTGAATGCCGATATGTTTCAACTTTGATGAACTCTTGTTGTTATCAAAATACAACATTACTAACTTATTGTCACAAAATAACTTCAATAATCTTTCAATTCCATTTGTAATTCATAACTCAATGACAAAGTTTGTAGCCATATATCATGATTGGACGCCTTATAACATGTTATAAACTTAGCTATCATGGTAGAAGAAGCTATGAGTGTCTGCTTAGCATTTTTCCAGGAGGAAAGTAAGCAGGTAGATATAGCTTGAAGCTAATCTACGACTATCTTGTCTTGTCGTGATATAAGATTAAAAATACCCAATGGTATCTAACTGATATGATCTTTCATATTTGGGCACGTAGTTTTTTATTCTCTTAAAATGCCACATAACAGTTTTGCCTACTTTCCAATGATCCATTCCTAAATTGCTCAAATATCTGCTCAACATTCCAATAATGTATGCAATTCTATAATGGAAGCATAAAGAATCCTTTTTATTTCTTTAATTTCTAAATGATTTTTAGGGCATTGATTGAGACTAAAATTTTCTCCTTTACTAATAGGGGTACCACCTAGATTACTATCCTGTATGCAAAATCTCTTGAGTGCCTTTTCAATATAACTTTTTTGTGATAACCAAAGAATACTTCAAAAATGAACTCGGTGTGTTTAAAACCCTAATAAAAAAGAGGCTTCACAAGATCTTTCATCTCAAAATTATTTAATAGAAATTTCTTAGTTTAGTATAATAAGCCTATATTGTTGTTGGTAAGCAATATATCATCGATGTATAAAACCAAAAAAATATACTTACTTCAGCAAAGTTTATGGTATATACAATTATAAACCAAAAGCAAAAGAGATGACATCTTGATGAAAATTGTAATAATATTTATGAAAAGCTTTCTTAATTCCATAAATGGATTTCATTAATTTGCAAACCATTTCCTTTGAATCTTTAGAAACAAAGTTTTCAGGCCGCTTCATATAACTTATTTCATAAATGTCACTATTAAAAAACACTATCTTCATATCCATCTAATATAACTTAAGATCAACATGTTCCATAAGTGCCATTATAATCCTAAAAGAATCTTTTGAAGAAACTAGTGAGAAATTCTTTTTATAATTGATACTTTCCTTTTGAATAAGATGTTTTGTAACAAGACAAGCTTATATCTCTCCACATTACCTTTTGAATCCCTTTTGGTCTTAAATATCCATTTGTAACTAGTAGGTTTTACACCTTTAAGTAATGCAATAAGTTGTTAATTTCCTCATTGATGGCATCAATCTACTTTTGAGAATTAAAACTCTCAATAGCTTCGTGGAAGTTGATTGGATCATCTTCCACTATGCCAATGCCCATACCATGTTCTTGGTGAAAGACAATATAATCATTCAAAATTTTACTTCTCCTTTCTTTAATGGTCCTTCTTAAAGGCTTTTGAGTTTGTTGAGTTTGTCCGTTAAAAATATTCAATTGATATTGATTAGGGAGATTTCATAATTGTCTTATTGATCTGGAGTTTCTTCTTAGACAATGTTAGGAATGATAACCTAATCATGGTCAATAACAATTGTAGGAAGAGAAATGAAGTCCTCTTTAAAAGTAAAGTTTGCGATCTTACGTCTCCCTTCAAAACTCAACATCCTTAAGGAATTTGAAATTTCCTATTTAAAAAATAGATTTACTTATGGGATTATAAAACTTATTCCCTCGTGACCATTCAGAGTATCCAAAAAAGATAGCTACTAATAGTTCTTGAGGCCTCAGCTAGATAACCCTAAATATGATAATCCTTTATGCTATACTTTCTATCTATCCATAATTCATAAGGGGTTTCAGTTGTTGCCTTAGGTGGAATTCTATTAAGAATATAAGTTGCAATCTTTAATCCTCTCCCTATAGTGAATTTAGTAAGATAGTGTGAATAATCATACTCCTTACCATGTCCTTTAATGTTCTGTTTTATCTCTCAACAAAATAGTTCATGTTAGGAATTTTTAGCATAAGGTACAATGGGATGATATCACATTCTTTTAGGAATTTGGCAAATGAACCTGGATATTGTTCACTTGAGCTATCTTATCTATTATAATATTCTCCACCACAAATAAATCTAACGTTTTTTTTCCAAGTTTATTCTCCACTTCAGCTTTGAAAACTTTGGACATGTACAGTACTTGTGACCTCATGAATGGGATAAAGGTACCCATAACATGAGTAATTTTCTATGAATGTAATAAAATATTTATGACCATTTCAAGAAGGTGGAGGAAATGGCCCACAAGTATCTGTATATATTAGTTTTAAGACATTTGAAGATCTTTTGGAACCTAAATGCCTTATATTTTTCTGCTACCCCTTAATACACTTGATACAAACTTCAAAGTTTAATAGATCAAAACTCTATCTTTCAATTCTTTATTTAGCGATATGCATGAAACGATCATGCCATAATAAATCAAAATGATCATTTGTTAATTTCCTATTTATACCTCGTGAGTTATCATACAAGGATTCATGAAATGAGACAATTGTATCAATTACGTATATGTTATCATATTTTTATAAAGAAATGGAACTAATAGGTTTTGAATCGTCAAAAAGACAAAATTGTCCATTAACAAAAGAATAATAATAAGTAGCATTGTCTAATATAGAAACAGAAACCAAATTTCACCTAAAAGATGGCTCAATATAAGTCTTTTTCAAATCCAAACAATTTCTAATCCTAAATGATAACTTAAAAGTCCCTATTGCCTCAAATTCAACTATTGTTCCATTACCTACATAAATCTATCTTTCACCGTCACTAGGCTTGTGACAGCTCAGGCAACCCTGCTTATACACACTTATGTAAGTAGTAGCACTAAAATTTAACAACCAAATATGTTTAGGTATTGAAATCACATTAACCTCAAAACCAAAGAAAGAAGTGTAGCTTTCTTTGCCCACCAAGCATGATATTTGGTATACTCCTTTTTCTTATTAGAAGTCTTTCCATATTAGTTGTAAGCAAGTTCTTCAGTTTGTTGTTTTTGTTCCTTATGTTGCTTCTTTTGTGGTACAGTACCCACAACTTCCTTATCTTTCTTTTTCTTCTTATTATTCCCATTGGAGTTGGACATCAAATGAGCACTTTCAACCTTCTTTTTAATCTCTTTTCTTCTTAAACACAATGTGAAATAAGCTTACTAAGAGTCTATTTCTCCTTTTAATAGTTATAACTAACTTTAAATTTGCTAAATTGTGTGGGAAGAGAGATCAAAACAAATGCAAAAGAAAATCTTTAGAAAATTCTAACTTTAGTGCCTTTAGTTTTGAAGCAAGATGAGACATTTCTAAAATATACTCCCTAATGCTCCCATTACCTTTATCCTTCATGAAAATAAGATTTCGCTATAAGAGTACTTATTTTTTAATTTTTGTTTTTAGCAAAATGCTACTCAAGTTCTTTATAGAACAATTTAGAATCTTTCTCTTTGGATATTGTGCCCTAAATGTTTTCAAAATTGCATGTTTCATAATCATAAGACTCATACAATTTGATCACTCCTACTTCTCTTAGTCCCTCTTTTCATTAGAGGAACTTGCATTTATAAGAGTAGGGGTCGCTCAAGGCCTAGATCAATCAGCCAAAAGTGATCACGATATTCTCTTTCTAAACCTTAAAGTTTATGCCATTTAGCATATGTATAGAGTTGATATTGGCTGATATTGTAACAGAAGAAGTATTTTTCTAAATAAATAACAAAAATAAACAAAAAAATAGACTCACAAGTAAAATTTGAATTAAGAATAATTAATAAATTCAAGTAATGGTATCCCCATCACAATATTAAACTTTCGTCTTTAAAGAGCAATAAATGGTATATTTGTAAGTGATATTATTAAAAAGCATGATGAAAACATCAAATGAAGCAAGATGAAAACATATCTAGCATATATACTAGATTTATTGATATTATTAATTCTCTCAAAGGTTTTGGAAAGACATATACTAATGTTGAAATGGTAAGAAAGTTACCTAGGACAATTCCAAAGACGCGGGAAGCTAAAGTGATAGCTATACAAGAGGTAAAGGATTTGAAAACACTATTATTGGAGCAAATTATTAGATATTTACTCACATTTCCAAGAGACACAAGAAGAAATGACACTTTCAAGGTAAAATAATTTAACATTTACAGCCTTAAAAGAATAAATGATGCTTCCAAGGAAAAATAATTTAGCATTTAAAGCCTTAAAGGAATAATCAAACAAAAAGGAAAAGACATCAACTAATGAAAGCAAAGAAGATATTGGCTTACCCACTAGAAAATTCAAGAAGTTCTTAAGGAGGAATTTCTTTAAAAGAACGAACTTTAGGGAAGGTAAAAATAATTAAAACATAAATCTTCTAACATGACTTGATTTGAATGTAGAAAAATCAACCATATAAAGTGACATTGTACTCAACTCAAAGATAATGAGAAGTATGAGAGAAACTATAAAAAGGAGAAGAAGGATAAAAAGAAAGCTCTTAAAGCATCGACTTGGGATGACATAAGTGAATTTAAAAGTATGCATTCGAAAGAAGAGATAGTTCATACACGTTTTACTGCTATGGAGGATGATGAGATAACATCTAACCCTAACTTATGTGATAGTGATGTTGATTTGACTTATGATGAATTAGTTAAAAGTTTAGAAATCATAAGTAAAAAAAGGAAGAATGTTACAGGCCGGTGAAATGGATCTTGTCACAAGTCTATTAATAGGAAAGTCTTCTTAATTTTCTCTAGTTCTTTCACTATTTGAAGAACCTATTTTGAAAGATTTTCCAATGGTGATTTGTAAGAGATCACTAACTCCCTCTGCACTTTTTCTTGACTCAAAATAATGATACCTTCCTTGAATATTGTCCTCCCTTAAATAGAGAAAGGACTTAAGTACAAAAGGTAACAATCTTTATTTTTGAATAAGAATCCTTATTTTAAGTAAGAATCCTTATTTAGGAAGACAACTTAAAAAATATCCATTAAATAAGGAATAATAATATTCCTTTTCTAAATAATAAAAATATTAAAATGGAAAGTCTAAAGCTAAAAATTAGGACTAACTCCAAGAATTACTACTTTTGTTTGAGACTGTATTTCTTTCCAATAAAAGAGTCCATAACATTACTCCCCTCCTGAACTAAGGGCTTGTCCTCAAGCTTGGATTCTAAATAAGTCTCTGGAACTCAGTCAAAGGAACCAGGTTGCTTCATCTAATGGTAAGCTGGCCTATTAACCAAACCTCGATTAACTCTGGAATAAAAAATGGATTGAGGCTTAGGAATGATTTTGCCATCCTTCAGCAGTGACAAGGAAGGAACAGTAGCAGTAGAAGCACCTTTAAAATCCTTAAGTAATGAAATGTGAAAAACATCATAAATCTTACTATGCTAAGGAAGTTTTAATTTATAAGCAACTTCACCAATTCGTTACAAAACCTTGAATAGGCCATAAAACTTAGGAGCCTGCTTATGAAGAGCCCATTTCCCTAATGACCTCTGTCAATAAGGCTACAATTTCAACCAAACAAACTATCCAGGTTCAAATGACAGCTCCTGATGATGCTGATCATAAGCTTGCTTCATTCAGAGTTGAGCCTATTATAAGCGAAGATGTATCTCAGCCAAAAGAGCACCTCATTCTTGCAATGAACGATTAACTTCCTCTGAACAAGTGGAACCAGGTTCATAGGATAGCAAGTGAGGAGGATTACATCCATAAACAATCCGGAAGGGCATAGCTCCCAAAGAAGAATGATAGGTTGTGTTGTAACAATACTCGGCCCGAAAAAGCCAATCAACCCATTTTCTTGGCTGATCCCCTATAAAAAAACGAAGACACATCTCAATAGTGCAAATCACCACCTCAGTTTGACCATCCGATTGAAGATGATATGTAGAGGAAAAAGCTAAAGCTGTACCACTTAAGCGAAATAATTCTTTCCAAAAGTTACTAGTAAATATTGGGTCCTGATCACTTACAATAGTTTTAGGTAACCGATGTAAACGAAAAATTTGAGTGAAGAATACATGGGCAATATAAGTAGCGTTATAGGGATGAGAAAGGGGGATGAAATGAGCATACTTGGAGAAGCAATACACTACAACATAAAGGACTAATTTTCCTCCAACTTTGGGTAGCCTATCCACAAAATTAATGGAAATATCAGCCCATACCTGTGTTAGAATCAGAAGGGGATGTAGAAGACCAAATGGATGCAAATTGTCCCACTTGTTTTGCTGGCAAATCGAATAATTTTAAATAAACTCCCTGATAGAGGCTTTCAGTCCTTGCCAATGGAAATCAGCTTGGACGTGATGGAATGTTCTCTAGATCCCTTCATGTATGGAGTTGTGAATACTGGAAATGATGGAGGGAATCAAATAAGAATTAGCCAATACGTATACTCGATCCTTATACATCATGAGCCCATTTATGAAAGCCCAATTTGGGTTTACTGAACTTGACTGAATGTTCTAGACCAGAGCCTTCAATTCAGTATACTCTGTCACCTCCTGCTTGATGCTATCCAATAAGGTGATTTGGGGACTTGGAATATCACAAAGAAGCATAGTGTCCTCATGGCACCTAGATAATGCATCTGCAGCTCGGTTAAGAGAGCCAGCTTTGTAGTCTACCCAAAAATTGAATCAGCTTACTAACCCAATGTTGCTAGGGGGAAGTGACCAATCTTTGTTCCAACAAATATTTAAGGCTGTAGCGATCATTTTTAATAATGAATGCTCTTCCTCATAGGTACAACCTCTAATGTTGAATTGATCTAGCTAATCCAATTAATTCTCATTCATAGACTGGTAGCTTTAAATGTCGATAAGCCAATTTCTTACTAAAGAAAGCAATCGGGTGCCCTTGTTGCTACAAAACAGCACCAATCCCCATTTTAGATGCATCACATTCAATTATAAACTCAAGATCAAAGTTCAGTAATTGCAAGATTGGAGTGGTTAAGAAGGTAGTCCTTAACTTATCCAAAGTTGGTGAAGCAACATCATCCAAATGGAAAGCATTCTTCTTTAGTAGGTTGGTTAATGGAGTGACCATCATACCATAATTTTGTAAAAATTTGCAGTAATACCCCGTCAATATGAGGAAGCCGCATAGGGCTTGGCTAATTTGGGTGTGGTCCAATCTTTGATTGTTTGAATTTTAGTATTGTCCATTGATACCCCATTTTTATTAATGACATGGCCCAAGTAGGTGACTTGATTTTCACCAAAGGAGCATTTTGATCATTTGAGGAAGAGCTTGTGTTGTTAAAGTAGTCCAAAGACAGTCCATAAATGATACATATGTTCTACCCATGTTTTAATTTAAACTAGAATGCATCAATGTAACACCCCAGACCACCCGCTTGCAGATATTGTCCGCTTTGAGCCTCGGCCTCTCGGGCCTCGCGCTCTCACGGTTTTGTTTT